>BTPG01000006.1:106108118-106473118 GCA_036245525.1 Semisulcospira habei | reverse complement strand
ACTAGACCTGTGAGCGAAATGAAATATATTTGTGAGATAGGTTGGCGTTTCCGAGCGTGTAATTTTGTACACGAGTGTCAGCTTGTTGTAACTAAATTGCTTGAATTTGTCTTCAGTACTTATGACTTCTGTAGATCTGTCAACAATTAGTTTTATGGCCCTTCTGTGGAGCGAGTTCAGCCTTTTAAAGTTTGCGTCACTACTGCCGTCCCAAACAGTGGAGACGTAATCTAAATGTGGCTGAATATGGGCACAATAGAAGAGCTTCCTTGTTGGTTCACCAGTGAAATATCTCAATTTTGATAAAAGAAATACATTTTTAGATACTGTTTTACATATTTTAGTTATGTGACTTTGCCAGCACAACTTGTCGTCTAGAGAGAGAGAGAGAGAGAGAGAGAGAGAGAGAGAGAGAGAGAGAGAGAGAGAGAGAGAGAGAGAGAGAGAGAGAGAGAGAGAGAGAGAGAGAGAGAGAGAGAGAGAGAGTTACCGCTCTATATGGGCTGGATGGACTTAGATTCAAACCACAGATATACTCACAAAATACAGGGAAGCCATTTCTTAACTTTGCGTCAAACACGCTATTTATCATCTCTGGGCATGCGCAAGCAAAGGGACATAATCACCGGAGAGACAACCACTATACAGGAGTTGTCTCCCATAGACCAATATGCTTCATTATATGACACGTCCCTCTTTTAGTTAAAACTTATCTAAACTGGACAAAATCAAATCCTTATCTAACAAATGAAATCAAATCTTTCCGAGATCGAACCGTAAATGTAAGTGTTCAGGCTTTATACGACCAGCAAAGCGTCCCTATTATTAATAATAAGAGAATCAGCAAAGCGTCTGTTTAATCATAATAAAAGAATGAACTTGAACCTAAAAAAACACAAGCTCTCAGCTTTTACTCTACACAAACCTATCTATCGCAAAAAATGCGACTGTACATGCATGTTCACCATACATGGGTAACTACACCACAACGAAGATCAGATCTTCGAATTACTGGAATCTTGCAGGCTTGATCACCACCCTGCGAGATCTAGTAGTGTATGGCTGTACAGTTTGTGAATCAGGTAGTCTGCCTGGAGGCTGCAGACTTTCTGTCTGGGCTGAGTCTTGCGTTGAAGACGAATCTTGGGACTGCTTCGGCTGTTGAAGCTCGTCTGGCGTCGTTGATCCACTGGTTAACTCCTTGTTCTCGACCATCTGCCTCGGCTCACTGGCAGCAGCTGGACTCGCGGTATGCACACTGCGTCTAAGGTGCTTACGGTTACGTCTCAGTACTCTGCTTGGAGTTTTGACCAGGTATGATCTTGGTGCGATTTGGCGGATCATCACACCTGGACGCTTCCACCCGGTCTCCCGTTCATCCCTCACAAGGACAGGGTCTCCTGGGGAAAGCTCAGATAAGGGACGTGCTGTCTGATCAAAGTGCTGTTTCAGGTATAACTTTGATTTGGCGTCTCGCTGTTGCATAGCTTTTGGATCTTTGGCCCTAGTGTGGAAGGTCGCACAGGCAAAGTCGTACGTAGCCTGCGACCAAACGCTAGTTCTGCAGGACTGACACCTAAACTAGGGATAGGCGTCGCATGGTAGATCAGCAGGGCCATGTGTTGATCATCCTGCTTTAGAATGTTCTTTGCACTTTGGACTCCACTTTTTGCTTCACCATTACTTGTGGATAACCCGGGCTGCTAATCACGTGCTTGAACTTCCAGTCTCTGGCTAATCTTGCGAACTGGAAAGAACCAAACTGTGGTCCGTTATCTGAGATCACAGTTTCTGGAATGCCATGGGTGGCAAAGATCTCTTTTAACTCCGCCGTGAGATGGCCTTAGTCGCCTGCTCGGCGTTAAACCCAAATAACTAACTCTTTTAACTTCTCGATCACTGAGTTTGATGTCTGGTTGTTTGGGAGAGTTTTTATGTCTATGTACCTTTAATAATAATCAACTGATACAAGGTAATGATGTTCTTGTACTTCAAGAAGATCCACTCCAATCTTCTGGAACGTTCGATCTGGCATTTTCGATGGTAGTAGAGGCTCACTAGCTTGTGACGGCCTCTTCTCAAGACAGTATTGGCATGCTGAAACACGGTCTTGGATTTTCTTTGAAATCCGTGGTCACCAGACGGTTTGTCTGGCACGTTCACGACACTTTGTGATACCTAAGTGTCCATCATGGATCCTGTCTAGGATTTCTGGACGCATGCTGTAGGGTATGACAATGCAATCACCTCTTGTCACAATGCCACTGACAACATTCAGTTCTCCGCGAACAGCAAAATAGTCTCTCAGATACTGGCCAAGAAGATGTCACTTCACTCACGTATGCCTGAACATCTTCTTCTGTAGTAGCAGCACTGCTGGCTGATGGACTTCTGGACAGCGTAGCAGCAATGACCAAGTCCTTGCCAGGTTTGAACTCAGCATAAGGCTTGAACCTCATAAGTCGCATTAAAAGTCTCTGGCATCTCAGAGGTGTTTCTGAGAGATCCTTTGTGTTGATGAGGGGAACCAATGGCTTATAATGGTTTGTAATGTGAAACTCCCACTAAGTAGTGCTCGAAGCGCTCACAAGTCCACACGGCGGCCAGACACTCCTTCTCGATCTGCGCGTAATGACGCTCTGAAGATGTGAGGGTGCGCGAACAGAATGCAACAGGGTGTAGTCCATCACTACCTTCCTATAGCAGAACACCACCGATCCCATAGCTGCTCGCGTCTGCAGGTACTATGGTCGGCTTGGAAGGATCGCAGTAGGCCAGTGTCGGTGCTGTGGTCAGCATCTCCTTAACTTTGCGGAATGCTGCAGCCTGTTCAGGCCCCCAGGCCCATGCACTCTCTTTAGTCAGCAGGTCGTCAGTGGTTTCAGTGTAGCTGAAAGTTGTGGAAGATATCTCCCGAGGTAATTAATCATCCCCAGAAATCTTCTCAGTTCGGCGACGTCTGCTGGATCTGGTAGGTCGATGATGGCATCAACCTTGGCTGGGTCGGGTCTGATACCCTTGGCGCTCACAATGTGGCTAAGAAAAGCAATTTCACGCTTCCTGTACTCACACTTGCTCTCGTTTAGAGTTAGTCCCACTCTGTTCAGTCTCTGTAAAACAGTTTGTATCAGTTTCTCGTGCTCTTCGTCACTCTTACTATGGAGTAAGATGTCATCAAAGTAGCATATGACACCATGTTGCTCAGGATCTCAGTCATCGTTCGTTGAAAGATCTCTGGTGCACTTGAAATTCCAAAAGGCAACGGTTTCATGTAGGCGTCCAAACGGGGTGATGAAACACGTAAGTTTGGCTGTCTCGGGATCCAGGGGAATCTGCCAAAATCCACTCTGCGCATCTAGTTTTGTGAAGATAGTGGAACCCCGAAGCTTATGGAGAATGTCATCCACGGTCGGTATAACATACCTTTCTCTCTGCAGTGCTTCGTTAAGTCTCTTGAGGTCAACACAAATTCTGATGTCGCCGTTCGGTTTTATCACAGGAACCATAGGTGACACCCACTCTGTTGGTTCTGTGATTTCCTCGATGACTCAATTCAATTCAAAAACTTCATTGTGTCAGTCTAGCCGACAAATTTTCTTTCGTTGGGATCACATGCGCGCATACGGTTTTAGCCACATTATGACAATTATGACAATTGGGGGGGGGGGGGGAGGAATGACCACAGTGTTAGGAGTGAGTCTGCCACTTTCAAGATGCCACTGCGACATCTGAGGTGCAAGTTCCACGACGGCGTCAACAGGGAGAGAGATATATATATATGCTAGTTAACGCACTCTTCATTTAGGAGACGGATGGTCGAGGGTACAAAGCTCCCCTTGTAGCGTTTGGTTTTAACAAGAGGAGCCTGAACCTACGGCCAGACGGGAGCTTTTGAAGGTGCTTAGAAAGGCAGTGGGAAGTGTCATCTGCCAGCCTGAGGCCCTTGCGTATCATTCTCGTCCTGTAGAGGCCGCCAACCTGCCCCCAATGATGTCCTCATCTTTCATGTGTTGAAACTCTTTCTTCTCTTTTTCCTGAAGGGGAATCGGTACTCGTCTTGCGACATTCACACTGTATGGTGTCGCACCATCCTTCAAGCAAATCTTCACCGGTGGGAACTTTACTCTTCCCAGACCGACAGTTCCGATACGCTTCACAAGGCCAAGCTGTGCCTCTGCTCAGGAGGTTGTCTGCCTCCCCATCTATAACGTAGATGGAAGCTTGCGTAGTTTCGAGTGTAGTCTTGAATATTCCTAGGCTCCTCAACTTCCCACCTGGGCTGACAAGTGTGACGTTGTCTTGTTTCAGAAAAGGCTTTCCAAGCTTTGCCCACGTTGCTCTGCTGATGACATTGACATCTGCGCCCATGTCAATCTTGAACATGATCTGCTTGCCTCTCACCACCAGGTTAACTCGCCAAGGAGGATCGTCAGTCACCACTGATCCAACAAAGAGTTCTTTCACATCTGTAGTCTCAACTTCTTGGACACTCTTTGTCTTTGATCTACACACTCTAGCAAAATGTGACATTTTACCACATTTCATGCACTTTTTTCCCATTGCCGGACAGCGTTCTTTCATGTGAGACAGTCCACACCTACTACAAGTTGGAGCTTGGTCCATCTTGCTACCACTCTGCCGATTCTGTCTACCTCCCCTTTGAGGAAAGAATTTCACTCTGTCAACGTTGTGCCCTGCAGCTCCCTGTAGCTGTAACTCTCTTTTAACCTGCTCTTGTTGTCGAGCCATTGTAGTTGCTGACTTCAGCGTTAGGTCTGCTGTAAGTTGAAGCTTCTCAGTAAGTTCTTTGTCTAGCAGGCGTATCACAAGTTTATCCCGAATGCAGTCATCTTTATTCGGAAATTCACATTGCGTTGCAAGGTTATGCAGACTTCTAATGTACTCTTCTACTGTCTCTCCTGGATGCTGGTCTCTTCTTGCGAACGGAAAGAAATATTCGTCAAACTTGCCCACAACAATGTCAAAGTCTTTCTTCTGTTCGCCATTCAAGTTGAATGTTGCGAATATCTTGCCTGCCTCTGCTCCTAAGGCGTACAAAAGATTGCTAACCTGCACCTCGCCACTGTCTCTGTTCAGCTTTGTTGCCAGACGAAAATGCTGGAAACGCTCTTTCCAAGGGGCCCAACGCGGCTGGCTCATGAAAGTTAAATTCCTTTGTTGGCTTGAACACTGTCCTCTTCCAGAAATATACACTTCAAATAAACAGTCGCTGATGCTGCCCGTTTACTTCTGACACCATGTCGTGTCACCGCTTCTATGTGGGCTGGATGGACTTAGATTCAAACCACAGATATACTTACAAAATACAGGGAAGCCATTTCTTAACTTGGCGGTAAACACGCTATTTATTATCTCTCGGCATGCGCAAGCTAAGGGACATAATCACCGGAGAGACAACCACTATACAGAACTTTGTCTCCCATAGACCAATATGCTTCATTATATGACAGAGAGAGCGTTTCGTTTGCATGAAGTTTATTTACTTCCTACAGCTCTCAAAGAGGCTCTTTCGTCAATTATACAGAAGATTAGTGTGGTTGTACTTCATCGTCGTGTGCACAGTGTAGTCCCAAATCCTTCACACCGTAGGCCATTTCTGAACAACCGAGATCGTCTTTTGCACAGTGTAGTCTCAACATCAAATAACCTTTTTCAGTTCGAAGGACACTACAATTCCCTAACCTAACCACTTATTGTCATTTGTACAACCAACAAGAATGTTGACGCGTGTATTTAGTGTACTGTAGACGCAGCTAAGCAGCAGAATCTGGCCCGACGAATTGGACACGCGATCGATCAAATTTTGCACACTTAAATCTCGCCGATTTCGTCAAATTACGACAGTTTGCGGCCACATGTTTTACCTCTGCAACTAGTTGCAGGTGCGCCAATCTATTTGCAGCTAGAAGATGCTTAAAATGAACAATATTATTGACTTACATTTTGTCTGATCCAAGCATAAATTGCATCCCACTGGGTCGTACGGGACGTAGTCCTTAAATCCGATACGTGCACAGACGTAGTCCTCTCTACATACACTGATATTTTAAACACAAAATTTGAGCTGTTGCCCTCAGCCCCTCGGTACAGATGTCACAGCTGTAAGACAAACAGAAGGAAGTTCTCTTTCATTGCCACTGCCGTTGTTCTTTTGAACAAAGTGGTATAGACATTTATTAAATGTACTCAGCTGTGACATCTGTACTCCAGAATGCGGGGATGGGAAGTGCTAGTCTTGTTTTTGTATTTGCTTAGAAGCTCCATATCAGGTTTATGTGATAATAGTATTTTAACATATAACTTATAAGTTTAGTGTCAGTAATACTATTAGCAAAGTTCTCAATTTTGCGTGCATGGGTGCCTGTGTGTGCGCATGTCTGTCTTATCCATTTTTACTTTGAGTTGATATATTTATATGCTCCCGTCCAAATTGGCATTGCCCCTTCGTGGGATACATTTTTTTTGTTGACTTATAACCATTATGTTGAATTATTAGTCCCATGAGAACAAACATGAAGCCTGCATATCATGGCCAATAATCATCTTCAGACCAGCATTCTCTGTATCGTTACACACAATACTTCTTTTAACCTTTTCAAAGGCCCGAGTATTGGTATATCTATTTTTCAAAATAAATCTTAACAACAGTGTATTAAGCCTATTCAACATGTCTCTCGGGGCAGACAGTAATTGTAAAACATATGTAAACTGCAACAATAAAAGTACCAAGTGAGTAGGAAAAGCACTGTCAAGGGAGAGAAGTGTGCATGATAGACCAATGATCATAGATCTACTTTGGTCCAAGCACACACAACAAAAAAAAAAAAAAAAGATAGGAAAGAGGGGGCCGCTAAATAAGAGACTGAAAGCAATGCATATGGAAGCCCCCCCGAAGGGGGGCGTATCACATATCCCACTGTTCCAGCCCCTAGGTGCATGGAAATTTAAATCTAGGTCCCCCAAGTGGGGGTCCAGATATTGAGCCGGTGTGGACAGCTGTTTCGGTCGTGGCGACCTCTTCAGCACACCATCGGCAATACTGGAGGAAGAGAAGGAACTTCTGCTTACCTGCAAAGAAGACCACATTTTACTGTGGTTTCTGCAGGGGCATACATTCCATGCCTCCACCTAGAGCCAAATTTCCATGCACCCTAAATAAAAGTGATTTGACAATACATATAATAATTTGACAATAAAAGTGATTTGACAATACATATTTTCCCTGCGATACTAAGATTTCTTTTTGACCATGCTGATATAATTCTTCGTATTTTATGCAGTCTGTGTAACCAGTTGTCCTCTATACTCGAGGCAGGTATGTCACTGCCGAAAAAAAAACCCAAATTTGTCAGGCGTTTTTTTCCAAGTGATACCGTACGGTTTTTCATAACAGTCTTTCAAAGAGCCAAGCCACATGGCCTCAGTTTTCTTTCTGTTCATTTGTAAACCTGAAAACTTTGAAAACTGCTGAATTAACTCCAGGACCCTTTCAAGATCTAATTTGTTTCTAAAAAATAAGCTTATGTCGTCTGCATACTTTGCTACTTTGAGCAAACTGATATCATCTGAAGTGTATGAAATAGTTGGAAGACGCAGACCCTGAACAGATGGGTATACACGGATTTTAATGGCTAATAACTCTATGGCTAGAACGAAGGCCATTGGAGAAAAAGGACACCCCTTCCTTATTCCCGACCTGACTTTAAAACATTGAGATATCCAACTCATGTATACTAATGGTCAAAACTTAAGGGACACTTTTTATCGCAGAAGCACCGACAACACCACACAAATAATGTAACAATACTTGAAGTCAGTACTTTGCTAATTTATTCAGTAACAATTTCATTTAAGTTTTGAGTAAATCAAGAAATTGTAACAACATCAGTACGTTAGAAGGTTCACCCATCTCTCATTTGAAAAGTCACACAAGACTGGTCCAGTCATTAGCGAGTGTACCCACCGTTTGCTGCCAAGCATTCAATGTAGCATCGACGCATGGAGTTCACCAGGGTTCGGAAAACATGTTGTGGGATCGCTTCCCACTCTTGATGCAGGAACCGAGTCAGCTGGGGGACGCCTTGAGGTGGTGGGTGGTTGCTGACTACACGTTGCCCCAGCATGTCCCAGAGGTGCTCGATGGGAGCCAGATCAGGTGAACGAGCTGGCCACTCCATCCTCATGATGCCCTGTTGCTCAAGGTTCTCATCCACCACACGGGCGCGATGAGGTCGAGCTTGGTCGCCCTAGCGGAACAGCATTGTCGCCTATGGCTTGGAGAACTGGCTGGATGAGGGGCTGCACAATCTCGTCCCGATAGCGCAGTCCAGCCAGGGTGCCTCGGATGACGTGGAGAGGGGGGAGGGGGGGGGGGTCCTGCCTTCCCTGCTGAAGCGTGCCCAGACCATGACTCAGCCTCCTCCGTAGCGATCCACCTCTTGGACGCATCCATTCGTGAATCGCTCTCCCTGGCGTCTCCAGACCCTCACCCTGCCGTCGTTGAAGGTCACAGTGAACCGTGACTCATCAGTAAACAGAACCTGAGTCCACTGGAGTCTGTTCCACCTCACATGTTGACGACACCAGGCAACCCGGGCTCTGCATGAAGCCAGGCCAGTTTCGCGCAGACGTCGGCAGACTGTGCTTCTGCTGACGTTAACGTTTGCAGCTTGCACCAGTTGACGTCGCAGAGTGATCGACGTGACAGTTCGGTCGCGCAGAGCCGCCACACAGAGATGTCTGTCCTCCCTTCTGCTGGTGTAGCGCGGGCGTCCTGAGCAGGGTCGTCGTCCTGCCCTTCCAGTTTCTTGGAATCGTGCCAGCAGCTTCTGGATCACTGAATGGGACACCCCAAGACGTCTCCCAACTTCTCGTCCGGAAATTCCATCCTGCTGCCATGCTAGCGCCCGGCCTTGATCTACTGGCGTTAGGCTTCGTCGTGGTGGCATGGTTAGGAAAGTGACAATTATGCCCTTACTGTACTGGTATTTGTAGAGAAACAGAGGTGCTCAGTGTTCACGACTGACCCCTTTAGCACGTGCATCACGACTTTACCGTGTTTTTCCACCTGCCTGCCTTTGGTACGCTTGCCAATACCGCACAGCTTTTCACAAAAACTGACGATGTTTCACGTGCATTTGACACGTTCGTGGAAATTGACGAATTGTTGTCTATTGTTCCCTGTACGGTCAACTTTTAACCATTTGGATCAAAAGAACATTGTATTTTATTAGCGTACTTGCTCCGATAAACAATGACACTAAACGTGGGGTGGCCCTTAAGTTTTGACCATTAGTATATAGTTTAAACAGCTTTCTGTATTACTGGTCAAGACATTCACCAAAGTTTTCCCCCAAACCAAACCTTTTAAATGCCCAAATCATACATTCCTTTTAATTTGACTTTACACAAATCCCGCCTTGTCTGTGCATCAATGGAGTATACTCAGTTGTAAATTCATCCAAATAAGTAATCACCAGCACCACCAGGTTTTTATCATATAGCAGACCGTCGTTAAACGTCCAATATGAAGGGCCACGTTGCACGTGTGTTATCTTATAGTTCAGAACCCCCGACCTGTGGTCTGACTGAGGAACAGACACAATGTCACATGTTAAAAATACAATTCAGTGCACTGTCTGAGCATAACATATAGTCCAATCGTCTGACAATATAGGGATTGTGTGTACACCACGTATACTCACAAACAATACCATTGAAAACTCTCTATACATCTGTAAGATTAAAGTCTGACAATAGATTATCAAAACGCTCCACATCTGGCGCCGGGTGTTTCTCTCTACTGATGATGTCTAATTTGTTATCAAGGACACAGTTAGAACCACCATACAATCAGCTGACCCGTGTCAATACGGTTTAATAAATTATACAAATAATCAAAAAACCTTTCGGATGAGATGGTAGGAGCGTATACATTCACAACTAACAGTATTTTATCTTATAAAACAATATCTACAGCTAAAATTCTATCGGAAGAATAGACACACTTAGTTTCACAAGAAACCTTTTTAAGTCCCTTCTATTTATGGAAGGGACTTTTTAGGACGGGTCGCGGTGGGGCGAATTTAATAGCATGTCCATGATGTCAAAGGCAGGCAGGCTAAACCTCTAACAAGTGAAGTAACAAAATAAAAATTACGTCATGTCTAGTTACCCTAACCTCGTTGTTGAACGTACATTTGGCGCGAAGCTCAGTATGTATGTATGTGCGTATGTATGTAAACAAGAGAATCTCCGATATTTATGTACACACAAGCTTGAAACTTGGCGAAATACTTTCTTAAGTGGGTGGCTAAGAGAGCATCCGAGCATATTGTAATTAAACGTCTCATTGAAGATATAAACTTCAGTTTATAGGAAGTCGGTTGACCCAGATTAGAGTTCGTAATTTTTGTCATATTTACTTGAACTTTGCATATAGCTAGTTTGGAGAAAGACATTGGATGAGTTCGTTAGACAGCTTTGTACCCTTTCAACTTCTGTAGTAAAAATTAATTCTTTTCAGAAAAGAATTAAAACACTAAAAAACATTTAATTCTAAAGAAAGTCAGACGGTGGCAGTGACGTAAAAGAGGCAACTCCGTCACCACGCAGACACTGACATAATACTCTAAATATGACGTCATTCTCTCTCTCTCTCTCTCTCTCTCTCTCTCTCTCTCTCTCACACACACACACACACACACACACACACACACACACACACACACACACACACACACACACACAAACATGCGCGCATCTCCAGGAGGAATAGATCCTCATGCGCCCTTCAGGCGCCTTGAGAATCTATGCCTCTTGTTGATGTTTGGAGCGCGCGCGCACGCACGCACTAACACGCACATACACATCGTGACGCGAATTCAGAAGAGCATGCATGTACTTAGTATATCATGTAGTTAGGTAAAGTCAACCTGCTTTCACACAAATTATAGCAAGACTGAAATTGTACCGTGAAGTTCTATACTCCATAAGCAAGTCCTGGCTACCGTGCACCCCCCTCCTCCCCCCCCCCCCCACCAGTACTCAATATGATGGGTTTCAAAGTGTACCTTAGTAAGTCAAGATGTTTAAGCAATGTTCCCCTAAAATCCTTAGGAACACACCAGAGATATAGCTGATGGCGCAAGAGTACCCCCAATCACGCTCTTCGCTGATGCTAAAATGAGGTTGAGAAACATTTTCCTCTAAATAAATCAGAATTCATTCCAGAAGCCTAATCAGGCAATATAATGTTAAGACACACCTTCTGCGTCCTCTGCAGAATGAAAAAATATTGAATCTCTGGCTCACAGTGAAGATATTTGTGCACCCAGTAAACGGCCATTTGCACGAAATCGCCACACACACACACACACACACACACACACACACACACACACACACACACACACACACACACACACACACACACACACACACACACACACACACACACACACACACACAAAAAGTGTCAGACATTTTCTATAGACTGGCAGTCCATTTTCAGACTTACATCATTAAAACAGAATGTCACAATTATTATAAAATTAACTAGGTGATCCTGTGATCACTGTGAGTGCCACAGTGGTTGATTTTGTATCCCTACCCCCAAGGGCGGTCCGTGGCGCAGTGGTTAAGGCGCCTGCCACCAATGCTAAAGGTGCGAGGTTCGATTCCGGGTTCCGGCGTCGGATTTTTCTCCTCTAGTAAGTGTCACCGTTAATTCGGGCGGACCGTCGGGGGTTCTTTCTCCGGGTACTCCGGCTCTTCCTCCCCCTCCACTTTGGTATCAGTTTCAGCCAACTTAATAAAATTTCAAATACAAAACGATTTCCAAATACCGTCAGTAGCTCGCTTGAGCTTGCCCTTAGCACCACGTGAATGTTCTGTGTTTACGTACAGTGTGTGAGTGAATGCGTGTGATTCACGTGAGCGTGCTTGTTGGGTTCAGTTCGCGGCTACATTCTGCGCATTGAGTTATATTATAAATATGAGAAATGCGCCATATAAATGCTATGCATTATTATTATTATTTAATTAGAAAGAAATTACTAAAGTTATTCCATTTCATTTTTACCTCTCTTTACCTATTAAGTTTCAATAATGTGAACATAAAGTGCAAGAAAATAAGGAAAGTCGGCATCCTTTACGGTACGTTCGTGGTGAATGATAGCTTTTTCCCATTTAAAATTGCCGAATTGGGAAACGTACGTTGTTTCCGATGCCCTCAGAAATTGTGTATACAACTGATAGGTCCTTGTTAGGTTTTATTGTTTGGGATAGAGTACCACAGTTACTCGCAACCTGATTTTATGATGCTGTGATGCATTTAGGGGATACAGTGGCTGAATCTGCTGTCCTACCCCCATTTTACCAGTACGCAAAGGAACCCAAAATGATCATGACAATTGCTTACGCCATACTCCTCTGTTTAAATATTCTTGTTGCCAGTTTTGTTAACAAAGTATGTATATTTAGCATAAAAATGTGTGATCATTTCATTAATTTCAATGTAACCCATCAATTTAATTGTAACTCTTTTAACTGGCTGGTCTTTTAGGTGATATTTTACCTATCGTAAGGCGGGTTTAGTAAAGTCTCCCCTTTTAATTTGATTTATTTTCGTCTAGAAAGGTGTAAAATGAATTTGCGTAATAAAGTTTCATGGTTCCTAACAGCCAAAACAATGTTATCAAAATACTTAGTTTCCACATGTCCACCACGAGATCACCACTGGACCTCTTTCGTCTGATTGAAAGAGATGGTCTAGCTCAGTTTGAGTGCCCATCTTTCAGTCCAGCTGCTGACTATTGGCAGCATCCTGGATTCTGCAGGATGCTATTTCTTTATGTTCTGCTGCACTCCACACTGCAAAGTCATCCGCATGGAGGATGTTCGAGAGGAACCTTGGTACTGCTGTACTGATGACATTAATGTAGACCAAGAACAGCATCAGACACAACACCTCCCTGAGGTACACCTTCCCCGAATTTGACAAGACTGCTGAATGTGCAGGCGGTAGAAGCTTCAGCGGCAGCCCCTGTTTACAGACGTCCCCCCCCCCCCCACCCTCCCCTCTTTTATGCCTTAACTAAAAAGAATTACAATTAAATTGATGGGTCACATTGATATTAATGAAATGATCACACATTTTTATGCTCAATATGCATACTTTATTATGAAAACTGGCAACAAAAATATTTAAACAGAGGAGCAATTGTTATGATCATTTTGCGTTCCTTTGCATACTGGCAAAATGGGGGCAGGACAGCAGATTCAGCCACTGCGGCCCCTAAATGCATCACAGCATCATAACATCAGGTTGAGAGTAACTGTGGTACTCTATCCTAACCAATAAAACCTAAAAAAAAAAAAAAGGACCTATCAGTTGTATATAAAGTTCTGAGGGCATCGGAAACAACGTACCTTTCCCAATTCGGTAATTTTAAATGGGAAAAAGCTATCATTTACCACGATACCGACTTTCCTTAATTTTTTTTTTTTTTTTTTTTGCACTTTATGCTCACATTATTGAAACTTAATAGGTAAAGAGAGGTAAAAATAAAATGAAATAACTTTAGTAATTTCTTTCTAATTAATTTTGTGTATTTTTACAACTTGGGGGAATAACTTTAGTAATTTCTTTCTAATTAATTTTGCGCCATCGGCTATATCTCTGGTGTGTTCCTAAGGACTTTAGGGGAACATGGCTTAACATCTCAGGACATACTAAGGTACACTTTGAAACCCATCTTTCTGAGTACTGGGGGTGGGTGGCGGGGGGGGGGGGGGGGGGGGGGGGGGCACGGTAGAGCGGGCTAGCTTATGGCCTGCTAGTTTTGTCACCTTTTCTCGAGCCTATTAAGCGAAAGTGAAACTCATATCACGTAAAATATAAATTACTTAAAAACTAAAACTTACGTCATGACAAATGACGTTTGACAAATCAACGACGCGTATGTCCTGCGCCCTTTATAAACTCACTGACACATTGGCAGATCTGCGAGACTGTTTCAGTAGAGATAATTCTGCATCAGAATCAGGTCAAAGACAAAAGGTGGAGACCATTGACAGCGAGGGCAGCTCTCATATAGAAAGGACTTTGTAGGTTATGGTTCATCCCATCTTGTTAATTAAAATAGTCGACCCCATGCTATGACAAGAGCCGGGTGCACAAAACAGCTTACCTCCCCATTCCCTTTCCCAACTTTCCTGTTCCCCGTTAACCACATGCGATTCCTGGACACATCACGTCATATGAATTTCATTTTAACCTGTTAAAGAAAACTTTTCCTTTTTGTCATTTCTCAAGCTATGGGCGTTTATAGTAACGATATTAAGTTTGTCACACATTGAACAATGTTGAAGTAATGTAGAGTAACTTCTGACAGCGGAGAAAGACAGACGATGGAACAATGTGTCGTTTTGGAGGAAAAGACGAGGGAGAAAATGTGGGGTGCGTCAAAGACTGAGGAAAAGAAAGGTGAGGCCGCCTTTGCCATCTATGATGTTAGCAAATGTGCAGTCGCTGAGAAATAAACACGACGAACTGGTCGCGTGCGCCAAATTCCTGAATACCGTGAAGCCAACTTAATGTGTTTTACTGAAACTTGGCTGGACAACACTGTGAACGATAACTGTCTTCATATTGACAATTTTCATGGCCCCTTTAGACAGGACAGATGTTGTGCGGCCACGGGGAAATCGCGTGGTGGCGGGGTCTGCGTGTACGTCTCAGAGCGTTGGTGCACAGATGTCAAGGTCAAACATCAGTTGTGCACAAAAGACATTGAGGTTATCTCCCTTGCCTTACGCCCTTTCTATCTGCCGCGGGAGTTTGGCAGATTGTTTGGCTGACATTGTGCAGCAGCAAGAGATTGACTCCCCCGACGCTCCCAAGTTTATTCTGGGAGACTTCAATGGATGCTCTCTCTCCGACTGCCTCCCTCATTATCATCAGTATGTAAACTGTAAGACGAGAAAAGACAAAATTCTCGACAAATGTTTCGGGAATATCGCCCTCGCCTACAAAGCTGTTAGTAAACCTCCACTCAGCACTGCTGATCATTGTGTGGTGCATTTGCTGCCCATGTACAAAACCAAGTTGAAATCTGTTCCGCCAGTGGAGAAAATCGTCAAAGAGTGGACTTCAGACACTGAGGCACAACTTCAGGGGTGTTTTGAATGCACCGAGACTGGTCAGTGTTCCTAGACAGCAGTAAGTCGCTAGAGGAGACTGTAGACGTCGTTTCAAGCTACATTCGTTTCTGTGAGGATTCTGTTATTCCAACTAAGACGGTGAAAGATTTTTCCAAACAACAAGCCCTGGGTATCGAAAGAACTGAAAGGGACATTGAAACAAAAGGCAAGAGCTTTTGCTAGCGGTGACTTTATTGAGGGCAAAAAGCTGCAGTCTCAGCTCCGGTTGAAAATCCGAGACAATAAACGTCAGTTCAAAGAAAAGGTGGAGAGTCACTTTGTGACAGGTGATCTACGCAAAGCGTGGCAAGGTCTGAAGGCTATGGCCGGGACTCAGCAGAAACAAAATGCCTCCACCACAGGTCTACACTGTGATGACAGCCTACAACTCTCCAATCAGTTGAACGACCATTTTGCTCGGTTTGAGGTGAACGTCCAGTCAGAAGTGCAGACCATCAGAAATGAACTCCAGGCTCTTTCTGATGACCGCAGAGTTATAGAGATCAGCGAGGAAGAGGTGTTGATGGTCCTCCGCTGCCTTCAGCCACACAAAGCCCCAGGCCCAGACGGAATCAGTGGTAAGGTGCTGCAGTCCTGCAGTGCCCAACTGGCACCAGTCCTCACGCAGATCTTCAACGCCTCCCTCACGTCAAACTCAATCCCACCAGTCTGGAAACACTCCCTGATCTGTCCAGTTCCCAAGAAACCAAAACCCTCTTGCCCTAATGACTACAGACCTATCATCATGAAGTGCCTCGAGAGACTTGTCCTGAGTCGACTACTCAGTCAGACGAGCGACCAGCTCGACCCCTTACAGTTCGCATATCGCCACAACAGGGGTGTGGATGATGCAGTCATCACTCTCCTGCACCTAATCCTCACTCACTTGGAGACACCAAAGTCCTTTGCCAGAGTCCTCTTCGTTGACTTTTCCTGCGCCTTCAATACGATGAGGCCTCACCTTCTGGCTGACAAGCTGCGTCACATGAATGTCAGCCCTTCTCTGATCCTATGGATCTTGAACTTCCTAGTGGAGAGGACGCAGTGTGTTCGTGTAAACAACTTGATGTCCTCCGTCATCACCACGTCCGTGGGCAGCCCCCAAGGATGTGTGATCTCGCCTGTCCTTTACATCCTATTCACAAATGACTGTACCAGCTCCAATGACAGGACTCACTATGTCAAATTTGCAGACGACACTGCAGTTGTAGATCTGTCAAACTCAGATGCTGACTACTTCGCAGAAGTGGGTCCGTTTGTTTCATGGTGTCATAGCAACCATCTACAGTTGAACGTAGGCAAGACTGAGGAGATGGTTGTCGACTTTCGGAGGCCTGGCAGTGGGCCAACTTCCGGGAGCCCACTCCCACCTCCTCAGTCCCTGGTGATTGACGGCACTTTTGTCACACGCACAGATGTTTACAAATACTTAGGGACCTTGATTGGTTCACGGCTACCGACAACACAGACCTCATCTTTAAGAAAGCCCAAGGGAGACCGTATATGCTGCGCAAACTCCGCTCCTTTGATGTGAGCCCCAAAATCCTCAGGCAGTTCTACCTCTGCTTTATAGAAAGCCTTCTTACATTCTCCTTTGTCTCATGGTTCGGCTCCCTGGGCGAGAAGAACTTTAGGAAGCTGAATAAGATAATCAGGCTTAGTGAGAAAATCGTTGGGGGCAGGTTGGAGAGCCTTGACGGCCTCTACAGGACGAGAATGATACGCAAGGGCCTGAGGCTGGCAGCTGACACTTCCCACTGCCTTTCTAAGCACCTTCAAAAGCTCCCGTCTGGCCGTAGGTTCAAGGCTCCTCTTGTTAAAACCAAACGCTACAAGGGCAGCTTTGTACCCTCGGCCATCTGTCTCCTAAATGAAGAGTGTGTTAACTAGCGTATATCTCTCTCTCCTTGTTGACGCCGTCGAGGAACTTGCACCTCAGATGTCGCAGTGGCATCTTGCAAGTGACAGACTCACTCCTATACCACTAACACCGTACACTGTGGTCGTGTTGGGATTTTTTTCACCATTGTTATAATGTGGCTAAAACCGTACGCGCGCATGTGATCCCAACGAAAGAAAATTTGTCGGCTAGACTGACACAATAAAGTTTTTGAATTGAATTGAATTGAATTGAGTGCTTTGTATATGTAAAGAAGACATAATTACTGATGTTTATGTCACAACTCACATTTAGAACACTTGAACACTTGCTTATTTCAGTGACCTGTTGGAAGGTCAAGATCACAAAGGTCATTATATCGATTGGTCAATGCACATGAGGCTTGAGGGCTTTAAAATTCTTGTTATGTTTGTCTATGTGTTCATATCATAATTACACAGCATTTGCAGAAGGGCCAGACATGAAACACTTGTAACGGTTTATTTACAGTTCCTACTGGACAGACGCCTCATAATGCATGGTGCATTAATTCCAAATCATGTGCCTGCACCCTGAGGTTCTGAAAACTGCTTGCTTTCAGTTACTGTAAGCAAAAAAGTGGAGATACAATGTATGCAGAAAGACATGAGGACTGAGGAGTAAGTATCTTACAGAGATTTGCACATGTACTGCTGTAGTGTACAGTGAGAAAAATGCTGTTAGGACCACTGAAAAAAGTAGTTATTTCTCCCGCTATTGTTATATGGCCCTGGCTTAGATTTACCTTCAAGACGTTTTGACATTCCAGCCCTGAAAGTCTAAAATTTTGCCCACCAGCCTTTGGCTAGTGACTTCCAAGTTTTATTAGCCAAACTGAAAATGTTACTAGCCAAACTGAAAATTTTACTACTGAAAATAGTCCAACGCAACAATATAATGTACCACAAGTGTTTGACGCCCAATGTTAGAGTACTTTCAGATTGAGGACTGAAAAGTATGGATAGGAAAACGCACATATCGATATGGCGATGTCAAATGTAAAAAAATGTTTTAACGCACTCGCCAAAAATGTAGTTGTAGAACGTGTCTCTATTGCTTGCTTAGTATTACGAGAAGAGAAGGTTGAACGATCAGACACTTTCGGATTTAGGACTGAAAAAGTACGGATTGTAAAACGCACGAGCGCACTCGCATTTGGCAAGTGGATTTTTTTTTTACTCGCCCAAAAAAGAAATCACTCGCCATGGTGAGTGAATTACTTGCCATTTTCAGGGATGCATTCCAAATCCAAAATTAAATTCCATTATTTAAAGGTACAGACATATGACACATCAAATTCTAAACAAGACGCCACATCTTTTGGTATTTTTGTATTGATAAAACCTTTATTTCTGTTATTTCACTGCACAAACAGCATTGTGTACATAACCATTTACATCGTCACGATAGTTTACTACACATATTTCCACAGCAATAATGCCAAGAAGCTCATACAAAAAGCACCTTAGCAAGATTGTTCAATAATCTTATCAGCTAAAGTGAAAGCAGTTTTTGAAGCACAAAGAACTGAACATTCTTAGCAAGAAGAAAGTATACGTAACTTGACAACATTTTTTCAATTTTCAAAAAAAAAAGATCTCTCTAATGCTCAAAGCCTGGTAAAAAAAAAAAAAAAAAAAAAAAAAAAAAAAAAAAAAAAAAAATGGTGGTATGTCCCATATCATTTATTATCAGTCTTTATCCCACTGTCAGGTTTTCTTTCATCTTGACATGTATTTTCTGCATCGTATATAACTGTAATACATATTGTGTTGCCTATGTATCAAATGACATCAGCAGCTCTTTATCGTGTACTGCAACCATGCCTTACATTCCAGGAAGGCCTGCCAAACACTGCACGACAGCCAGGGACACACTAGACGTAAATTCATCCACTGCACTGCAGATGTATTCAGTAAAGCATTTTTAACCCATATCATACTGAGGCTATAAGCTTCAAATTTGTACACTGCCATATGCAAGCTACATAATAGTACTTACAGATAAGGATATAGACCAATGAAATGGGTGGTGCTAGAATAGCTTGGCGCCAAGCTATTCTGGCACCAGGCTTGAACTATTTTAGTCTAACTTATTTCACACACTGGTGTATTTCGAATGATAAGGGTTAACATAACAGCAAATTGTAATGTTGATGACACAGCTGCACTGCATGTTAATTGTTATGGAGGCGCATTTAGGGTTATTATAAGATAAAACAAAGTAAGCAAAACACTGTATAGGCTCTATCAATTCAGACAATCAAACCAGCATAACATAAAACAGGGATCATACAACAGTGGGATAAATACATTACACCATGGCTGCTGCTGGGTTTTGCAAGCCTCGGCATGCTTTTTGGCTCAAGTGTGAAGCAGAAGTGAGTCCATGTTCTGGGCCAGTGGTCGTCATCTGTCGTCTGCCCGCCATTGTCCGTGGTAAACTTTAACTTTGACAATTTCTCAGAGACTATTCAAGCCACAGTCTTCAAGCTTGGCCCAAGGATACTTTGTGGCAAGACCTTTCTAAACATACTAATCTGAGTGACCTCTCACAAAGGTAAAGGGGATCAGGGAATAGGTGAAAAATAGCTGTGTTTTGACATAATTTATTTTTCCTCAAATGCTATTGACAACTTCAAACCTAAGCGTGGTACAAAGATACTTGATGTGAAGACCTTTCTATGCATACTTATTTTGTTGATCCTTTGCAAATGTAAAGGGTCACAAGAGGTCGGCAAATGTGTGTAAAATGCTAATTTGTGATAGAATTGTAGTTATCAGCAGTATTGCAAGCTTTTTCATTTAAATTTGGCATTGAGGTAGCTGATGATGATAAGATCTTCCTATGTATACTAATTTAGTCAACTCATCGCAAAGGTCACGGGTCATGAGGTTTGACAGATGTGTGAAAACTGATTACATTTCGAGAAAATATGGATTTTGGTGGTGCATAAGCCATCCCTTCACTTGTCACAAAGGTCGCACATGTAGATGGATACATGTCAGCCATAAGGGCTTTGCCTCTCTTGTTACACACAGTACTTGCAGGACCTTGGAGTCAGAACTTGTGTGTGAAAAGCATGTTTCTGCTTGTAAATCATCACCACTCATGGTTTAACATACACATAATTTCCCCATCAGGTATTATTAGTCGTATTGTATTGTACAGCACGCCAATACATTAACTACAAATTTGAAATGTAATTGAATTCTATTGTATGATAAAACATATTTTAGTTCAAATACGTAATATGAAATTACAGCACAATATCAAACTACATGTACCATTTCTGCACTGTCTAACATCTGTTGTGTATTTTGCACATCGTCCTTTCTTCATCTACATGTATTTGTCTTACAGTTATATGTATTTGTCTGAAAGTGACACACAAACAGATGTCAGACTTTATTATCCTATTTTTGTCTTTCACATATATTGCAGGAATTACAGCCTACGGACTGCTAACCCAGAGGCGCTGTGGAATTCTGGGAAGCTGCATCAGATTTAGAGTGCCTTTGCAATTATGTACACTAAAAAGCATTATTGATAACTAGTGGTCTTATCTTAGCATAGTATGTTATATGCCTCGTATAGCTATTTGCACAATAAATAAGTTTCACAAAAATCATGAGAATTTGACTTTTATGGCCCTGACAAAGTATAGATGCCAATGATCACAAAGTATAAAGATCAATGTCTTCCAGCACTGGGGATTTTTTTTTTAAAAAGTGCATTGGAATGAATCCTTGACCATCTTCAGCCATTCACTTAAAGAAAATAGCACATACACTGCACCAGGAGCAAAATGATATCATTGTGAACTTTGTGTCACGTAAGCGTCACAGCATCATGCACATAATGACATGAAGTGAAGCTTATGATTTTTCTGCTAGTGCTATTACTTCTGTTGATCTTTAGAAGGGTCACTAACTTACTTTTTTTCTCATATTTTAAATAACGAAACGGACTAGGAAAAGTAAATGTTGCACGGGTATCACAACATGTGACATATAAGTCAATAACCATACTTACCCACACAAGCGTGCACACATGCGCATAACGCACAGAAGTGAATGCTGTACTAGGTTCGGTCCTCATTGCTCCAGCAACAGGGTACAGAATCGCAGTGTAAAAAAGGCAAAGTCCTTAATGCTGAAGTGCATAACTGATCCACCGAATTATGTATAATCTGACTTTTGTGGCCTTGACCGGAAATCACAATGCACATGTTCAAGTGTCCTAAAAGAGGTAAAAAGCTGGCCTTTGTAACTCACTTTTTGCCAAAATTAACACCTTTTCTGCACATCTGTCAACGCCTCACGACCCTCATGTTTTACAAGCATCAACCATTTAGACAATTAAACCAGAAGTAAATAATAACAAGAGGGGCAAAGCCCTTTTGGCTCACGGGTACCGACAGATCCACACATGTTTGACCAAAAAAAAGTTTCTTCTCAAAATATGGCTATTTTTTTTAAAACCTATTTCCTGAGCTATTGTGACCTTTGACCTTTCCTAGGGGTCATCCAAATTAGTATGCGTAGATAGACCTTACCATCAGATATCTCTGTAGCAAGTTTGGGTTTGAAGTTGTGAATAATATTTGAGAAAAAACTTTTTTTTGTGTGTAAAAATATTGGTCATTTTGGACGTATTTCTTGAGCTCTTGTGACCCTTGACCTTTCCAAGGGATCTATCAATTAGTGTGCATATAAAGGTATCTTTGTACCAAGTTTGGCTTTGAAGTTTTGAATAGTATTTGAGAAAAAATAAATTATGTCCCAAAATAGCTATTGTTGATATATTTCCTGATTCCCTGTGACCTTGAACTTTGTGAGAGGTCACTGAAATTGGTATGTTTAGAAAGGTCTTGCCACAAAGTATCCTTGAGCCCAGTTTGAAGACTGTAACCTGAATAGTCTCCGAGAAAATGCCAACGTTAAAGTTTACCGCGGATAGACAACGGACGGACGACCACTGGCCCAGAACATACTCACTTTTGCTTCGCACATGCGCCAAAAATATGCATCTTTTGACGCAAACAACAGATCAATACTCCAGACAAACATAATAATTGCGTATCTTTTGAGGGAAAGAACCTAAATTGCAATATCAATTTTTTGGGGTCCAGGCTGTTAGCGTCTGAAGATGCAGTTGTTTACCAACCTCTGATTTCCAGAAATCATCTATTAGCAAAACAAGAATGGCAAACTTTGTGACCTTGACCTTTGCAACAGGTCAATAAAATAAGCAAGTGTTTAATGGGTTGGCCTTTGTACCTGTAAATTCCATGTTTTCTTGAAATTTATGCATTTTTCATGCTTTTGTCAACCTCCCATGACCCTTGGTTTTTGCAATTAGAGAACCAAATTACTATGCATAGAATGGTTTTATTTATCATTGACTACCTTTCTGCAAAACTGGGTTGAAAGCATTGCAGAAATGTGATGGAAACTAAAATTCTAAAACAAAAGTAATAAAAAATAACACTGCCAATCTCTTGTTAACCTCGGTCTTTCTCAGGGGTCATCCAAATTAACATGCATCTCCATATACATAAGTTGAGATGGAAGGTGTAAACAGTATTTGAGAAAAAAACACTTTTGTCAAACAATAGATATTTGTGACACTATTTGCTGATCTACCTTTCAAACGGGTCATCAAAATCAGTGTGCAGCGAAAGATCCAGGCTGCAGGCTCTCCACCAATGAAATGTTCACCGTATTTCACTGAAAAAAAATTGACACGGACAGAAAAAAAAAGTGGAAGGCTGTCCATCACCAGGACGGACACATCTTAAGACAAGAAGGGCAAAGCCCTTATGGATGACGTGTATGGACCGATCCACACATGTCTGATAAAAAAATGATTCTTGTCAAAATATGGCTATTTATTTTTACCTATTTCCTGAGCTCTTGTGACCCTTGACCTTTCCTAGGGGTCATCCAAATTAGTATCTCTGTAGCAAGTTTGGGTTTGAAGTTGTGAATAGTATTTGAGAAAAAACTTTTTTTGTTGTTGTAAAAATATGGTGATTTTGGACCTATTTCTTGAGCTCTTGTGACCCTTGACCTTTCCAAGGGATCAACCAAATTAGTGTGCGTATAAAGATCTTACGATCAGGTATCTTTGTACCAAGTTTGGGTTTGAAGTTTTGAATAGTATTTGAGAAAAAATAAATTATGTCTCAAAATATATATATATTTATATTTTCTGATCTCCTGTGACCTTGACCTTTGTGAGAGGTCACTGAAATTGGTATGTTTAGAAATGTCTTGCCACGAAGTATCCTTGGGCCAAGTTTGAAGACTATAGCTTGAATAGTCATCGAGAAAATGCCAACGTTAAAGTTTACCACAGTCGACAGATGGATGACCACTGGCCCAGAACATAGACTCACTTTTGCTTCGCACGTGAGCCAAAAAAAAGAACGTATCCCTGCCCCTTTCAAGTCCGCGATGGGCTGTAAAGCGCCTGGGACAGATTTTTTGTCATGCTGTTCATCCTGATATGGACAGTTTTAAATCCTGATGGAAAGTAACACCCCGAAAAAGACCTTTGGACCCTCCCCCCCCCCCACCCCCACCCCCACCCTCCCCCCCCCCCCCCCGGGATATGCAGCTTTAACCATCAGGTATTTTGGGTGTGAGGTTGACAATAGTTTTTCAGAATGTATTGCCATACGCCTTTTGAAGAAAGTTGCTGAAACTTGTACATGTTTGTTTACACAGGTCTTGCCACAAGTATCGTTGGGTCAATTATGCCACAAAGTATCGTTGTGTCAATTATGAAGATTGTGGTTTGAGTAGTCTCGGAATAAATGCCAACATTACACAGTTTACCATACAGAAAGTGGACGGGGTGGGGGTGGGGGGGGGGGTGGGGGTGGTAATAACACCCAAAAAAGGGCCTTTGGACACCCCCTCCCAGGATAGGCAGGTCTAACCATCAGGTATTTTGGGTGTGAGGTTGACAACAGTTTTTTTTATAATGTATCGACATTATGGCCTTTATTGAGAAAGTCGCTGACACGTGTACATGTTTGTTTACACAGGTCTTGCCACAAAGTATCGTTGGGTCTAACCATCAGGTATTTTGGGTTGACAATAGTTTTTCAGAATGTATCGACATACAGCCTTTTTGAGAAAGTCGCTGTAATTCATGCAAGACTCGCCCCAGTCGCACGTACAGACTCTCGCACAACAGACGCATACACCGCCACTGACTCAGTCGGGCACATTCACGCGGTATACCACACACACTAGCTCTCTTTCTTCTGTGGCCTTTTATAACAATAAACAACAAACACTCAAAAGAATACTCTTGCACTATACACTTCCCCAATCTAACACATCAACACCGAATACACAACGTAAAAGCCAGGCTAGGCAATTGTTTCTCACAATCCAACCTGTTTCACTGGTGTTATTGTTCAGCAACGTTCTGTCCTTCCATGTCTAGGCGTGTAGTTCTTGCTTCACACGCTTCCGAGTCGTCCCGTTTCTCGTACCGTGGACGTCCTCCTGACTCACTCCGTAGCGCAGTCCCTGGTGACCCGGGTGTCTCACTCCCTGAGTGATGAAATGACCTCGCAGTAGGTCCCTCGACTGTAGCCTCTGTTGACTGACGTCTCGGCATCCGTCGCTCCGCTCCACACAAGAACTCTGTACAATAAAGTCCTAATATCATAACACTTGCTAACTTGGATAATATGAGGTACATTACGTAACCTGGCTGATACACATAAATCTACACATTCATTCACACACTCGTGCTTCATTAAGTAGACTGAATTCATAACACACCATAACTCAGTCTCTACATTGAAACAGACTATAACCTGACACTCTCGCCACACATTATTCCATACATTGGAAAAGACTATACTTAACCACGTACTACCTTCATAACGACTTAGGCATACACACCTCACATTCTTTAGTTATCCATCTCGGTAAATAACTACATAGGAAAATCACCGGTTATCTCAATGAATTCCCAACCAACATAACTGAACCAAACCAGTCAACACTACACAACCGAATTAACTCTTACTAACGCATACTGTATTTAACTCAGCAACTATTAATAATACATACAAAAACATACCTGAATTCTAGGTTTCAGAGTCTTGGAATGCGGGCTAGGCTATCTCACACACGTCTGTCTTCACTGACAGTATAGCCCCGTACTAACTATCTAGACCTCTGAAAGACTGAGCTCTCGCCTAAAACTCCGTGCAAAACGCTCTCCCTATGATTTCACGTGGCCTCGTGCATACCCGGGATATTTGTCACAAGACAAACCACTGACAAGAGCGTACCATACAAAAACCCTGTGTGAACTCTATGCATGAGCATACAGCTTCATCACAGTCGCTAAAACTTGTATATATGTTTGTTTACACAGGTCTAGCCAAAAAAATATCGTTGGGTCAATTATGCCACAAAGTATCGTTGTGTCAATTATGAAGATTGTGGTTTGAGTAGTCTCGGAATAAATGTCAACATTACACAGTTTACCATACAGAAAGTGGACAGGGTGGGGGTGGTAATAGCACCCCAAAAAGGGCCTTTGGACCCCCACCCCCACCCCCCTCCCTGGATAGGCAGGTCTAACCATCAGGTATTTTGGGTGTGAGGTTATCAATAGTTTTTCAGAATGTATCGACTTACGGATTGATTGATTGTACATTGCTTAACGTCCCGACAGCAACAAGGCTTTCTCAGGACGTGCCTGCACTGCTTGTGAAAAAAAAAAAACTAAACAGAAAATTGAATGTATGTCGCCAGCCGGTCAAATACATTAAATAAACCTACAACATGGGGCATAAATAAAGCTAAGACCATTTAGCAACACACATCCAATATCAAGAGCTACAGGCAGTGCAGACAGTAGGGAGAGTTTTAAAAAGGCAAGTACAGGTGAATGGACCAAGGGTAGACAGAAACACATGCCCCAGAATAGAGAGAAAAACCCACCCTGTGGGGCTGACCAGGGTGACCCTGGGAACTAAAAAATACCTAACCCCACCCAAATCCCCCAGGGCAGACCCGGGTGGGGTGTATCGACTTACGGCCTTTTTGAGAAATTCGCTGAAACTTGTACATGTTTGTTTACACAGGTCCTGCCACAAAGTATCGTTGGGTCAATTATGCCACAAAGTATTGTTGGGTCAGTTATAAAGATTGTGGTTTGTACAGGGAGGGGGAGGGGGGAAGGGGGAGTGCCCAAAAAGGCCCTCCCCCCCCCCACCTCCATTCACCCCTGAATAGGAAGGTCTAACCATCAGGTATTTTGGATGTGAGGTTGACAATGTTTTTCACAATGTATCGAAATACAGCCTTTTGAGAAAGTCACTGAAACTGGTACATGTGTATTTACACAGGTCCTGCCACAAAGTATTGTTGGGTCAATTATAAAGATTGTGGCTTTAGTAGTCTCGGAAAAACATGTCAACATTACATTTTACCATAGACAAAGACAGCTGCTGGCCCAGCAAATACACTCCCTTTTGCTATGACATGAGTTAACAACAATGGCCATCTGCATGTTTATAATAAGCCATGTACCATTTTGCGGATGTGCCATAAAGTTACTTCCCGTTGCAACTTCACCTGCACGTCAACAGCGTTTTCTCCGAGTACAGACCCCGCATCGTAATTTCGACAGTACAAAAAGACTTTTCAAGACATAACGGAAACAGAATTTTAGTAAGTTTGGTCCCAAAAATTTGACGTTAGTCACACTGTAAACCCTATCTCGCTAGGAGTAGCCTAGCTGCATAAAAGTATAACTGTATTTTGCTGTTGCGTAATTTCCAGTTTGTCTGCATATTGACATTTGAAGTTTGCTGCAAGGGTTCCTAGCAGCTGGCATTAGCCTGACACTCATATATGTTAAAACGAGAAAGAAAACAAAGAAAGGTGATACAGAGATGATTTAATAAATCAGTCAGTCAAGTAATCAATGATTGATGCCCTAGTTTTAGGGCAGGGTGGAGCTTTTTATTTGAGTAATTTACAAAATACATGTACTTGCTGCTGTTATCATATTTTCTTACTGGCTTTGACATTTCGCTGGAAGATTTACAGTCCCTTACTTTAAGCCTGTCTCGCGTAACGCACACGGAGGTTGGCTGTATTATTGATATGTGTGTGTAGGTAGCGTTTTGTTTGAGGTGGCAGTTATAGCCGCGAGTGGCGAGTGAGAACTTGTCGGAATGTGTACAGTCAGCTTATAACTGAATCAGAGAGGCGTGCCCCTTCGCCGTGTTTAATACTCGTATTTGCTTAGTATTTAGTATGGAAATAATATTTTAGAGTTTACTCTGTGTGTGTGTGTGTGTGTGTGTGTGTGTGTGTGTGTGTGTGTGTGTGTGTGTGTGTGTGTGTGTGTTATTTTAGTCTTAGTAACTGACATCAAGACAAATTCCAATGTTTTTATTTTTTTTACATGGAATTCATATGGCAATGTACTATCTTATCTTATCTTTAAGTTGGTGCACATGTGCATCTGCCCACCGGTACTATTGCAGAACTGATGGCTGCATGTGCAGGCTAGTTCATGGTATCACTGATCAATGGGTATTGGGCAGCCTATTGTTTGAAGTGATCAGTGGTGGCATCAGCAAGGAATGTCTGTGTGCATTTGGCCACTGGTACTGTTTACAAAGGTGCTATTTACAGAACTAATGACTGCGTATGCATATTAGTTCTGTTATTGTTATCAGATGTGGCCTCATCTCTGAGTTTGGTGCCCCTGTGCATGAGGCGAATAGTACTTTTCACAAAACCGATGGATGCATGTGCAGTGTGATGAACTGTATACATGAGATGTGTAGGTGGGCAGCTAAAATACAGGCAGTCAATACAAGCCACTTTCTAATTAACCTCAAGTTTAATGCCCATCAGTATACAATTGTGCATGTCTTTGGTGGGTGTCCTGCGGTTTTGTGTTTGTATGTGGGGTGGGGTTGGGAGCTGGCGGTATGGCACCTATTACCATGTATGTGTATGTTCTCATGTTGTATCCTGATGAATATATATGTACAAAACCTACATTACAAACAAACAAAAATAAAAACAAAAATAATTTAAACAAATAGCTAGTTATTTGGGTTTAATGCCGAGCAGACGACTAAGGCCATCATGGGGGTTAAATAAATAAGATAAAGTAAGTCAAAGATACATGGGACACATGAATGCTAAGTAATAGATTATGAACATGCACAGATGTACGTGTCTTTTGGTGGGTTTTCTGCGGTTTTGTATGTGGAGTGGGTTTGGGAGCGGGCGTTATGGCACCTATTACCATGTTCTCATGTTGTTTGTTTATGTGTATGTACAAAACCTACATTACAAACAAACAAAATAAATAAATAAATAAATTAAACGAATAAGATAAAGTAAGTCAAAGGTACCTGGGACATATGAATGCTAAGTAAAGGATAGATTATGAACATGCACAAATGTGCATGTCTTTTGGTGGGTGTTCTGCGGTTTTGTGTGTGTGTGGGGGTGGGGGTGGGAGCAGGCGGTATGGCACCTAAGACAATCTATGTATGTGTATATTTTCTTGTTGTATGCTGATATGTATGTACAAAACCTACATTACAAACAAACAAAAATAAATAAATAATAAATGTAAATAAATAAAATAAGTAAGTCAAAGATATCTGGGACATATGGATGCCAAGTAAAGGATAGATTATGAACATGTACAGATGTGTATGTTTTTTGATGGGTGTTCTGTGGTTTTGTGTGGGCAGCTCTCTCTTTTCTTCCTCTCCTTCCTAGGACAACGGCTCCGGGATGACCAGAACCGTATTGCAGGGCCGATACACAGGACCGACACAGATCCTTGTGGCCTCCAGCAAATGGCGAACCACGCCTGAAAAACCACCCTAGGAGACTGTTGGCAAAAGCGCCTGACTCGTTCGCTGGTGGAAATGCGACTGTGGAAAATTTGGATAACGATAGGTTGGCAAAAAAACGCTCACTACATCATGTGATGTGAAAACACGTGAAACAATAACCACCCGATCGCGGAGACCCGGGCGATCACGTGCGTTACGCCGACCCTCCAAATCCCGGCACGGCAGCAAAAACTCGTGTACAGGCCAAATACTAGACACCTATGCTATCTCTACCCGGTGACCAACTAAACCCTGTCACCCCTCTAAACTTACTCCCCTACAAAAATAGACGAAAAAAAACCCGTGTCGTGACATACTTCTTTCGAAGGCATCTCGCTGACCGCCATTTTGAAACTAGCGACGCGAGTATGCTTACGGCATTAAAAATATTACTTTTTAAATTATTTTATTGTAAACATGTATACATGTGTAACAGAGTGAACCCGATGTTCCTCTGTGTACCTAGGCCAATAGCACTTATGACCATTGCTTCTCGGATTTCACTCGTGTCAACTGTTAGCGATAGCGTGCACTAATCGCGGTGCCTTGCCAAATGCAGCGTTAAGTGTTGTGTATGCGATAGCTCAGTGTACGTGTTGTATTGTATATCAGTTTTGACCGTGTATTGTAACCAAACTACAACACCATTGCTTAGTATTTAGCATGGTTAGATTTGGCCCGGGTAATAGTTTTTGTAATGCATATCTTTCGGTTAATTATAACCTGTCAGAGTGATAACTGCGATTTAGTAGCCTTTTTGATTTTCTGTGGCACTTCTGAGACCGCTTTAAGAATAAATATAAACTTTCCACTAATAGCCCGTAATCTCAAATTAAATCCAGAGTACAGCTGGTAAAATTTCTTAATATTTATATTCAAAGATTATATTTTTACATTATGTAGTTCAGAAGATATTCTAGCTCTTAGGGCTGGCAGTACTATAATACAGATTTGCCATTTATATCAGTGCCAGACCCCCGTGAACTTTGCACCGACGCTGAACTTTGCACCGATGCTGGACGCGGAGATGATGGGTGCCGCCCCCTGCGTCTATAAGTACAGCTGCTCGCGTGGCAGACTTTCTTTTTTACCAAACGTGCAAGACTCACAGTACCAGTACTTGTGACCGACTTAAGGTTGTATACTATACCTACATTTTTTAATTGAAAACTGCCGCTTATAGGGTTTTTTGAGAGCCTTATTGAGACTGGAGGCTATTGCCACCCTGAAAGACCCATGGTCCCAGGCATATTTGTAAGTTTGAGCCTTTTGCGTGACCTACCCCTTGAGTGAAAACACGCAAAATAGCTGATTTCAGAACACAATAAAAATTTATCGAATAGTGTGTTAAAATGATAAGGAAACATTTCGGTCACTTCATAAAGTATGTTAGTATTTTCTCGTAAAAAAAGTGTGTTCTGATAATTGGAATTCTAAGTGCAATTGAGAAAAGTTTATGTTGTAAATTCGCAAATTGCCCGGATGTTATCAATAACATTACAAGTGTTTGCAATGTTGGGCAATTGCTCAGGCCCTTTTTATTCGATAAAGTCGTACTTTATGTTATAACTATCACATTGATTATGAAGAAAATATGGGGTCCCGCACAAAATTTGGCACTTTGGGTCGTTTTCGAGTGCGTATTCAATAAGGGATACAAGCGATGTCTGACTTCCGGCAGATCATATCTCCGCCGTAGCCAGTCACAAGCACGCATGAGAAAGAAGGGAAAACGACTATTTTAAACCTACAAGGGAAAACCTACGCCCAAACTGTTGCAAACTATGCCCAAACTGCTAGTCCTCGATCACTATTTGTGACAGTAAACTGGAACAAACAACAACGGCAGATACGGGATGAAAACGTTTATCTATAAGTAATTAAATGCACGTGCTGGTTCTTAGTAATTTAGTTAGTGCAGTGGTAAGGTACTTTTTTTTTTGCCACGCAGGTGACCAGGGTTCGAGTCCCGTGGATGGCGACATTTTTTTCCTGCTCACATTTGAAACCCATACATTTTCTACTTCGCTAAATGAAACAAACACACTTTAAACCCAAAGCAAAAAAAAATTTAATGCGTGGTATTTTTTTATTTTTATTTTTTAAATATGCGATTATCATCACTGTGGGAATGTGAATGTTAAACCATAAACCAACCAACCGGATTCAGTCTTGGATAAAAATGCACACTGGTTACCTCGGTACATTTGTTCATTCATTTTTTTCAGCCAGGCATTGTGTGAGCATGTTTACATTACATGTTTACATTCATTCAATCATTCACAGCTTCACTGATGAAAAAGCACACCAAAGAGTGTTGTCACAGACAGTTTTTTTTTTTTAATTTTTACTGGCATCATCTACAAACATTAATTGATGTGAATTTGTTTTAATATACCTGCTGCAAGAAATGCTACATGTTCCTTTGGTGTCTCCGTGAAAGCAGGTCGATGAACATCTCTGGTTGAAAGATGTTTGTAAACAGATTGGTAGTGGATGTACCTATCTCTCTAGCTGAATCTCAGTTTCCCAGCAGTTTTTGGTTACAAATTATAAGGAAACAAAAACACACTACCACCGAGCCACCCAGCTCCCCCTCAAAATACAGCTTTACTGCAGAACATATTTCAACTACATGTAACATTATTCACATTTACATTGACAAAGTGCTGACTTTATACAAGCTATTTGGGAGAAAAGTGGAGCTGATGTCATTTTTAGTTGTGTGCATGCCTACGGAGACTTGTATGGACACGGATCATAGTCAGGTCATTCTGTTTGCTGGCATGTGTCATGTACAGTACATCTGTAAAACTTGTGAAATGAACCATGTGGTTAGCAATTCTGATACGATAAGTAAAGCCACACAGCTGAAAGTCAAAGATTGACAGTGGAAGAAAAAAACAAAACAAACACAAAGTACAGTACATATCATATGCCTATGATCAGTTATCACCCAACCACTTAATCTGCTGTGACAGCTGGAGGGTAATGCAAGAACTGCATGGTCAACTCACTCTTGAGCAGTATTGCGTTTTTCATTGAGCAAGTCCACATTTGCACAACATTTTAAGCTGAGGGTTTAATGACATAAATATACATCCCCACGTTTCTATATTTCCGCACATCCCCTCTTCAGAAAGGACCCATGGGTTTTATACTCTGAGGCCAATGACCATTTTCAGAATGAACCCTGTATATCATTTTGAATCATGCAAAGCGGAGCAGTGATAAGTTTTCTCCTTGTCTCACACCGATGCTGCACAAAATCTATCTGTACCACTGTTTCCTACCCCATAAGTGTCAGCTGTGGAGTACATATTTTGAATGACTGATGTATGCCAGTATTTAGGAACTTGTCACAAAAAAGACCCGTTCATATGATGAAATGTCTTTGAAAAATGAACACATTGTCAGTAAAGGGGTTTTCCTTGGATAATCAAAAACTAATACATATTAAGCTGCGTTTCCAAATCGCGACATGACAGGAGAGTGACAAAAAGTAACTTTTCTGAGGGGGTCATCCAAATAAATATGCATAGGAAGGTCTTACCATCAGGTATCTCTTTACCAAGTTTAGGGTTACAGTTAGGAATACTTGAGAAAAAAACATCTTTGGGCAATATATGGCTATCTTGTACCTATTTCCCGATTTCTTGTGACCCTTGACCTTTCTGACCTTTCATGCATACGAAATTAGTATGCATGAAAAGTTCTTACCACCTTGTACCAAGTCTGGGTTTGAAGTTGTGTATACTTGAGAAAACATCTGTTTGGTCAAAATACAGATATTTTTCACCTTTTTACTGCACTACAAATTACAACATGGGTGTCAAATCGCTTTGTCACATTGTTATATGAAAACACACAAAGCACACCCCCATCACCCTGAACTGCTCGACTGCACGTTACAATTTTGTCGCCCCGCTGCTTCTATGTCAGGCTTATGGAAACACTCCCTCTTTATTTCTATGTTCTCGAGTTTTGTCATTGTCACTTTGTTGTCACTGCCCCACTGCTGTTGTGTCTGCAGTTGAATAGCCAGGCCTAAAGCCTGCTTGCCCTTCTCCTAATATATGGCTATGCATCAGCTCAGGCAGTAAGGCACAGGCTTTTGCTGCAGCCAGCCTGGTGGATGGACATCAAAATAACAGGACGTCTGCCCTCCTACACAGGACAATCAGTTCACTTCCTTTGCCTTCTCGTCGGTTGGCCATCGCGGAGAGATGTACCCGCTGAACTCTTCTTCCCTTATCTTTCGCAACCTGCAAAAGATAATTTTGTATCAAAAAAAGTTTTGACATGCACATATTGCCAAGTATTTATACAAAGTACATACATGCATAATATGACAGTAGTCAGAACATGAACAAGAAAGGCAATGTCCTTATGGTTCACGTGTATGACCAATCCACATAATACGTCTGACCTTTTTGACCTTGGCTTGACTTCTCCAACAGGTCTCTGAAAATGTCTAAACATAAGTATAGGGCTGGATTTTGTACCAGTGAAACCTGAGGTTTTTTTTTCCAAATCCCTTCATTTTTCACACATTTGTCAACCCTCTGTGACCCTTGACCTCTGTGAGGGGCTGATTACATTAGTATGCACAGAAAAGTGTTATCATCATGCCAAATGTTATTGAAAAGTTTGCAAAAACATTGATAAAAACTACAACTCTACCCGAAACTAACTTTTGTCACCCTTATCATGTGGTATCTCCATAGCAAGTTTGAGTTTGAAGTTGAAAATACTACTTGAGATGACCTTTGAAAGGTCACAGAAATTGGTATGTTTAGAATTATTTTACCACAAAGTACTCTTGTGCCAAGTTTGAAGTCTGAGGCTTGCATAGTCTTCGAGGAAATGCCAGTGTTAAAGTTGCCCACAGATAACAGACAGTTGACGGACGACCCATTACAAACACTTACTTTTGCTATCACACGTGCGCCAAAAATTAGACGCCATTGAGCTGCAAATGACCACAAAGGGTGTATACATATATCTAGAATCAGCATCAATATTCAAAGTGTAACTTGCAGAAATTGTTTCAAACAGGACACAACGCATTGCTGTTTAGCAACAGCACACACTGAACCAAATGGGTAGTATTCAGAGTTTTCTAGTCCTTTTGTATGCACTAAGTGCTTATTAAAGAAAACGACAGTATTTGCAGACTTGCCCAACCCTCTAGTTTTCAAATCAAATGCAATATGGTGCCACTTGTTGACAGCAAGTGATTTTAGCAATCGGTGTTGTTGAGAATGCTGGTACTAGTACTACACCATCTTCGAAATGAAAGAAAGCATTACAGTGTGATGTGTTTATTCAAACCAGTTGTGTTTTGTTATGAACCTGATTCTATTCACAAATCAATCGGTATGCTTTACCTCGAGTCCAGGACAATAAGTGTCGCCTTCTCTCACTTTAGTTGATCCGCTGGAACTGGAATTGCCTGCTTTTAGCTGTGGCCTTCTCCTTTGAGCAACATGACCTGACTAGCTCTTGCCTCTTCTTGGTGTAGGCGTCATACTTCTGTGCTTGTTTGCAAGTATACCCTCTGGGCGTGACTCTGCAGTGAGACGTCAACAGCAGCACTGACCTGAAATGAAATACATGTTTATTATCGTGTTATTCTGCAGCATGGCAATTTCACTTCTGATCTTATTTCAGGGTGGGTCGGTTCAAAACTCCACAAACAGGGACTTTGTTATAGCATTATAAACAATTCGGGGCCGGTGGGGGGAGTCCCCCCCCCCACCCACCCACCCACCCAATTCGTCCCTACATTTAGTTTACACATTACTACCTTCAAACTAATGTGAAATAAACTGTGAACACCACAAACAACAATACCCCACCCGGGTCTGCCCTGGGGGACTTGGGTGGGGTTAGGTATTTTTTAGTTCCCAGGGTCACCCTGGTCAGCCCCACAGGGTGGGTTTTTCTCTCTATTCTGGGGCATGTGTTTCTGTCTACCCTTTGTCCATTCACCTGTATTTGCCTTTTTCAAACTCTCCCTACTGTCTGCACTGCCTGTAGCTCTTGATATTGGATGTGTGTTGCTAAATGGTCTTAGCTTTATTTAGGCCCCATGTGTTAGGTTTATTTAATGTATTTGACCGGCTGGCGACATACATTCAATGTTCTGTTTTTTTTTTTTCACAGGCAGTGCAGGCACGTCCTGAGAAAGCCTTGTTGCTGTCGGGACGTTAAGCAATGTACAATCAATCAATCAATCACAAACAACAATGGTGAAGCCTGGATCGCTTGTGTGCATTTAAAACTGATCATTTTCTTAATCTGAACTGTGTGACCTTTCCAACAGGTGACTGAAATTTAAGTGCAATGAGTCTAAGCATAAGTAAAGGGCTGGCTTATGTACAGTTGTGAATAGTATTTGAGAAAAAATATCTTTTGTCAAAATATGGCTATTTTTTTTTAACCTATTTCTTGATTTCTCATGACCCTTGGCCTGAACTCAAACTGGTAGGCTAAGAGTAAGAAAGGTCTTGCCACAAAGTATCCTTCGGCTACGTTTGAAGACTGTGGTTTGAATAGTCTCCGAGAAAATGCCAACATTAAAATTTACCATGGATGACCAATGGCCCAGAACATAGCCTTACACTTGCTTCGCACATGAGCCAATGAAAGAAGGCATTACAGTATGATGTGTTCATTCACACCATAGTTGTGTTGTGTTCTGCACCTGATTCTCATCACAGATCTACTGGTATGATTTACCTTGAGTCCAGGAGAATAAGTGTCACCTTCCCTCACTTCACTTGAGCTGTGAGTGTGACCTTGGTCAGTTGGTGTAGGCGTCATACTTCTGTGCTTGTTTGCAAGTATGTACTCTGGGTTAAAGTACTGAGACTCCACAGCGAGAGGTCAACAGCAGTATTAGCCTGAAATGAAATACATGATTATTACTGTGTTGTTCGGCAGCATGACAATTTCACTTTGCGTGAACTAAATGCAGGGGCAGATTATTACTTTCAAAATAAATGTGACAAAAACTGTGTAAACCGCAAAGAACAAACAACAATGGCAAAGTCACGTCTGTACGCCTCATGCACATAACTGATTCACAACCTGTGTGACCTTTCCAAAAGGTAGCTGAAATAAGTGTCACGAGTCTCAACATAAAGGCTTGCTTTTGTACTAGTCAAATTTGTATTTTTCACACATTCTACGGTCATCCAAAATGGTAGTCAACAAATATTAGGGTTTCAGTCATAGTAGCGTTTTACTAGGTAACCCTTTTAATCCTGATACACCCACTGCTTGAAATAAATGTGACTATGATAGTTCAAGGGTGGTGCCAGAATAAATTGGCATATTATCCGCCAAGCTATTCTGGCACCATCCTTGAACTAAAAAAATGCTGGACCTATCTCCTAATCTGTAATATAGCCTTCATAAGACAGAGAATGGATGAGAAAACTAAGTTACTAAGTACTGAAAGCAGTTACTGAGTTAGTAATGCAAAATTCTCCCTTAGCAGGACTTTTTACTACACACAGTACGTTTTCCTAAATAATAAGCACTGGCACTGGTTTAATATCACTACAATGTGGACTACATTCCTTCCACCGTATTAGTAAAGGCTCTCTGAGAATGTATGGAAATGTTCTACTTCTAGGTGGTGACTGACATACATGGAATGCATGCCCCTGTCAACCCACAATAAATGTAGTCTTCTTCATTGCAGGTAGGCTGTAAATTTCCATGCATAAAAGGACAGTTAGCTATTGGGGTTTTACGCCATGCAGGTGACATCTCACGGCGGTGCATAAAACTTTTTTTTTTTTTGAAAGAGTTGGAAAACCAGTCAGATACACCACCAACCACTTTTTCTACTTTAGTTTACCTTTTCCTTGCTGATGTCTGAAGAGATTTTGTTGTTTTCCTGGCTCCCGTTCGGTTGGCTCGTTCATTTTTTTTTTCTTATTCTGAGAAATGGTTATGGGTTACCACTGACGCTCGATGACTTGTCGCAACTTATGCAAAAGTATCTTATTTCTGAGGAAACACAACATTTTATGCATAGAAACAGTCGGCTTACACACCTATTTCAGACAGTATATATCTTTTGTCAATTATCGATAAATTGAGCTTGTTTGCAATACGACTTGCCGTACGGCGGTTTTTTTCGGTGACCTCTAGTCTCAGGTCACGGCAGACGCAAGATAGCGGTATCTAAATGCGCAGAAAAGATGCGCGAAAGAGGTGTGTCCTACAACCTTAACTTCTGGCACCGGTGCCTTGGAGGAAACCGGTTTTGTTTAGTTTTTTTTTTTTTTTTTTTTCTCAACCTAACTGCGCGGGTTTTGGAGACCCTGTAAGTACTCAGTTTTTATATTGTATTGGGTGCATTATTATTTTTTGTACTATTTGATGACATTGCGATGCTGGATGTTTTGATGATTTTCTTGAGCATGAAATTGACATGATTGCCAGACCAGTCGGCACTAGCCATTGCTGTGAGGCTAGCTTGATTCCATTTGTTTCTGCTAGGCGATTATTTACATGCTAGTACATTTCCATGTAATGCTGCAGTGTGGAAATTTGTACACCAACTTTTGTAACAATGTTGATGTGGAAGATATGACGTATGTATTTTGCCTTAGAAAAATTAACGTGTCAAAATGATGCAGTGCTTAGCGTGCATGACCGTGGTCGGTTCGTGTGACTAGGCGATAGTTTTGCCTCGGCGCATCATGTAACCGTAGGAGTAAATGAGAGTGCACTTATGCCTCTAATTAAAATAATTCGCTAAGTTTGGTCTTGCTGAATGAATGGCAATCATGACAACTGATTGACTACATTGCTCGCATGGTGGATGCACCATAATGCGCACATTTTCTGTTGTTCATTTAATGCTATTTCTTAGTGGTTGTTTAGTTGTTGTTGCTGTGGTAGAGATTTAAGGTATTTCATAGTTAGGGATGATCTTTATTTTATTTAGTTCTATGTTTTCTTGAGGTCTTCCCTTCTCTATCACCGAAGCTAGGGAGGGCGGCAGCTTTGCGTGATGTTCCCGCGTTGGTGACGTCACTCACAGCTGACTCCGTCTCTTAGGCGCCTGCCCCCACCCGGGTCTGCCCTGGGGGACTTGGGTGGGGTTAGGTATTTTTTAGTTCCCAGGGTCACCCTGGTCAGCCCCACAGGGTGGGTTTTTCTCTCTATTCTGGGGCATGTGTTTCTGTCTACCCTTTGTCCATTCACCTGTATTTGCCTTTTTAAAACTCTCCCTACTGTCTGCACTGCCTGTAGCTCTTGATATTGGATGTGTGTTGCTAAATGGTCTTAGCTTTATTTAGGCCCCATGTTGTAGGTTTATTTAACGTATTTGACCGGCTGGCGACATACATTCAATTTTCTGTTTAGTTTTTTTTTTCACAAGCAGTGCAGGCACGTCCTGAGAAAGCCTTGTTGCTGTCGGGACGTTAAGCAATGTACCATCAATCAATACAATCAATCCATTCACCTGTATTTGCCTTTTTAAAACTCTCCCTACTGTCTGCACTGCCTGTAGCTCTTGATATTGGATGTGTGTTGCTAAATGGTCTTAGCTTTATTTAGGCCCCATGTTGTAGGTTTATTTAACGTATTGGACCGGCTGGCGACATACATTCAATTTTCTGTTTAGTTTTTTTTTTTTCACAAGCAGTGCAGGCACGTCCTGAGAAAGCCTTGTTGCTGTCGGGACGTACAATCAATCTTAGGCGCCATGTTTGTTTTGATTTTGAACTTCTGCTTAAGTTGTTTATACGTTGCTATGCCGGACCGTATGCCATGCCTAGCCATAGGTCGAGTGACTGTCTGATGGATTGATTGATTCATTCATTCATTCCATTCATTAGTCATTTGTTTATAGGTCTTTTGTTATTTATTTGGACTTTTAGCATTATTTGCTTCCTATTTTATGACTAAGTATTTCACTTGACATAGTACATAGGTTTGGTTCACATCGCTGAGAGGCATTATTAGCCTGTGTGACAGGAAGCGATATAGGTCATCTTTGTTATGCGACCTCAAGGGTCATTTTTCACTACTATGTGTAATAAGTAAGTGTAACCTTTGAGTGACTCCAAGAAATACAGGACATTTCTGTTATGCGACCTCAAGGGTCATTGTTCACTATTATGTGTATGAAACTTAAAGGTGCTTTGTAGCCATATTAAGTGGACCATGCCTATATTTAGTGCATGGAGACATTCATTAGAATGCATTTTAGCAGATATGCTTTATTCTAGGCTATCTTATGTTACATGCACATAATTTCCCTTCAAGTACACACATTTTCTGCCTGTCTTTCCTCTTTGTCATGAATGACTACCGTGTGTGTAGATGTTTGTGTTCTTCGTTGATGTTCAATGTTTGCGCTTGTGTCTGCGGTGAGAATGTAATAAAGACCGAGTGAATGATGAGGTTGTGTGTACGTTCTTATTCATTTGATGGTAAGTCGGTTGTCTTGTGAGTTCCTTTTTGTGTCATGTTCACACATTACTTTCCCCTTGATACTAGTTATTTTCTATATACTATTCATTAGTGCTTAGTCACATAGTTATTGTACCGCTGGCATAGCATCTGATTTAATTTGGTATTTTACTTTTGCTATGTTACTTTTTAGTACTTTGCATTTAACTTGATGTGGTCTGACCTGTTAGGGAGGCTCCGGTCAGAGTGACTACCCGTTTGTTAGTCATTTGCGTGTTCGCCTTACCAGGTCTGACTGCATAGCGCACTTGCGTATTGGTGCTCTGCTTTATTCTTTGACTTATGCTTTGCATGACTTTGTAGTTCGTATTGTGACTTATATTTTTCATTTTATTTGCTATCATGTATATTATTACACATTCTATATGTTACACGACCATCACTTTGATTTTATTAGAGTCTTTAAAATCAAAGTGTTGTACGTTCACTGCATGTTGATATATGCCTTAGTTTAGTTATGTGCCTTGTTTATTGTATGCTTGGCACCATTACTGATTACCTGTTTGTTTATTCCACAGGTACTGCTTTCTGCACTCGAATAAAAGTTTAGTAAACATGAACGAGTCTCAGTCTCACTAAGTCCAACCAAAGCAATATTACCATTCTTCTTCATTAGATCACATCACCCCATCACACATGCTTACTTGCTCATGATTTTAATTTGATCCCTAGAATAAACTTGTAACGTATATGATTGAAATTTTCACTGTTATGCACAACAAATGTTTTGCACCTTATTCGGGCCGTGTACGAGGACTGGTTCCGCCAAAGCGAACAAATTGCGCTAGAAAAGCATTTATATATATATATTAAAAAAAGTCTCCATCCTAAGGACAAATATTGTTTTTATGCATAAACCATATGGCATTAGTACTTTCGTTTCGTACTCCTGCAAACCAATGTTACTCTTTTGACAAACTACTTAACTCTGCAGAAACTGCGTAATCTGCTAGACTAATGAGAACACCCACATATATGGTAATAGGTGCCATTATGCACGCTCTCAACCTCACCCCCACATACACACAGAAAACCGCAGAACACCCACCAAAAGGCATACGCAAATGTATACAGAGAGGCATTAGTGGACTGTAAAACCTGTATAGAGACTTGAGGTTAACAAAGTGGTTTGTATTGACTGCCTGTATTTTAGCTGCCCATCTACAAATCTCATTTATGCAGTTAGTCACCCTGCCCATGCTGCTATCAGTTCTGTGAACAGTATTGTTTGCCTCTTGCACAGGGGCAACAAAACTTGGAGACGAGGCCACGCCCGATAACAATAACACAACTTATGCATAAGCAGCCATTAGTTCTGTACTTGAAACAGCACCTTTGTAAACAGCACTAGGTGCCAAATGCACACGGGCACAATGAAGGAAATAGTACGTGTACATTATGCAGTATCTCCCTCCCCCCCCCCCCCCCCCCCCCCCCCCGGGAAAAAAAACAAAAAAGTAAATAAATTAAAAAAAAAAGAAACAAATAAATACAGGCGCACGAGAGATGGGAAAATGAGTGTAATATGTCAATTTTGTGGAATGTTATTATTTATTTGCGTTTTTGCAAACTATTAAATACAATTTGGCACAAACTTAGCTGGTGATAAGACCTTTCTAATCGTATCAATTTGATTAACCCCTCGCAGAGGTCAGGGGTCACAGTGTTTTGACGAACGTGAGAAAATGCATACTCATTTTGAGAAATCAGATTTCTCTGGTGCAAACGCTACCCCTCTACTCATATTAAGGTACCTGAACACTTTTAAAGGTTCAGAAGCAACTATGAAAATCGCTTATTGGTGCACCATCTTACACGGAGACGAGGTTGAGATTTAACTTCTGAATTGCAAGTACTTAGGCATCATTTTGATGACTGACAAACTCACGTGGAATTAGAACACATTCTGCGCAAACCGCTAAAATCTGCTTTTTCGGACAGGAGAATCTTAGTGATGTATTATAAATCTTTCATTGAGAGTGTGCTCTCATTCTCATTTGTTTGCTTGTATCCCGGTCTTGAATGTCAAAAACCAAAAAATGCGCTGCCTGACAGGAGTCGTAGGCCGTGTCCCATCAAATTCAGTTGTGAAGATCAGAGAAGTTTACTGTGTTTGGCCTGAGGAAGTGTTTTAGCAGATCAGTAAAAAGTCTTTTGTGTGCGTTTAGTTCCACTAATCATGGAAGAAGTGCATCAGGAATGGTGCCATATGCATAGGGTCCAAATATGGAATGCTGTGATGTCATCGCGTGTAAAAAAAAAAAAGAATATAATAAAATTTATTATTTTCTGAACGCCCAATAAAGGAGGAAGACGCCGATACCAAATAATAAGTATTTTCTTGTAGTTATCATAGCTTTACTGTCCATCTAGTACCGATACCCCCAAAACTGATTATGACCCCTTTTGAGGGTGGGTTCGGTCAAACTCTGTGGTATCTTCGATACAGTGTTTATTTTTGGCAAACACCTAGGAAGCTACGTCAGTGGTTTGGCCGGATAGACTTTCAGAAAAACAGTCTCCTCGCAGGGGGGCGAGGGGAGGAGGGGGGGGGGGGGAGTCACGGTGGGCCAAAGGTCTATTGGTCAGCATCAGCGAAACACGGGCATTACTTACCTGGCCATGGTGAGGTGAAACGGAGAAATTACTACTACAGATCCCAAGTAAATAAAAGTCAAGCGGTCACAGAGCAGACGCAGCCAGGCACTGCAGCTGAAACGGTGGTGAAATCAGTACATCCAGTCAAGCAGGAGTCTCTGACATGTCGATTTACGGAGTTCCAACTGATACTGAGAGCCATCAACCGCACAGTTTCATCTGCGAGAGATATATAGATTCTCATCTCTGGGATTCAGGGGCTCGTGAGAATCTATGCCTCTTGCTGTCAGGAGTTGACCGTGACTGCTTTAACTGACATCCCTAAGGAGGAAGGATCTATGCCTGTGACTGGGATGGTAAATGTGTTGTGCCGGCTGGGTATGCTACAGAGGCTGGCACAAGCAGCGAGGCAGCACATCTAGTGTGTACCTCCTCTCTCCTGCACTCAGTGAAGTTGCCTATGTTCCGCTCCTCTCTTGGACTGGCGCCAGTTCTCTCTCTCTCTCTCTCTCTACATGGGCAAATTATGGAACAACAAGGTTTGGGTCGTTGGATCGTTGGAATATAAATCCGTCGTTTAGCATTTGCCGTCCTCGGAGATTAAGAACATGGATCCGCCAAGTTTTGGTCTGGCTTTTTAAAATTTATTTTTATTATTTTTTATTTATTTATTTATTTATTTATTTATTTATTTATTTATAATTTATTTATTTATTATTTATTTTTATTTTATTTATTTATTTTTATTTTATTTATTTTTTTATTTTTTTGTTGGGGGGGGGGGGGGGGGGGGTCTGGCTGCTAGTTACTACAAGGTGTACAAGGCATCGATTATATTGTGCCTTCCTTCACTCCTGTACTTTTGCTTACTTTATCCAGTCTGGTCCTATTTCAGTGAACACCAGCCTACTGCAAGAGGCATAGATCCTCACTGTGAGCCCCCGCAGTCGCAGGCTCATGAGTGTCTATTATGATGCCTCTTCCTGACTCTACTTTGAATCCATGTTTCTCAGTAGGATTGTTTTGCCTTGAATTGAAAATTACCGACACACAGACTGCGTAAGCGGGCTCTAATGAACGAGTTAAGGGCCAAGGGGAGAGAAGGGATGTGGGGACTCGGGTAATGAATTCGTAAGGGTCAGCCGACTGATGGTATCAGTCGTACTGAATTCACGACCCTCCTTCTTTCGCATAACACCAGTGAGCTAAGCAGTTAGTGGGTCTTCCATTGGCGCGCGATCGTCGGCACTCAGCCTGTGACTCCTGTGTCTGCTTCAGCCGGAGAGCCAGCTCAGTCTTTCAGTCTCTTTCAGTGTTGTAACTGAAATGGCAAAGACTGAAACGCAGGTAGATCGGATGTAGAATGGCTGAAATGTCGTAACTACTAAACAAAATGAGGATTCAAGTTCATCCCGACGTCAGCCGTATTGCCACACTAGTTGTCTCCCTCGATTCGCTCCGATGATCCAAAGAGTATAGATCAAGGGTACGCCTCTAGGCATAATCTTTGGCTGATCTCTGGAGCAACTTGCGAGAAAACGCGGCGGCGGATGTGCCGGCCACTCAGCCGCTTTGACCGCTTTGTGGTGAGCAGACCCACATGGCGTCTGAACATGCGCGGGCGGATATCGCCAGTTCATGATTCATACCATGACAACTTGAGCTACTACATGTAGCCTTTTCCCCAACAGACCACGCCTGTTCACACTGACCACCACAGTGGGGACGGCATGCGCTTCCCCCTCCCATATGTCCACCCGGCACGTGCCTCTGGCAGGTCATTCCGGCCACTGCGACCCTTGCCGCCACATGGCCATTAGCCGTGGCCGAAGTCCACGATGTTTATAGATTAACACAAGGCACGGACAGGTTAGGTTTTAGTAAGCAGAGAAGAGAAAGAAGGAACTGCTCCCAAAATTGTGCTCTTTTCTTTCCGATTATTTCGTTGTATTATTCTGCTGTTCAACGATCATTAAACTGTATAGCAATTTAGCATTTGGGGGAAAAAGGTTTGTTAGTTATTGACTGTTCAGTAATGTATCTAATTTATATTAAAAAAATTTAGTTCATTTTAAAAATTATAAATAAAAAATTGGCCTGGCTCGTTTCTTTGTTGCTCTTTAACTCACTCGAGACGTGCTCTTTGCCGCGTATCCGTATGCACGTCTCGAACGAGTTGTCATGAACCCCGCGCCCGCATGGCGCAGCATGCGTACGTTTGTCTGTCGGACGCGGTTTTTGTCGCGATTCAAAATTGGATTGTTCTGCAGGAATCATCGCGACTAAACCCGATAGCGACATCCAAAGTGTTTAAAGCCGAACATCTAACTTTGCTGTCACATGTGTAACAAATGTTGTTAGTTACCCCTCGCGTGCGCCAAGGAAGGTGAGGGGCGATAAGACTGGAGAGGGGAGGCAACTTCAAAACTCTTCCATCTGATTACTTTATTAAGTGAGTCACAGTTGGCACTTTTATGAGGCCTGCTTTTTGAGATTTCTGCAGGTTTTTAAGTATCTGTACATTTTTTTTCCCCCCGCTGTGATATGTGGCAGCAACGAGGAGTTCTCCTTCCGGCAGTCAGAATTCTCTCACTGGCACTTATTGATGTGGTTTCTGAAGGAATCACGTATAAAAGAAAGTCCTGTGCAGTGGCTTTTATGTTTGTGTATAGCAGCAAATTGTCCGCGTTTTGAAATCTACTGCTCGGCTAAGCATACTGTGTAAGTTCATGGAGGTGGTTCGACCATCACAAGGGCGCGGCCAGATTAGCTTGGCGCCTGGAGAGCTGATGCTAAGCTTCTATCGTGGCCCGTCAGTTTGGCACACTGCGCTTCAACTGAGAGGAAAACATATTACACAGAAAAAAATGTTTTATTTTGGGGGGTTATTTTTAATTAAACATCACGCACTTTCAGATTTATCATTTTTAGCGCTTTTGCGGAGGAATTATATATAGTCATGCAAATGACTTCAGCAATAGACATAAAGCCTCATGAGTCCCCGCAGATTGCGGGGACACTTGAGGCTCTATACCTATTGGTAACATCATTTACACTAGGCATAGATACACTTTGCAATAGGCATAGATCCTCATTGGCCCCCTTATGAGAATATATGCTTATTGCACGTTTGTTATAAAACTCAGGCCTTTGCCTTGCAGACCCGGCCGCTTGGCTGCGGAAAGGCTAAGGGAGGAAAACCCTGACATCAAAGGCCCCCGTGTCTCCGGGGAAGGTTTTTGTGCCACAGACTATGACAAGGACAGTCTGATATAAAACCTACGACCCGAGGACCTCGATGCCACCGTCCCAGCTTGCTAGACCATGGCAGACGAACCAAGGGTTTAAAGGGTGGGGCCAGTACTGCGCACACTCCACTCCACCTAAAAGCTCCTCCGCGCAGGCTTTAGGAAACGTCCACGGACCATGACACCGACCATTCCAAGTCCTGTAGCGAGGGGCGAAACGGCAGGTGAAAGATGTCACTGGAAGCCGCAGTCTCAAACCTGCATGCAGGCGGTTCACGATATTGGTCGCCTGATGTTGACCCGGGGATGACATCACTGCACTCGGTACACCCTGAACGACCAAGCAGCCTTCTCTAGGGACAGCACTGCTTGCTCCACACGGAGAGGGGCCTAAAAATGGTGGCCTAACCAAAGCTCGTCCCCTCGCAACCCCAGTTGGCTAGCCGCGGTCAACGGGCATCTTCTCCTGCGGTCAGAAAAGAAAAAAAATAGATCCACTCCCATGACGACCACGACTGGACTCAACGTAGCTTGCTGGAACATCCGAACCATGCTCGACACAGCAGACAGCGGACACCCTGAACGTCGCTCAGCCCTCATTGCTCATGAATTGCGGAGGTTAAACATCAACATCGCCGCGCTCAGCGAAGTACGCCACCCGGACGAAAGCAGCCTCCAAGAACTTGGCGCTGGCTACACCCTCTACTGGTCAGGCAGGCCTGCATCAGAAAGACGGCTCTCAGGCGTGGGCTTCATGGTAAAGACCTCCATTGCGACTAAGCTGGAAAACCTACCAACCGGTCACTCAGACCGCAACATGTCCAAGCGCCTCCCACTGAGACACCAGCAACACGTCACCCTTCTCAGTGTGTACTCCCCAACCTTCCTGGCGGAGCCTGCAGAAAAAGACAAGTTCTACACTGACCTGCGCAGCCTCCTACAGAGCACCTCTGCAGACGACAAGGTCATCATCCTTGGCGACTTCAACGCCAGAGTGGGCCAGGACTCTGAAGCCTGGAAAGGAGTTCTCGGCAAGCATGGCGTTGGGAACTGCAATGACAATGGCCGCCTACTGTTGGAGTTCTGTGCAGAGCAGCAACTTGTCATCACCAACACTACTTTCCAGCAAAAGGACAATCGAAAGACCACCTGGATGCATCCTCGCTCCAAGCACTGGCACCTTATCGACTATGTCCTAGTGCGTCAGAGGGACCGCAGTGATGTCCTCCTCACCAGAGTGATGCTCAGCGCAGAATGTCACACTGACCACCGCCTTGCAAACTCAGACTCCGCCTCAAGCTGAAACTCAAGAAAGGGGGCCCCTCCAAGAAAAAGCTTGATGTTGCCAGCCTTCAGCGTGACGATGTGAAAGCTGCCTTTCAGACAGATTTGCAGCGCATGCTCAAAGAAACAGCTGATCCAGCAGACTCCTCCCCTGAAACACTCTGGGAACAACTGAAAACTGTTATTGCAAAATCCTCTGCAGAAGTCTTGCACTTTGCTAGATAGAGGAACAAAGACTGGTTTGACGAAAACGACGTAGAGATCCAGGAACGTCTAGCAAAAAAAAAAAAAAAAAAATAGCCGCCCACCAGGCCCACCTAGCCCAGCCTTCCTGCCCTGTGAAGAAGTCTGCCTTCCACCTCATCTGCAGCAGTTTCCAGCGCAAGCTTAGAGAGCTCCAGAACGAGTGGTGGTCCAGACTCGCACAGAGGACCCAGCTTTTCGCTGACAACGGTGATTACATGGGTTTCTACGAAGCACTGATAGCAGTGTATGGCCCCAGGCACCTGGTTCAAAGTCCCCTGCAAAGCACTGATGGACAGGCACTCCTCACAGTAGTACGTCCATCTTGAACCGCTGGTCGAAATACTTGCAGGACCTCTTCAGCGCTGAGCGCACTGTTCAAGAAGCAGTCATTTTCCAAATCCCAAACCTCCCAGTAAAGGTTGAATTGGACGAACCGCCCACCACTGAAGAGACCCTCAAGGCCATCCACCAGCTCAAGAGTGGCAAAGCAGCAGGCATTGACGGAATCCCGCCAGAGATCTGGAAACACGGAGGCCCAGCACTGCACAACAAGCTCCACGACCTCTTTCTCTGCTGCTGGGAGAAAGGAACACTACCAAAGGATTTCCGTGATGCAGTCATCATCACCCTGTACAAGAACAAAGGAGAGAAGTCTGCCTGCTCTAAATGTCGTGGAATTACCCTGCTGTCCATTGCCGGGAAAATTCTCGCAAGGCTGCTCCTGAATCGGCTGGTACCTGCCATCGCTGAAGACCACCTCCCAGACGGCCAGTGTGGCTTCAGAGCCAATAGGAGTACCATCGACATGGTCTTTGTGCTGAGACAGCTTCAGGAGAAGTGCCGCGAGCAGAACAAAGGGCTGTACGTAACGTTTGTCGACCTAACAAAAGCGTTTGACAATGTGAGCAGGCAAGGCAGCAGATCCTGGAGCGACTTGGCTGTCCCCCAAAGTTCCTCAGCATGATCGTCCAGCTCCACGAGGACCAGCAAGGCCAGGTTAGACTCAACAGTGCATCATCAGACTCATCAGAACCATTCCCCATTCTCAACGGCGTGAAGTAGGGCTGCGTGCTGGCACCGACCCTTTTTACCATCTTCTTTAGCATGATGTTGAAGCAGGCCACAGTGGACCTCGACGACGCAGTGTACATCAGGTATCGTCTCGATGGCAGCCTGTTCAACCTCAGACGACTGCAGGCCCACACCAAAACCCTAGACCGATTGATTCGTGAGCTGCTCTTTGCTGGTGACGTTGCCCTCATTGCACACACAGAGAGAGCCTTGCAGCGCATCACGTACTGCTTCGCAGATGCTGCCCAGCTCTTTGGACTTGAGGTCAGTCTGAAAAAGACAGAGGTCCTTCATCAGCCGGCACCCACGGAAGAGCATTGCCCTCCCCACATCACCATCGGCGAGTCCGAACTGAAGTCTGTACACCAATTTGCCTACCTTGGCTGCACCATCACGTCAGACGCCAAGCTGGACAAAGAGCTGGACAACAGGCTGGCAAAAGCGAACAGTGCTTTCGGGCGACTATTCAACAGCTAAAAAGAGGCACCAAGATCAGCGTGTACAGAGCTGTAGTCCTCACCACCCTGCTGTATGGTTCCGAGTCCTGGGCCCTCTACCGCAGCCAACTACGACTCCTCGAACGCTTCCACCAGCGCTGCCTGCGTACCATCCTCGACATTCACTGAAGTGACTATGTCACCAACGTCGAGGTCCTTGAACAGGCCGAAACTGTGAGAATCGAGGCTTTGCTGCTGCGGACACAGCTTCGCTGGGCGGGGCACGTCTCCAGGATGGAGGATCATCGCCTACCCAAGATCACCCTGTTCGGCAAGCACGCCACTGGACACCGAGACAGAGGGGCACCAAAGAAGAGATACAAAGACGGTCTTAAGAAGTCACTTAGTGCCTGCCAAATCGACCACCGCCAGTGGTCTTCGCTTGCTGCGGACCGCGACACCTGGCGCTCCACCATTTACAAGGCAGCCGTCTCCTTTGAGGACTCTCGCAGAGCTAGCTTTAAGGACAAGCGGCTCAGAAGAAAAAACAGAGATGTCGAAACTCAGAACCCTGGCCAGACCTTCCCGCCCTGCAGCCCCTGCGGTCGAACCTGCCAGTCCCGGATTGGCCTCCACAGCCATGAACATGCCTGCAGACGTCGTGGACAACTCCTATAGAATCTTCGTTCGCGAAGTCAAGCCAAGAGAGATTAATGTATCTAGTTAGCTAGTGAGACTTATATGTATCTATTTATTTGTGTCTTTATGACTTTAATTATGTGCATATTTATTTATTATATTTTATTACGTGCTATTATTTTTTCTTTATTTTTTTTTTAATGAAGTCATAACATTCAAAATTTATTTTACATTATTTTACTTAGTTTATTTTTATTTTAAAACATTTACATATTTTAAATTTAATTTAATGTTTTTTATTTCACATTTGCATTAATTTATTAATATATTAACCTATTATTTATTTATTTGTTTATTGTCACCCTGAAAGAACAATTTTATCAGACTCAGAAAATTACAACTTCCTTGCCTAATGCATCCCCCCGCCACCCCCCCCCCCCCCCCCCAAAAAAAAAAAAAAAAAAAAAAAAGATAAATAAATAAAATAAAATAAAATAAAATAAATAAATATAATAATAATAATAATAATAATAATAAAGTCGCCTCAAGCACCAGACGGCGCAGAGAGGACTGAACTGAATAATAATAAAATAAATAAAATAAAATAAATAAATAAAATAAATAAAAAAATAAATAAAAATAATAAATAAATGAATAAAAAAAAATAAAAAAAATAAATAAACAATAAATAAATAAATAAATAATTTTAAAAAATAAAATTATTAAAAAAATTAAATCTTTTAAATGTGCAAAAGTACACTGAACAGTATGTGTACAGAACAGGAGTTCCATACCCCTCCCCAGCAGCATCAGCGTGGTCGAGCCGCATAGATTCTCACAGTCTGTGCAGGCTCTGACACCACAAATGATTCCTCAGTTTGAGGCTAAGCATGAGGCCAATCCGGCCAACAAAGGCATAGATCTTAGGACATCTGCGGATGCTTTTGTGCATCTTTGCCACTAGCAGATTAAATGTTACTGGCTGAGGACTGCTACTAGAATTTCACATTGCCTCTTTCAGAGCAGAAGGTCATGGTACGATGGTTAACCCGTTCGCAATATGCTGTTACTGCTGTGAAAAAGGCTCTAACATATGGCACCGCTAGGCTCAGTCCATGACCACTCCATCACCATCTGGAAAAGAACAACTAAGATTCTTATTACTGATAGCCCGTGTACCCCATCTAAACTGTATGCCCTTGTTGAAAGGCATCCACTCGTATATTTACTGCTACTTTGACAGAGGAAGCCATCGAGGCTTAGGCCTGTGACTATGGTTGGCATCCAAGTTTCAGTTCCAGTATAGCTCAGTATACAGCTAAGCTGGCGCACACACTCATAACTGAACTTGACCATTTTTGTTTTGTCTTTGTTGGTTTGTTGGATGGTTAGTTTAGTTAGTTTGGTTGGTTGGTTGGTTGGTTGTGTTGGTTGGTTTCTTTCTGCTTTCACATGCTTCAAATATTTAACTTGTGTAAACTTATGCCCCCAATCCAAAAGTCACCAAACAAATTATATAAATTTAAGCCGACTTCTCTCCAACACATTTCTAGCTCGATATAGTTTGCCTTGTATTTCTGATCAAGAAAACAACAGCAAAAGCGGCCAAATAAAACAGAAAATCTTTCATAGACGCTATGATATTATGACTTGGAGGGGAAAAGGGGGGGTTAACTTGTACAATTTCCATCCAATTTAGCATATTTCACTGTTAATTTACTCAGTTGGCCCCTTGAGCGGTGCTCACCAGGTTTCAAGTCGATCCAATGACAAATACATATTCTGAGTGCGCAAAATTGGGAACTTAATTGTGCCCAGTACAAAAGTCACAAAAATAATTTAAAAAAAATTATCCATGTCCTTCTTCAGCATATTACGTGACCAGTACGGTTTGTGTAGTGGTGATTTATAATTCTAGTAACGATAAAACAGTAAAAATGCAGAAACAAACAAAAAATCTTCCTAGAATCGTTTGTACACTATATATTGACCTAGAGGGGAGGGGTGTGTAACTTGTACAATTTTCATCTGATTTGGCATTTTTCACTATCATTTTACTCAGTTTGTCAATTGACAGGTGCTCACCAAGTTTCAAGTCGATCCAATGAAAAATACACATTTTGAGCGCACAAGAATTGGGAAATTGTGCTAAGTCCAAAAGTCACCCCAAAAATAATAAATAAAAAAAAAAATAACAAGAGCTCATATCAGCGTGCTTATTGCTCAGTATGGTTTGTGTAATGGTGGTTAATAATTCCAGTAAGTAAAAAAACAGTAAAATTGCAGAAATTTAAAAAAATCATCATAGAAGCATTTGTGACTTGGAGGGGAAGAGAGGAGTAACTTGTACAATTTCCGTCTGATCTGGCATTTTTCACCATCATTTTACTCAGTCGGTTATTTGACAGGTTCTAACCAAATTTCGAGTCGATCCAATGAAAAATACACATTTTGAAAGTGCAAAACTCGAAAATTAAAAAATGTCTACACACACAAAAAAAAAATCAATACAAAATTTACCAAAATAATCTCTGGCGCATTTCTTGCTTAGTGTGGTCTGTGTCTTTGCGCTTTATTTGTCCGATCCAGAAAAGAAAACAAATACTGAAACCCAAAACGGAGACAGGACAGAGGGTTAGGTTAGGGTTACGGTTGTAGTCCATAAGCTAGCCCGGTCTACCATGCACCCTCGCCCCCCCCCCCCCCCTTCCCCAGTACTCAATAAGATGGGTTTCAAAGTGTACCTTAGGATGTCCTGAAATGTTTAAGCAATGTTACCCTAAAATCCTTAGCAACAGCCGATGGCGCAAGGGTACCCCCCATTCACGCTCTTCGCGGATGAGGTTGAGAAACATTTTCCTCTAAAGAAATCAGAATTCATTCCAGAAGCCCAAATCAGGCAATATTATGTTAAGGCACACCTTCTGCATCCTCTTCACAACACAGAATGAAAAAATATTGAATCTCTGGCTCACAGTGAATGTATTTGTGTACGCAGTAAACGGACATTTCAGCGAAATCGCAACAAAAAAAAAAAGACAAAAATAATGTGTCAGATGCCTTCAAACATTTTCAATAGCACTGGCAGTCAATTTTCAGGCTTACAGAATCACAACAGGATGTCACAATTATTATAAACTTGATTAGGTGATGCTGTGGTCACTGTGAGTGCCACAGTGGTTGATTTTGTATCCCTACCCCCAAGTTGTAAAAATACACAAAATTAATTAGAAAAAATTACTAAAGTTATTCCATTTCATTTTCACCTCTCTTTACCTATTAAGTTTCAATAATGTGAGCATAAAGTGCAAGAAAATAAGGAAAATCGGGCTTCCTTTACGGTCCGTTCGTGATGAATGATAGCTTTTTCCCATTTAAAATTGCCGAATTGGGAAACGTACGTTGTTTCCGATTTCCTCAGAAATTTTGTATACAACTGATAGGTCTTTTTAGGTTTTACCACAGTTACTCCAAACCTGATTTTATGATGCTGTGATGCATTTAGGGGCCACAGTCGCTAAATCTTCTGCCCTACCCCTATTTTAGCAGTACGCAAAGGAACGCAAAATGATCTTAACAATTGCTTATGTCATACTCCTCTGTTAAAAATATTTCAGTCGCCAGCTTTCTTAACAAAGTATGCATATTGAACACCTATCTATTTCTTGCGCAATGTTCACCCAAACTGTTAACACATGTGTAGGACACAATGCACATGAACATACTGTGCAAAGACCCCGCAAGTCGTTTTACTCAGATGTTTAAACAAAATAGTTCAAAATTCTGACTGCGTTTTTTTTTTTCAGCCGGTCTGTCTACGGTTTGCTAAACAATCTAAGATGCACACAAATCATCACACAACCACCATATTTATGCCACACTACTCTCAAACCATTAACATTCAGACCTCCTTCAAATTAAAACACACGAATAATTTTTTTGAAGTCTAAAATGATGGCGCTGTCGCCTGTGTTTTAGGAACATATCCGTAACATACCCAGTAACACAATTTGCACTCCAATGACCTTTTTTGTTGTAGGACCATACAAACGACGCTCTTTAGTCGCCAGGAAAAAGCATTTCTATGTATATTGTCTTTCATAAGTAAATAAGTAAGCATTAAAATGTCATGTATTAAATCAATTCAAATCAGACCAAATCAAAACTGAACACAGGTTCTTACTAGGGAAGTTAATGTAACTATGACCATGTGACTGAGTGATTGCGAGTTGCACCTGAGGTGGAGAGACATAATTTACTGTATGCATTTTGGCTGATTTCTTGATTATGATCTGTGCAGGTAGTACTGACTACTTGACCAACCTCTTTTAAAACATCATTTTCATTCCCAAAACACTCTTGTACTGAACACCTTTCTTTCACACCAGAAATATTTTGCTGTTACATTCATTCATTTGTTCGTTCGGTCGTTCATTGATTTATGCACACACACACACACACACACACACACACACACACACACACACACACACACACACACACACACTGGCGCGCACACACACACACACACACAGTCACATAAAAATGATCCCACCACCCGCACGATCAATCTCGATATTGTGTTGCTGACTCAAGTAAGCCTTGATAAAAACAATGCCATCAACAGGCAAAATGCCTGCAAAGGGCATAGATCTTGATTTAACCCCGCAGACCATAATGTGGATTAGATAAATATGTGTGACCCTTGTGACAAAGAGATGACTTCTGCACCAGCGAAATCCATGTTTTCTCAAAATTTAATTAGTTTTCACACAGCTGTCAAACACATAAAGGTGACTGAACTAGTTTACATAAGAAGGTCTTATCATCATCATGACATCATGCAGCTACCTTTGTGCCAAATTTGATTGAAAAGTTTGCAAAACTGTTGATAATACATGTAACTACAATTCATTCCACAAGAAAGGCAAAGCGATTATGGCTAACGTGGACAACCGATATACTTATGTGTGACCTTTGTAACAATAAGTAAAGGACTGGCTTTCACACCAGCAAAGTCCATGTTTTCTCAAAATGTAAGTATTTTTCACACATATGTACACCCTCCACCCCTCCATCACCCTGACATTTGCAATGAGTTAAGTAATGCACGGGATGGTCTTATCATCAGCAACCTTTGTGCCACATTTGATTGAAATGTTTGTTAAAATATTGATAATACCTACAATTTTATCAAAAATTGGCATTTTACACACATCTGCAAGCTTGTGACCCTTTCTGAAAGGTTATCCAAATCAGTATGCATAGATAGATCTTACCATCAGGTATCTCTGTAGCAAGTTTGGGTTTGAAGTTGTGAGCAGTATTTGAGAAAAAAACATCTTTTGTCAAAATATGGCTATTTTGGTCCTATTTTCTGAGCTCTTGTGACCCTTGACCTTTCCGAGGGATCAACCAAATTAGTATGAATTGAAAGGTCTTACCCTCAGGTATCTAAGTACCAAGTTTGGGTTTCAAGTTGTGAATAGTATTTGAGAAAAAAATAAATTATGTCAAAATATAGCTATTTCTGACCTATTTCCTGAGCCCCTGTAACCTTTCCCTGTGTAGAAAGGTCACTCAAATTGGTATGTTTGGAAAGGTCTTGCCAAAAAGTATCCTTGGGCCAAGTTGGAAGACTGTGGCTTGAATAGTCTCCGAGAATATGCCAACGTTCAAGTTTTCGGCACATACGACGGCAGACGGACGACGGACAGAAAAATAGACTTACTTTCGCTTCGCACGTGAGCCCACCCAAAAAGTGAACGCGGTCCTTTCAGTATCTGACCTCATGTGAACGCTCTAAAAATAAAATCTTACCTTAAAATTCATCTCAGCACCAGTCCGACTGTCAACAACGAGCGTTCTTTGGTATTCCTTTGTGTTTACTGTCCCACTGGCACTATTAGCAGTTTTGGCGTCGTTTTCAACAGTTTTGGCGTAGTTTTTTTCTTGTAGGTTTAGCATAGTTGTTTCCCTCCTCCTTTCTCATCCGGGCTTGGGACCGGCAATGGCGGAGTTGTAGGCCTTTGCAGATAATATATCCAAACGCACATGAGACTCTGTAGACAATTAAAACAAATTACAAGGTGCTACTGGCTTTCGAAGCATCTCCTCAGTGCAGCACAAGGCCCCCAACAAGCTACAGCGCACATGTTGTCACGTGGTCAAATGCCCATTCAATTGTGTCATATAACCGCAAGATGACCGAAACTGAATTTATTTCTTGCAGGGAATGAAAAAAAAAAATACCTTATTGGTCGCAGAGGGTACAATGCATGGTTCCTTTGACCTCCCTCAGGCCTACAAGGGTCAGTGTAGCGAACCCCCGTGACCCGGGCAATAACTAATCAGATACTAGCCTCATGTATTTGTATCAACACACACCAACACCACCCCCCTCCCCCCCCCCCAACTACACCTCCTTCCCCCCACCCACTCCACACCTTTCCAACACACACACAATTTAGCCCCAAGGCCCCATTTCGCAAATGTTGGAGGTGTTGCCTAACTACTGTGTACCACTGAGCTGGATAGATTAACCATGATAATTCAAGGGTAGTGTCAGATTAGCTTGGCTCCTGAAGGCACCAAGCTAATCTGACAGTACCCTTGAATTATCATGGTCAATCCATCTCCTGCTTCAGGGTCCCGGGCGAAATGGGTTAAGACACGTTCAGAAATACTCGATGTTGACTGAATTACACACATGACTCATATGGCCGAAATGTTCTAAGAACACATGACAGGGTCGGATCACTTTACTCCAGGGGGGGGGGGGGGGTCCCACTTCTTGTTTGGGACCATGAACCTGGTACAAAAGGCATCCACGACGCTACACTTTGCTTCGACGGGGCCGGAAAATCAAACAGTGGGGAGGGGGGGGGGGTGGAGTCGACAGACCTTGCTTCCATGGGTCCGGGAAATCAAACAATGAGCAGGGGGGAGGGTGTGTGTGTGTGTGTGTGTGTGGGGGGGGGGGGTAGGCATCAGACCTTGCTTGCAGGGGTCGATAGATCAAACATCAAACAACAAGGGGTGGTGGGTAAGGGAGGGGGGGTGGGCCGGGTCTTCAGACCTTGCTACCAGTGGCCGCAAAATCAAATGGGGGGGGGGGGGGGGGGGGGGACGTAGCTGTGGGGAGAGTCAACGCTGTCTTTCTGCGAGCTCTGGCACTTGTGATCTTTTCGCGCCGATTGTGTTCAAAGAGCGTGCAGGCTTTCCTGGTGGCGGCACGCCAGCCAGATCTGTCTTGCGCTTGCGCTTCAAGTTTTTTTACCGGGAAGACGCAGTACTTTAGGCTGTCATTTATGCAGTATTTGAAGCTTTTCTTTGGCCTACCTTGCTTCCTGTGGCCTTTTGAGAGTGCGCCATGCAGGAGTTTGGCGTGGCATGCGAGAATCATCCATGCGTATGACATGACCTGTCCAGCGAAGTTGTGTCTTTAAGATCAAGGCTTTAACACTCATTAGGCCAGCACTGTCCAGGACTTTCAGGTTTGTCACTTTATCTTCCCATTTGATGCCCATGAGTGAGCGCAGAGATCTCACGTGGAAACGTTCAAGCTGCTTGAGGTGCTTTCTGTATAGTGTCCATGACTCACAGCCGTACAGGAGACTGGTGAGGACTACTGCCTTATAGACTTTGATCTTGGTGGAGAGATTGACGTTGTTGTTGTTCAACACACGAGTGCGCAGACGACCCAGGGCTTGGCTGGCTTTGCTGATGCGAGCTGCGATTTCCTTGTCGATAGTACCGTCGGAAGAGATGATGCTCCCCATGTACCTGAACTGGTCGACAGTCTTCAGCTCGGTGCGTTCAATATACACTTTGGGTGGGGGTACTCTTGTGCCTAGCGCTGGGGCTGGTTGGTGCAGGACCTCGGTCTTGTTGAGAGTGATGGTGAGGCCAAACAGTCAAGAGGCTTCCGTGAACCTGTTGACGATGGTCTGGAGGTCAGACTCCGTGTGCGCCATCAGCGCACAGTCATCGGCAAACAGCGCCTCAAGGATCAGTCTCTCGATGGTTTTAGTCCTGGCGTTCAGTCGACAGAGGTACTTCAGGTACACTTCCTTCTCAAGGTCGCGTACTGCATCGGTCAGGACACGCGTGAAGAACAGGTTGAACATCACGGGGGCAAGAACACAACCTTGTTTCACACCATTGGAAATGTCGAAGGGTGCGGATGTGTCGCCGTTTGACTGGACAACTCCTACCATTCCATCATGGAAGAGGCGGATGATGTTAGTGAACTTCCTGGGGCAGCCGAGAATTGCGAGGATGACCCAGAGCGCTTCTCTGTTCACGGTGTCGAATGCTTTGGTCAGGTCTATGAAGACGGCGTAGAGGTCCATGTGCTACTCAATGCATTTCTCCTGGGCGTGTCTCACATATAAGACCATGTCAACTGTGCTGCGGCCGGGTCTAAAGCCACACTGAGCCTCTGGAAGTGCTTCCTCAGATATAGAGCTGATCAGGCGGTTGAGGATGACTCTCGCGAGGATCTTGCCAGCGATGGACAAGAGTGAGATCCCTCGATAATTGGCACATTCTGCTTTGCTGCCCTTGTTTTTGAACAGGGAGACGATTGTAGCATCTCTGAATTCCTGTGGCATGTTCTCCTCTGCCCAGATGCATGTCAGAATGTTGAGGAAGGCATCAAGGGTCTCAGGTCCAGCTGCTTTGAAGAGCTCTGCGGAGATGCCGTCCATGCCTGCAGCCTTGCCGGAGCTAGTCTCGTTGATCGCTTTCTTGACCTCGTCCAGGGAGGGCGGGAGGTCAAGGTCATCCAGTGTCGGCTTTTGATGAATCATTCCAGGGCCGCAGGGTCGACAGTGGAAGGCAGGTTGAGCAGAGTTGAGACGTGTTCTCTCCAGCGCTCAGTGATGCTGCCTTTGTCCTTCAGCAAGGTGAAGCCGTCAGAAGAAAAGAGAGGGGTTGTGCCGGGTCTGGCAGGGTCGTAGACAGCTTTCATAGCGCTGAAAAACTCCTTGGAGTGGTTGGATTCAGCAAAGTGTTGAAGTTCTTTTGCCTTTCTGTCCCACCAGGCGTCCTGCATGTTGCAGAGCTCTCCCTGGGCTTTTCTCTGGAGGTGTTTGAAGTGGTCTTTTTTGGACATGGAGTTGATGTCATTCTGCCACTCGATGAAGGCACTGCGCTTCTGTTCCAGTAGCTTGTTGATCTCTTCATTGTTCTCATCGAACCAATCCTGGTGTACCCTCTGCTTGGGTCCAAGCACGTCTTTGCCAGACTCCGTCACCATCCCCTTGAACTGGTTCCACATTTCAGTTGGGTTGCCAGCCCATGGTCCATGGGCAGTTAGCAGGTCATCAAGGTGGGACTGGATGTTTTCCTTGACGTCCGTGCGCCTCAGCTTGGCCAAGCTGAATGAAGGTCGGCCTCTTCCTGTCTGCTGGTGTAATGTGCAGGTTGAGGACAGACCGCACCAGCCGATAGTCGGTGTAGCACTCGGCTCCTCTCATGGCTCTGGTGATTCTGACCTCGCGAATATCCCGCTGGCGGACAATGACATAGTCTATGAGATGCCCCTGCTTGGACCTGGGATGCATCCATGTTGTACTTACTAGCCAGCCTGAAGAGGGTGTTGGTGATGGCGAGACCATTCTCAACGCACAATGTCAGCAGCAGCAGCAGGCCGTTGCTGTTCATCTTGCCCGTTTAGGCCCATCACTCCTTCCCAGCAGAGAGGGGGAATATGAGAGTATTAGGGAATCTTCTATGGTCCTCATTTTTCTATGTTATTCGCTCACAAAAACGCACACGACCTTGCCTTTTCTTTTTCTCAAATTCCTTTCATTTTTCTCTGTAATTAGATATAGAACTGAAACGTCATTAACACTATGACTGAGAATTTAAGGGGTTAACTCAGTCATAGTGTTAATAATACTTCAAATCCCCTCCTCCCCTCCCCTCCCCCCCCCCCACCCCCCCCCCCCCCATGCTGATAACCCTGGAGCTATCACATACACAAACACCTCATGTCTACGCTTGTCTGAAAGACATCCACCTCTATTCAGATATACCATAAATGCGCTGCAATTATTCATTTTTATGTCCGGACTAGATTGCTCGATAAAACCGAAATCTCATATGACCACCACCCCTCACGATATGTACCGCACTCCAATCCATATTCACCAAAACCTTCTCGCCTTTCTATTTAATGTAAATCACAGACAACCCCACCCCTTTTCACAAAGAGAGGCCCGTGCTTATGTCAACATTACAAGCACTGATGAACCTGACTCGGGGTGTTTAATGTTGACTGTTATTATTTAATACACTGGAGAAACTACATGGCTGTGTTTACAAAGCACTCGAGAGAAGCTGCATGACTGTTTATACAGCACTCGAGGTGCTGGGCCCGACTGTTATTAGATACCACTTGAGAAAGTGCTGACGGAGTTTGCACCCGAGAAAACTGCTTGATCATGACCACATTCATATTCTGCACTCGAAATCAGGCATAAACAAACCGGTTTGAACAGGAACAAAACTGTTGGCGTGCCTTGGAACTAACAAAGGGTGTTTGCTTATGAGTGGTCTCAGCTTAGGCTGACTAGTTTGCTCGATGCAGCCGTCTTTACAGGTTGTGTTGTCATTTTGAAAGCAAGATGTGTTTTGCCAGAAATGGATTTATGTGTTAAGAAACATCACCTAAAGATAAGTTTTGTTTTAATTTTAAGTTACAACTAACTTTAGGTTACCTTAAAGTGAGTTACAATAGGAACTTATTAACTACTTACCATTAAGAACTTATTAATTACTTACCCTAATTACTTACAAGTACTTAATAACAACTTGACTCTAGTCACGCATACTGAGTCTTTTTTACCAAAACACAAGGGCAACTAAAAACTTTTTTTTTCTCAAACATAATATTCTGGTGGTGCTGATGGGATTAAATAATTAGGCCTAAACTGTGTAAGTGGCATGTCATCTCTCTGTGAAGTGTATGTCATTAATAAACGATTACCAAATCTGATTTTTATTTGTTTAAAAGAATGTGTAGTTTTTCTGTGGTTTCCTGAACACCTATCTTTTTTCCTTCCGCTAAAAAACTAGCCTTCAGTTCTTCAACATTCACAGGAGATTGACTACGCATCTTATTCTGTATTTCAGACTTTTGTTGTTTGTAGTTATTTAAATCATCCTGGACTCGTTTAAATTCCTCGTCATTAATACAATTATCATTCAATGCCTTACTGATAATAAGTTTAAGACTGCTCAGCTTTGCACCCGCCAAAGTACTCAATGCTTCATGTTTTTCTAATTTCGTGTGAAACCTCTTGTTCAAGGCCTCCAAACCAAAGCACGCTAGGCATGTAGCAACGCTTAGACCCTCAATTGCTATTCCAGCCAAACTCCCAATTCCTGTGGCGAACAAAACAATGCCCCCTACAGAACATGAAGCTGAAACTGCACCAATAGCCATAGAAGTGTTTTGAACAGAATTAAATACTGACTTATACCTCCTTTTGCACCGTGAGTACTTAGCCTCCTCACTCTCCAAATATTTCAAAGCTTCTGTAATATTATTTAATCTGAATGCATCTGCCTGTAATGTTTTATCTGAAGCAATTGGCATATGTGGATCAGGCGCAAGCGTTGTTTTAGTCATCACATTTGTTTCAGTCGGATCAAGCGTTGGTAGTTGCGGATAGAAGTTTACCATTTTTTTATTCACAAATATTTTTTTTTATTTAATCAGCAATTACATTTTGCAACTCTTCAAAAGTATACAATTTGCTGGCATAATAAAATGCAACAAGATCAATGTGTTCAAGGTTTATGTAAGTTAGACGAACAAAAGTTGTTTTGTCGACCACCACCTTGACAGCTGGAACACTGCTCGAAACATTAATAACATCATTATTTTTTGTAATGGCAATAAAGACCTTTGATGATTCTGTTACTGTTTCATCCCATGTAAGTTTAATTCCCTGTGCAATTTGAGCCTCTTTAGCAGTAGTTACTGATTTCATGATAATTTCAAATACTATTGCCGCTTCTCTAGCCACGACTAAGCTTGCTGGCATAAACACAACAGAAGTATCTGATCTACCCTTTCTAGTTGTAAGAAGATACCGCCGTCTCTCATAATTTTCAACTTTCAGTTTTTCTCTGCTATTGTTGTCTGGGGCAAAGCTTGGAACAAGACTTACAATAAGCGGCCCAGAATTAACAACCTTCCTAAACACTAAGGCACCTTCGTCATCAGTGTATACATAAGGACTAATAAATTCCAACTTTATGTCCCAGTCAATTGTGGGTGGTGGAACAGGCACAGGTGAAACCACCCACTTATTTCCCACATGTATTAAGTTGTAAGGCGCATTATTTACAGGTGGAGTAGGTACAGTAACATCACGCAGCTGACCAAGTTTAGGAATCTGTTTTTCACCGTCTTTCATGTCAACAATTACTTTCCTCTTGTACATGCCATTTGAATCAAGTTCAAAACCATATATTTCTCCAATATCTCCCTCCTTCTCAAAATCCTGTACGTCTGCCAAATCTTTCAACTCTGTTACCGGACACGCAACTGGTATGATTCTCGGCTTTGGACCACCACTCATTTTTTATAAACAAAAATAAAATTATTTAATTTCCAACACAACACTAAAATCATGCATAAGAACTGGTTTGTCATCCTGATTAGTTACAGATATACTCAGTGACTCAAAGAAACTAGAACCTAATTTCTTAAACTGCAAATTAGGAAATCTAACAACCACACTTTCACAATACGGAGCAGTTCCAGTAGGTAAACATCTCAACAAAGTTGAAGGCTTTCCATTGTGAACATTCTCAGATGTGTTTAGTTCTTTCAAATGAACATTTAATACTGTGTGTACTGACAAATTGACAGGACGTTTTCCAGTTATTTTTAGTTTTTTGGTCTTCATTGTTATAATACCAAACTTAAATTCATCTAAATTATCTGATCTCCACCAATCTTCGTCAATATAAAATCCAAGTAAATATGCAAATCTATCTGAGATCCTTAACCAATCTTGTGTCGGAGATTCTAATGTAACAAGTAGGTTAGCTGGATTTAAAGTTGCTTTAATTTTAAAATTACTTTGAAACCATTCAGCTATAGTACAAAAGTCATAATACCCAGGTGGTATAGCTTCAGTCTTACCATCAAAAATTACTTTATTATATATATTATCTTCTACATTAAACCATTTTACTGTATAGAACATTTCATGGATAGCTGCAGCCTTGCTACCATCTCGATTATCAATCCCATTAGTTAACCACACTGGTTTGCTTGTGTCAAGATTTGTTAAGGTAATAAACATTTTTATTATCTCATATAAAAAAGGATGGAATTTAAATCACCAACCATCACCACTACAAACGCATTTCAATTTAATGTGAATGCCAAATATAATGTCGCACCTACTTATGAACAGAAAATAATTCAACTAAATCAACTCGACATAGCTGTGTCTGACGCAAGCGTACAAGATTTATTTCAAGTCAAAGTACCGAATCCGTTTGACCATTACCTAAACCCTCCAATAACAGATGACTCAACTGCAAGAAAGTGGTCTTCAAGTCCACTACAGATGTTTCAAAACCAACTCAATTTTGCCATACTATGTTCTACTACAGGCTGTGGTGTTTCATTCACAGATCATTTGAATCACTCAAACAAACTGATTAGATCTGTGTATCGTTTCCATGTTTATTACCAGCTTAGACGTATACTGTCAGAACTGCATACACCATTACCAACTGAATCCAGTTTCAACAGGTATAACAACCCCATGGATATGAAAGCATTTGAACGCATCTGTAATGAATTTAACATTAACCCTGGCACTAAGTATGACTTCACACAAAAACTTGATGATCACAAAGGCATGGGTACACTTTATTACGCTATGAGTCACAGACAATACCCTCAAGATTATTACCCCGGTTACACTTCATTCTCATCAAAATCACAAGTCTGGTTAGGATCAATAGAGCAGAAACAGTCTAATGCGTGGACCACATTTATTTTAGATAAATCTGACGGGTTTACTCAAGCAGGAGTCGAGCGCGTCAATGAGTCTATCAGAACATATGTCTGGTGTATACTAGGAGCACAATCACTAACAAAATCGAATATTTTGAATGGAAGTGGTATATTTGAATCTCAAAAACAGTTTCTCGCTAATCTTGAAGATTCAATAAATTCATCAGTTGATCTCCCATCAAGCATACAACGCTACCAAGACGTACTCAGATATGCTAGATCAAAAGTTGACTTTGTAGTTGGCGTCGGGTTATACATGTTACCATCTGATCTTCAACTCCAAATGGGTACAATAACAAATTATAATAATGAAATCATTGTTGCAGGTGTTGGTCAAAAACTAGGTCTCAATAAAACTGTAAACTTAGGAGGAACAACTGCGCCTGTACTGTCATTAAAATCATTACAGGTGGTTACTTCCCCTGCCCCACCACTGGTACCCATACAGTCAGTAACAACCCCTGACACACATGAGTCAGAACGAACTGCATTAGTAATAGGATTAACAGGACTAGGAGTATTACTTCTTTATCTGTTTCATTAAATAACCCGCCATTAACCCTCCTACTGTCACCAAAAATACCCACACATGCTCTGCCATAAACCCAACTACCTTTGCCGCTGTACTAATCAACCAGCTGACAACAGAGCCTAAAATGCCAGGCAACGTGTCTACTGCTTTCAGAGCCAATTTCTTAAGCAAGTCTGATATGTGAGACAACTGTTTCTTTACCCACGACTGTAAATCTTTTGGATCTGTGGGAGCCGGTGGGCCCGGGGGTGGCGGTGCACCCCCACCAACCCCAGCACCGGAGACAGCCAGCACTACAGTGCTGATAATAAACCCAAGAGCTGTAATTAAACTAGCAATTGTAATACCCTGTTCTCTGAAAATTGTTTTTAGTCTCTCAGCCAGAGTAGTGTCTTCGTGAAGTATTTTCTGAATAGTTTCTCTAATTCTGTTAACTTGGGTTTTAAGTTTTTGTCTTCCAATACTAATTGTTTCTAACCGTCCTGATCTTTCTATCTGCAAATCATTTAATCTGTGTTGAATTCTTTCTTTCATTTCTGTGTCAAGATTCCCATTGTCTGCTGTAGCCAGTTTCTCTTTTTCACGTTCAATGTGTTTATCAAGCTCTCCCAGTTTGGCAAGATTATTGACCATCTCACCTCTTATTGTCTGCAGTGATTTATCCAATCCCATAATCTCCCTCATTGACAAAGGTGGATCATCTATTGTTTTCATAGCATCATTTAATTGACCTTCAGTAAATGAAGTTTCTTGTATCACAGTGTTTGCTATTTCTGGTAGGCTTGTTACTGGTGCCATTTCAATCTCTTGCTCTGTTGGCAACTTTGTTTGCGTGTCGTGAAGCACACTAACCAGTCTTGGAGTGACAGGAGACCCTCCAATTCCAAGGTACCTTGCCAACCCAGAGTTACCACCGACTTCACCTTTAATTGTACTTAAAGCTCTAAACTTAGAAGAATTGTTTTTATGTGTTAGATATATTTTCCCTCTGTCTGTATTTACAAATAAATGTCCTTTTTCGTATTCAAACTGGTTAGGATCCAAGACATTTGGGCGCGCTCCAACACTTTCATAAAATGAGTTTACTTTGTCTTTTAGCAGTTCGTGATACAAAGGAGAAGTAGTTACCATTCCAGTCATATCTGTGATACTGGTATCTGAGACATCCATGTCATCCATTTTAAAATCTTCATGATTAAATCCTCCCGCTGCCATTGTTTTATTAATTTATTATTTTTTATTGTGCATAATAAAAATGACACAGTCTTACGGATCAAAGTTAGACCCATACAGAAAACTACGTGAACCCCTGGGTGTTAAGGGCATAAGACAATCGATAGTCATCACGAACAATCCAAGTACCATAGACCAGAACCAAACGCTTACAGTAAAGTTTCCAAACCTAGGTCCCAGTGACGTTATTGTTCCTGGCACTGCACGCCTTGCATTTAATATTGAACTATCATCAGACGCAGACATAAATTCCCAGCCGATTGCGATCGGATCGGATATAGGACGTCATCCGATCGCAATCGGATCGGAATCGGCTTCAAAATCGGGGCACAACCGGCAAGTGTGGCGGGGCCTTAAGAGCCGCAATGTCGATCTTATATCTCGCCAGCTCCCTGGCTATGACGGCTGTTCTTCTGTGCGGTCTCTGCGTCTGATCTCTGTCCAACAGGGTTCGTACGTTCCACGTACCAAGGATAAGTTTCTTTCTTTGTTTTTCTTTTCGACCGCATAAAAGGGTTAAACCGCCAGCCGCGTAAGCTGACCGGTTTGGTGAGGGCAGGCATTGTTTGGAACACCTTTTCTAGTTCCCTCCATTACTAAGGTGAGCAGTGCTGTCCTGAAGAGGGCTGCTCAGTCGCCTGGGATGCTGCCGAACTTCCCTGCTGCCTCTGGTACTGGGAAGAGCGATCACTGGTCCACAGGCCGCCTACGTGCAGGCTCGGAGCTACGACTCCCAGTAGTAACCTCTACCTGTCGGTTCGCCCGTTCCCCATCGCCGCAGGGCTTCTGGAGGAGGCAGGAGAAAAAAGAAGATGAAGAAGCAGAGTTGGTGAAAATACATGCACAAAACCTGCGCGTGAAGGAGATTTTGGTAGAGAAGCCTTTGCGCTGGAGCAACCACACCCTCTCGGCCGCAGAAATCAGAGTTCAGTGGCACGATGAGACGTTACAACTGGTAACTTCCTTGGCTGCAGTGGATGGCCAAGTCTTCTTCTGTGCTCTGCCATGCCCTTTGCACTCCACAGTGCACTGCTGTCCCGCCCTCTTGGCCGTTGAACCGTAGGTTTAGTTCCCTCTGCCCAGTCGGCCGGTGACAGACTTTGCATGCTAGGACGAGCAAATCCTGCCTCACCAAGAGTTTGAGAGCCCCCGGTTTCCCTTCACTTGGTTTAGCCAGCCAGTCGAAGCTGTTGCCCGTGGTATGGCCGCTGCGCATGCTGCAGCTACGTGGAGCCACAAATGAGAGTTGAGTGTCAAAGTGGGGACCTATACTGGTGGACTACTCTCTAACCTTCGAGAGACGAAGTGCCCCCCTCCCCCCACCCCCCACCCCAATTATAGGTGAAACCCCCTCCTTGAATTAGGTAGGTCCACTCAATTTTTTTTTTCTAGAAACTGCCACCAAACAAATGCACTTCTCGGAAGTACACGTTCCAAAAAATTGCACATGCAAACAAACAGAATTTTATCTTGATTGGCTTCCGAGATATGTGCATTTGAATATGACCTAAATTGACCTCTTTTTTGCATTTTAAAGAAAGTGCTATGTTTAGACACCTATAAAATCATAACGTGAAGGTAGAATTGTGTGGTTTTTACCGTCACGGATCAAAACAACATGTAGATTGTCCTGAATTTTCTTCTAGCCCCACACATTGATACGTTTGCAATTACAGCATGCCTAAAATGACCAAAATGCAATTTGGACATGAGTCATAATGAGGGTTTACATGACTTATACACCCTTCACTAAAAACGCTATATCTTAGGTATTTTTCATCGTAGGCATGTGAATAAGATACTAAAATGTACCAAAAAAAACCACGACAAATCCCCTTCTGTGTGATAATTTCACATTAAACCAAGCACATTTCAGATATGAACACAACAATAATTATGACAATATATTGCATTCTAACGCTGTATATCATACATGGAATTCTGAATGCATTTCCATCATTTCTTTTCTTCAAATTTACCAGCTGCAGGACGTCTGTTGGTTATGGAAACAAGCAATGTGGTTATCAGCCTCGTGTTTCTTGTTTAAGATACTTCTTCCCCCTCCCCTGTTCCTGAGAGGGGGTCTAGTGGAGTCATCCTATGTGTCACTGTAGCTGAGTGTCTGTCTGTTTTGTTTTTTTAACAGAAGCAACCAACAGAATTGTTTAAATTTTCATATCTGGTCAGTATTAGATTAGAAGATGTATCTTGTACCAAAGCCGAGGTCTTAAGGTCAAGGTCAAGGTCACAGTAGAGATATAAAGGGTTTGACACTAATGGTTTAAATTGTTGTTAAAGTAAAGGTACCCAGAAGAAAGCTGCTCAAAGGAATATTATTTGACATACCGAGTGTAAAGGCCTTGACAGCCATATGTGTTTTCAGTGTTTCAGTTTTTGTCTGTGCGATATATCTGGAACCACTCTACCGATTTTCGTCACGTTTTAGTATTTGGTAGCCTTTAGTGTGAGAAATGGTCATTAGCAAAAATGGAGTTGATACTTTTAAGTGTTCTGGGACGGTAGCACTCATTCCTTGGTCAGGATATTCATGTCTTTCGTCAAGTCTAAATTTTCGCATTTGACGGATACGCGTCTGTGTCATATAAAGTACTGGATAGACAGGCAAACCTTCAGAGTAGCAAGTCTCATTAAATAAAGTCTGAGTTGAATAGCTGGTGTTGTTTGCCGTCGTTGTGTCATATATTCAGCTGAAAGAAAGGTTTGTTGATTAAGGGTGTGGTTGATCCTCCTCGTTTTCTCTGCTGAATTCTGTATGACAGCACCCTGAAGTGTTTGTCTAAATAAAATTATAGCAACCGAAACTATTTGTTGTTCCATGTGATTTTTTAAAAAATCTATAGTAAGAAACTTACGAAGAGTAAAACTTTAAAAAATAAAATATAATAATAATAATAATAATAATAATAATAAATAATAATAATAATAATAAGACATGCAATAATAATAATATACTGCAATAATAATAATAATAATAATAATAATAATAAAAATACATGCAATAATAATAATAATAATAATAATGTGTGTTCGTATCGTTTGCTTTATTTACAAGTACGTCGCGACGACCAGAAAAAAACATACAACACAAAAAATTATTTTTTCATAGTTTAGGCAGTCAAAACCAAGCGAGTTGGCATTCTGAAAAATTCGTCTGCTAATTGGCAAAGAGTTGTCGTTCTTGCTGGCAACTAAAAAGGTTACTTCAAAGAATCCGTCCAACATATTTGTCTAAGAAAAATTCAAGTGCAACTCTGAAGTATTGTTGTAAATATGACGTGCATTTCAGTAGGACTAGACTTGTCAAAGCTGTAATTTAGGTCATCAAAAGACATACACAACGAGGCCGGAGGGCGTGAACTTTAGGCTTGAAATTGACTACACACAGTAAAATTAAACTGTGGGTCCAAATAATCAATAATATCAATCAGTGTTAGTTTACAATGCTGAAAATTTCTTTGCCTATCATTAATCATAAACATTTGTGTACTTGCGCAATGTTTTATGTAAGTCACAAGCAAAATTTGCGTCATCGTTGACGAAAGAAGCTTCTAAAGCGGGCGTCATTGTGAAGTCGTGTTCTCGCGTTGGAGTGTCCGTTTCAAAGCCACTGCGCAGATCCAAGATTTGATCGTTCGTGTCAGATGATATATCGATCGAAAGGCTTTTGAATTAGATTTTCATCGGTAGCTGGCGCATGTGGGCGCGATCATTCCCAGATAACATATCACATGAGTTTAAAAAATGGATATTTTACGTCAAATTCGAATGCAGTTTTCTTTTGAATTCAAACATGCACCAGGCACCGTGATAAAGAGCAGGAAAAGCTCTTTCCAACGATACCAAATATAGCGCTGTGCGTTCTATCTTGGATATGCGCAAGCGGTTTTTCTAACACCACTGTAGCGCGGCTCTGTGCGGGGCGCTCACGGACAGCTGACCAAGTTTTTTTTTTACGCTTACCCCTGCTCCACATTTGGCGGTGCTACAAATACATCTTTCTTTCCAGAACAAAACAAACACGACTGAACTGTAGTCCAGAGGATGCTTTATTCGCCCACGTTTTTTATTTTTATTATGCGTGCTATATGTTACTAAATATCGCTCTCCGACACTGTTGTTACCCACTTTTTGTATAGGGACGGACCTACCTACTTGAATACTAAGGAACACAAAATTAAAAATTACGTCATGACAAATGACGTTTGACAAATCAATGACGCTATGTCCTGCGCCCCTTATAGAACTCACTTACGCATTGGCAGGTATGCGAGACTTTTTCAGTATGAGATCAAATGGATAATTCAACATCAGAATCAGGTCAAAGACAAAAGGTAGAGACCATTGACAGCGAGGACAGCTCTCATATAGAAGGGACTTTGTGTGTTATGGTTCCATCTTGTTACATGTCTGTCCTTAATAACATTTAAGATAAATATAACAGCAGAAAAAGTAACAAGACAAATAAAATAAATAAAAAGAAGAGATAATAATAATAATAATAATAATAATAATAATAATAATAATAATAATAATAATAATAATAATAAAATAATAAACAAAAGTATTTCGGGCTCACACACACACACACACACACACACACACACACACACACACACACACACACACACACACACACACACACACACACACATTCAGTCAGATGTAAGGCAGCACAAGGGTAATGCATGGTGCCTGTTACTCAAGAGCTGCTTTACAATCACGCACGCATGCACACACACACACACACACGCACACATACTCACGCGTGCGCATACATTAAATTTAAATAAACTTAAAAGTGACCATAGAGAGAGAGAGAGGAAGAAGAAGAATGAACGGGGGGGGGGGGGGGGGGGGGGGAGGTGGGGAGGTGGTGTATAGTGGAGGTAGGGGTAGGGGGGAAGGCCTTCCCCCACTATACACCACCACCACTCCCTTCCCCCACTATACACCACCACATTCCCCCCACCCCACACAAACACACAACTTCCCTCCCCCCCCCCCCCCCCCCATTTTTGGGTTACTCTTAAAGACGGTTTCACAACTACCTACTCTCCACTCCTACCGATAATCTATTACTGAAATTGAAAATTTGCTTTGATTCAATGAATTATTACTTGTTGTGTACCGTGATAAATGCTGTTGTTGTTTTTTTTTCCAGCGGCCCTCCTGTTTTTCCCCGAGGTAGTCCTCAACTTGAAGGTGATATAAAGTTTACCTTCCCGTCGGGTTGGTGTTTAGCAGGCTTTGTGTATAAGATACTCAGCCTGCCTACGTCATTCCCGGTTCGTTCTTTTGTCTTCATCTCTCTCTCTCTCTCTCTCTCTCTCTCTCTCTCTCTCTCTCTCTCTCTCTCTCTCTGTCTCTCTCTCTCTCTGTCTCTCTCTCTCTCTCTCTCTCTCTCTCTCTCTGGCCTCACGCACACGCAATTCACGTTTGCTCGCGCACTTGCGCGCTTACACAGTCTTGTATCTCGTGTTCAGTTTCTCAGTTTCTCTCCGAGTCTGTCTCTTATGAGGTTTTTTGTTGATTGACGTCATTCTTATTTTACTTCTTCTTTTTTACGCATATTTGTTTTTCTTTTATTTTATTTTACGTCACATCCTTCAGTTGCCACATTCCATCTGCGATAAATGAAGATAAGTAGCGACTGTTCTCGCTATTTGTTTATTTTGAAAAATGGTATTTACCCGAAATATTATTAAATTGTATTGTAACTGTCTTTTCTAAGCGTGTTTCTTTCTCCGTTGGGTACTTCTATTATTCTTTGCTGCCTTTGAGTGGAAAAGCTGTATCAAACGTGTGTGATACAGCCGTGCTGCGTGAACCGCCAAGTGTGCACAACATTGTCCTGTAGAAAGTCTGGCTGGCCAACAAAATGGTATGGGCACACAAAAGCTTATGCGTAATATCATTTCACAGTAACGACTGGCACTCTGGCGTCATGTATTTTGCTATTAGGATCATTTGTCTGGCATCCAGAATATTGACGTCACATTACAAAGTAAATTACGTCAAGACTGATCTTTGCCAAGACACAATGGCGGCTGTGTTGTGACTAGGCGCTTTCCGAAAACCAACTCATATCGATTAATGCAAAGAAAAAAAGGTGAGTAAGAAATAAAGTCTTACATCAGTGTTTAGGTGATACTGAGAATCTCATTCTCGTGGTCTTAAAACCTTATCCTACTCGCTTTCGCTCGTAGGATAAGGTTTTAAGACCACTCATAATGAGATCCTCAGTATGACCTAAACACCGATGTAAGATTCTATATTTCTTACACACCTCCTTCTTTGCTGCCTTTGAGCGGAAAAGCTGTATCACACACGTTGTGATACAGCCCTGCTGCGTGAACGGACACGTGTGCACACAATTGTCTTTTATAAAATATGGTTAACAAAAAGTACGGGCACAAATGACGTTGAAACTTTGACCTACTTTTAGCTCACGCGAAAATGACGCCATTTCATAGTGACGACTGGCACTCTGGCGTCATGTATTGCGCTATTACGTCCTCAGGTAAAAACATTTGTCTGACATCCAAAATCCACATCACATTACAAAGTGAAGGACGTCATGTTCTTTGCCAAAGACACAATGGCGGCTGTGTTGTGGTTAGGCCGCGTGTGCAGAAAACGAACTCACATCCGATTTATGTCAAGAAAAAGATGAGTAAGAAATAGATTCGTACATCGGTGTTTAGATGATCCTGAGAATCTCACTCTCGTGGTCTTAAAACAGTATCCTACTCGCGTTCGCTTGTAGGAATAAGGCTTTAAATCCACTCGAGTGAGATTCTTAGTATCACCTAAACACCGACGTAAGACTAATCTATATAATGTACACTGTGCACAGGTCCGTACGTAGCGAGTAAGTGTTAGGATTTAGGCTGTACCACGTCATTCATAAATTTCACCCAAAACTCGTATTTGCAGGAATGATAGTCCAACATCATATGCACAAGCAAACACTTAATTATATAATTTTCCATCGAAAAACGATCAATGTACAACATACACGTATTTGTTTTCCTTGGTCAAAGAGGCGACAAAGAGCACTGTGAAAGTTCTGAACTCATGCACGATACAGCTGTCTGTGATGGTGTAGGTGTGATTCTGCAGTAAACCAGTATTGTCCAAATTATAAAATGCAACCTCATTAGTATGGTATGCGTTTTACATCTTCCACAGCAACCACAATGAGCATACAGTGTGTGTGGATGAAATGTGGTGTGAACAGGCCGCTTTTTTTGTTTAAGCTGTATGCGCGTTTCAAGTGATGAACTAAGCGATTTATATATTGTCAGATATACAAAATGATTAAATACTTTATTTACTTGTGGTATTATGTTTTCATTACGATTTTAGTCTCTTCTATTTCAAGTAATGTAACAACTGGCCTATGGCCTGTGCATGTAATGCACACAGTGCAGGGGCATGTAACAAACTAGATTGCAGCTTCTGATGCTTTAGGAACAGCACTACTCCTCAAAGCTGACAGATCTCTAAACAGTCTAGCAGATTATGCAATTTCTGCAGAGGTAAGTGATTCGTCAAAAGAGTAACATTGGTTTGGAGGTACGAAGCGAACGTACTAATGCAATATGGTTTATGCATAACAACAATATTTGTCCTTAGGAAGGTGACATTTTTTTAGTAGTGTTTTTCGAACCCTATTTGTTCGCTGAGGGGGAACCAGTCCTCGTAGTTGTCACGGATAAGGCGCAAGACATTTTTGTGTGCATAACAATTAAAATTTCAATCATACAAAATATAAGTTTATTCCAGCAATCAAATTAAAATCATGAGTGAGTAACGTGTATGCATATTCATGATAAATAATTTTAAAAAGTAATATTTTTAATGCCAAAAGCATACTCGCGTCGGTAGTTTCAAAATGGCGGCCAGCGAGATGCCTTCGAAGGAAGTAAATCAGACGCGCACGGTTGATGCAGGTTTACTTTGATCCTGAAGTGAGACAGAGATCATTTTGGGTTTGAACTTTGAAATACATATTATCAACTTCATATCCGTTATATTTCCTGGTCTGAAAAGCAGCCTTTGATATAGAACTGAGTCTTTTGTGGGAGAAAAGCATACTGAAAGTAAACTCGCTTCGTGCAAATTTTGCTTTGTGTCTGCCGACCATCTTCAGCATTCTGAAGACTTTTTGTCTAGATACAACATGCATGCTGTTCGTCTGTGTTCCAGGCTACCGGCTCTAAGTGTAGGCCTGCTCTTTTTTTATTAGTGGAAATGGGATTTTTAACTGGTCAAGCACGGTCTTATCCATCTGGTCGGGTCACAAACCAGGCAGACTGAAATCCATTTCAAAACAGTTTCCATCTACATCACTATGTTCAGCTAAACATCAAAATGTTGGAATTCTTGTTTTTGCAACCCATTCAACCAATCCGCACTCAAGTACTCACAAGAACTCTTATGATCAAGCTTTATCAGGACTACATGAGACACAATACAGATAGTTGCCCTCGCCATTATAGTACATGTTTTATTTATTTATTTATTTATTATTGATTCATTTATTTATTCATTTACATATACATTTATTATTTTTCCTTTTAATTATGGATGAAAGGAATTCCTTGATGCACAAAATCACTATTGGTATGGTGGTGGCCACCAAGGAGAGGGAAGGACGACATTTTCAATACGCATACAGCGTACATGTTTATAATCTATCATTTACTTAGCATGTATAGTCATATGTCCCAGGTATCTCTGACTTATTTTTAAAATTTATTTATTTATTTACTTGTTTATTTATTTTTTAAATTTATTATTTATTATTTATTTATTTATTTTTGTGATGCAGGTTTTTACATACACATCAGCATACAACATGAGAACATACTATAATTATACATTATAGGTGCCATACCACCCGCTCCCAACCCCACCCCACATACACACACAAAATCGCGGAACACTCATCAAAAGACATGCACATCTGTGCATGTTCACAATCTATCATTTACTTAGCATTCATATGTCCTAGGTATCTTTGACTTACTTTATTTCATTTATTTGAATTATTTGCTTATTTTTGTTTGTAATGTAGGTTTTGTACATACACATCAGCATACAACATGAGAACAAACACATACATGGTCATAGGTGCAATCCACCTGCTCCCAACCCCACCTCACATACACACACAAAACCGCAGAACACTCATTAAAAGACATGCACATCTGTGCATGTTCATAATCTATCATTTACTTAGCATTCATTTGTCCCAGGTATCTTTGACTTACTTTATTTTATTTATTTATTATTTATTTATTTATTTATTTATTTATTTATTTATTTATTTATTTATTTATTTATTTGTAATGTAGATTTTGCACATACACATCAGCATACAACATGAGAACAAACACATACATGTAATAGGTGCCATTCCACCCGCTCCCAACCCCACCCCACATACTCACACAAAAAAGCATAACACCTACCCCAAGACATGCACAAATGTATACTGATAGGCATTAGTGGACTGTAAAACCTATATGACGCTTTTTCAAAAATTACCGAGATTCGTGTCCGGCGACTTTTAACTGCTGTAGTTACGATTTGCGTAGGTATTTTTACCCAAATTTGATATTAACAGCTGCAGGAAATAAAAAATTGGCCAAAGGCATTATTATTATTATTATTTTTATTTAGATGCTTCTATCACCTAGGGGTACCAAAAAGTGCGTGTCCCACATTCCTTCCTGTTACGTTCAATAAGGAATTTTAGTCATTTAACATGACACGAAAATTATCAAAAAATAATTAACATAACATCTTTGTGGCATTGCATTTTGATATCTCGAAATCAAAACAATTTTAAGCGCCATTTTATATGATTAATTCAGCTAAATGTGTATGTCCCACGGATTTTACTCTGTGCTGTTACCAGCAAACAAAAGATAGCAAAAGTACCTGAAATTTTAACTGAAAGACAACGAATTTCTTTGAGGATACAAGTCGTGTTTTACTTCACACTATCGAGGCATCAGCTACGTAGTTTGTTGAATGTGCACAGAATTAGGTTCATTCAAAACCTGCGAGTTGACATAAGTTTGTTTTATGTTTCCTATCTGTTGCTTGCTTCTTTTGTGTGTTAATATCAACATTGATTTTTGTCTATCGTATTGAAAATACGGTAGACTTTGAAAAGGGGCTGGTCGGAGCGCATTCCTGAGCATGCACATGACGTTTTTGGCGTGCGGGGCAGAAATAACAAGATAAATATGACGTCACGTCTAGCTACGCAAACCTTGCTAGAGAATGTATTTTTGGCGCCAAAGCGCCGTGTGTGTGTGTGTGTGTGTGTGTGTGTGTGTGTGTGTGTGCGTGTCTGTGTGTGTGTATGTATGTGTGTGTGCGTGTCTGTGTGGTGTGGTGTGGTGTGGTGTGGTGTGTTTGTGTGTGTGTGGGTACGTACGTATGTAAAAGTACATTTTTGGCTCACGTGTGAAGCAAAAGTGAGTCTATGTTTTAGGCCAGTGGTCGTCCGTCCGTCCGTCGTAAACTTTAACGTTGGCATTTTCTCGGAGACTTTTCAAGCCATATTCTTCAAACTTGGCCCAAAGATACCTTGTGGCGAGGCCTTTCTAAATATACCAATTTGAGTGACCTCTCACAAAGGTCAAGATCACAGGGGCTCAGGAAATAGGTCCAAAATAGCTATATTTTGACATTTATTTTCTTCATTCGGCCCCTGGAAACAAGGTCTATCGCATTGCCCCTCCCCCCCCCCCCCTCACCCCTGCACTCCCCGCTGTTTGATTTTTCAACCCCAGAAAGCAAGGTCTGTCGCTCCCCCCCTCTTTCCTCCCCCCCCCCCCCAGCCCCTGCCCCAGATTTGAATTTTGCGGCCCCCTGGAAGCAAGGTCTGTCGACTACTCCCCCCCCCCCCCTCTCCCTGTTGTTATATTATTTGACCTCTGGAAGTAAGGTCTGTCTGCCCCCCCCCCCCTCTCCGTTGTTATATTATTTGGCCTCTGGAAGTAAGGTCTGTCCCCGCCCCCCCCCCCCCCCCCCCCCCCCTATCGGGTTGTTTGAATTTTGCGGTCCCTGGAAGCAAGGATGGTCAAATAACCCCCCCCCCCCCTCCTCCCCTTTGTTTGATTCTTCTGCCCCTGGAAGCAAGGTGTGACGCCCCCCACATTATTGTTTGATTACAATGTCTGACAACACCCCCACCCACCCCACCCCACCCCATTTGATTTTGCGGCCAATGGAATCAAGGTCTGACGACCACTAGTACCACCCACCCCCCTGTTGTCTGATCTATCAGCCCCTGGAAGCAAGAGCCTGATGCCTACCCCCCGTTTTCCTAAACCCTGGAAGCAATTCATGTTCCCAAACAAGAAGTTTGCCCCCCCCCCCCCCCCCCCTGGAGTAAGGTGTGATCCGACCCTGTGATGTGTTCTTAGAACATTTCGGCAGTATTTCTGATTGTGTCTTAACCCATTTCGCCCGGGTCCCTGAAGCAGGAGATGGATTGACCATGATAATTCAAGGGTACTGTCAGATTAGCTTGGTGCCTTCAGTGTTATTTTGCATGATCCAGGTACACTGGCTGCATCTGAGGTGGCATTCTGCTGTAATTGTCATTAAGGATGTCTCTGGTGTCTATTCTGAGCCAAACACAACCACTTTTACACTGCGTAAAGCTCATTTGAGTGCATTGTAATGGGACCGGCAGTCGTGGCTACCAGTACAGGCTTTTACAGGAGTGTTGACAGGTTTGGCACACACATGCCTGCTGCATTTGCAACATGAGTTGAGGTCTTCTGAGACTCTGACACGTGTGTTTTATATAAAAATGAACTGTACATAACCATTTTTCCCTGCTACCTCCTAAATAAGCACTCCAGACACTTGTTTGGGTATGTGCAGTGTGTCCCGCGTAGCATAGTTTTGGCTGTTTTGTGTAGTCTTTTGTCTGTGGGTTAGTTCAGTAGACTTAATGTTTAAATTGCCACAGCTGTTTCATGACCCCTGTTGACTGTGGAAAAGATTGCAAGCAGCATATAGGGCATGGCAGCTGGTTACAGGCCTCTTCCTGCTTGTTGACAACAGGGTCAACGAGGATGCCTGAGCATTGTCTTTTTGGCTGCCCTGAGATACACAAGGAAATGGCCTTGGGTCTGAAAGCTCATTTTTCATCAATGTCAGTGTCATGGTAACCTTTTTCAGTTGTCCAGCCCACCAGAAGTCAGTTTGATTCTATTGCATGTGTGTGTAAACTTGGAAAAACAGAAAAAGTAGGGGGGGGGGGGGGGGGTAGTGGAAAAATATGGAAAAAAAAAAACCTTTCATGTGTCTGTGTCTCAAATCCAACATTTCTGAAGATCAGATATATTACTTGATGTACATGCCAATTTTGGAGGCATTCTGACCATATATAGTCTGTTTTTCATGGCATCAACAGCATTGTGAACGCCACAAGAACGCGCTTCACATAATGGGCCATAACATAAAGATGCAGCAACATTCAATGGTGTCGCTTTGGGTTTGACTTAGCTAGTGTCTAAGGGTTGCACTGATGGCAGATTGAATGGTGTTCAGGTGGGAGAGTCTGTCTTTCAGGTCAGGCAGTAAGAGGACCGGTGTTTTTAAAAATAATTTTTGTCTTGTTTGAAAATTTGTAGTAGGGCTGAATGTTGGAATTTGCTGGAAATTTCTGGTTAGCTGAGAGGAGACATGTTCGGTGCTTTGATTCATACCATCCTGAGCTTATACAGTGGACAATTGTGGGCCTATGTTGAGTTGCCGTTGACGTAGTGATTTGAGGGGCACGCTGATTTCAGCGGTGATTGGGTGTGGGGTTGGTAAGGAATCAGGTTCAGAGCCAAGAAATGAGACTGTCAATGTGCTGTTCTTTTGGTTATTTTGTGCATGGCAAATGTGCAGCTGGTGGGCGCTGCTCTTTAGGGGTTTGAAATATTAGGGGATGCCTGGGACTGACTATGGCTAAGAGACTGGGCAGTACAAAAACGGCACTGTGTTCCGTGGCCTGCACTTGATCGTGACTCTAATGTATGAGGTAGGTTTGGTCAATAAGAGTGCATCATGGGACAGGGAAATCCCCTCTTACATAGATTCCAGCGCCAACTTTGAGTGCTTTTGAGAGTTTTGAGCGAAGAAATTGCGAGTTTTTCTGACTTTTTTGGAGCGGTGCTTTTTCGTGATGGCTGAAACTTCGATAGGGCAAAGTGAGCGGCACAAGAGACTATTCTACGGAGGAAGTTTTGCGTCGTTTGAACCTCCTACGATCACAAACTGATGTTGATTCGAACGAGGAGCCTCCAAAGTTGACCATGAGTTTTTTTGTGTGTGGAAATTTGCAAGATAGCTCTGATAACGATCCTAGTGCGAGCACTCTCGCAAGCAGATTTCATGTAGAAGAGTGTTGTGTATTCTTCATGGACGACTATGCTTGTGAGTTAGTGTGTTATGGATTATCTGTAGAGCTCTGAACAACCGACTATGCTTCAGTTGTGAGTTGAACATTTTCTTAATATATTTCTTGACATGTTATCATGTGTTTGTTACTGTGTTGGTGACTGCCTTGTGTGTAAACTGTCTGTTGTGTGTGTTGAGAACACAGATTTTGTCTATTCTTCTTGCATCAGGCCAGATATAAAACTTTGATTGAGTGAGTCATATGAAGAAAAAAAGGTGTCAGTGTACAAATTTTGTTTTCTCATCTCCATGTTGTTTTTTAAATGAAGTAATGAACTGGGAAATGCAACATTTTAACACCTGTGGCGGCGAAAGGGTTAAATTTCAGTCTTATGTGCGTTTGGATTATAATATCTGCAAAGGAATACAACTCCGCCATAGCCAGTCCCAAGCCTGGTTGGGAAAGGAGGAGGGTTTTTTTTCTCAAATACTGCTCACAAAGTCTTCAAACCCAAACTTGCTACAGTACAGAGATACCTGATGGTAAAATCTATCTATGCATACTGATTTGGAATTGGATAACCCTTCGGATAGGGTCATAGGCTTGCAAATGTGTGTAAAATGCCGATTTTTGATAACATTGTAGGTATCAACATTTTCACAAAAATGTTCAATTAAATTTGGCACAAAGGTTGCTGATGATAAGAGTAAGACCATCATGTGCATACTAATTTACTTAACTCATGTTGCAAATGTCAAGGGTGGGGGTGTACATATGTGTGAAAAAAACTTACATTTTGAGAAAACATAGACTTTGCTGGTGCGAAAGCCAGTCCTTTACTTATGGTCACAAAGGTCACACAAAAGTATATATATCGGTTGTCCACGTGAGCCATAATGGCTTGGCCTTTCTTGTGGAAAGAATTGTAGTTGCATGTATCATCAACAGTTTTGCAAAATTTTCAATCAAATTTGGCACAAAGGTAGCTGATGATAAGACCTTCCTAAGTAATAATGTATATTATACTAGTTCAGTCAACTCTATGATATCATAAAGGTCAAGGGTCACGGGTGTTTGACAGCTGTGTCAAAGCATGTGACTGTGTGTGTGTGTGTATGTGTGTGTGTGCGTGTCTGTGTGTGTGTAGACGAAAGACCTAAAACGGGTGACTGTCTTTACCATCCTTATGGAAACTGGGTATGTGTATAATTCTGGGTTTCCAAGTCAGACACCCATTTTTTCTGAGGGTTGTTTCTGCATTGTCTTGCGGTAAAGATTCATAAAAAGTAAAAAAATCCGTTTTTCTCATTTTGGCGTTAACACATGCACTTTTGTGTTTAACAGACACGCCGGTAGTGTGTTTGAAAACTTGTCCCTCCCAGCAATGTGTGTGTGTGTGTTGTGACACAGAACCCTGAAAATGAGCGTGTATGTATTACATCACCCTTCTCAGCTAGCTATAAATAACTTCATAGCTGATATGGGTCAGGGGGGATATTTTGTTGTTTTAGGGAGTAAATTGTTTATGTTTCTACAGAATTAGGTTTGTTATTTGAGGGTGTGGTTGTTTTGTTAAAAAAAGTGTTGAGTTGTAATGTACTTCCGGGGTGATGTGGAGAAAGGTCATGTCTAGTGGCAGATTTGAGATTCATGTATACGTTCACCAGGGACTTAGCCTATACGTTTTCTACGTTTGTTTCCATGTCAGATGAAGAATATTTGATCTGAAACGTCGTTCTTTGTTTCTATTTTAAAGGGTTTTTCGCCACTATCTTCTGTTTTAGTTTGACTTAGCCTATAATTATATTCGTGCGCCGGTTGCTAAGAAGTGAAGTGATTGTATGAGTGCGCATTGTAAGAGAGGACGTTTAGACTTTGGGTGAGGCTGCTGTTGTCTTTTGTCCTGCCCGACCTTTTGGTTGAACCTGTTGCTTTATTTTGTAGGTTTGTCGATGTTATCAATGCCGCATCTCCTTTTGGATTGTATGCACAAATTGATTGAATGGAAATGACGTCACAGAGTCAGCGTCGTTTCATGCGTCGTCTGCACCAGTCAGTCGTTTAGTGCAGTTAAAAGAGTGCAGGCTTGGATGGGCCATTTTCTGATGTAATAGTAAAGTATTATTTGTGTGAATGCTGTCCGTTTGAAGGAAGGTTGATTGATTGTACATAGCTTAACGTCCCGACAGCAACAAGACTTTCTCAGGACGTGCCTGCACTGCTAGTGACAAAAACTCAACAGAATATTGAATGTATGTCGCCAGCCGGTCCAATACGTTAAATAAAACCTACGACATGGGGCCTAAATAAAGCTAAGACCATTTAGCAACACACGTCGAATATCAAGAGCCACAGGCAGCGCAGACAGTAGGGAGAGTTTAAAAAAGGAAAATGCAGGTGAATGGACCAAGGGTAGACAGAAACACATGCCCCCGGAATATAGAGAAAAAACCCACCCTGTGGGGCTGACCAGGGTGCCCCTGGGAACTAAAAAGTCCCCCAGGGCAGACCCGGTTGGGGGTGTTTGAAGGAAGGACTGGAAAGTCGAGTGTTGAGGGCAGACCGGTTGGGGGTGTTTCAGGGAAGGACTGGAAAGTCGAGTGTTGAGCGAAGCCCGAGAGAAGGCGAGGATGGGAAAAATATCCAGCACTATACGTTGGAATAGATGCATATCAGTTACGACATGCTTGTAAATTAAAACACTTTTAACCCCACCCGGGTCTGCCCTGGGGGACTTGGGTGGGGTTAACTCCTTTTTATTTCCCAGGGGCACCCTGGTCAGCCCCACAGGGTGGGTTTTTCTCTCTATTCTGGGGCATGTGTCTCTGTCGGCCCTTTGTCCATTCACCTGTATTTGACTTTTTAAAACTCTCCCTACTGTCTGCACTGCCTGTAGCTCTTGATATTGGATGTGTGTTGCTAAATGGTCTTAGCTTTATGTAGGCCCCATGTGTTAGGTTTATTTAATGTATTTGACCGGCTGGCGATATACATTCAATGTTCTGTTTAGTTGTTGTTTTTTCACAAGCAGTGCAGGCACGTCCTGAGAAAGCCTTGTTGCTGTCGGGACGTTAAGTAATGTACAATAAAACACTTTTAACATTAAGAAAAGTTGAGTTAAAAGAGGTTTTAAAACAGTTTTCATAAAAACTTTTGCCCGACACGCTTCTAAAAACAACATTTTCTTAGTTTTAAACCTTGTACCGCGCCATAAACTCCGCGATTGCTTTTCAGTCTTAGCTGTCCTATAGTGTGGAATGTGGGACTTTGCCAACTGGATCCATCTGGTGCACTCCAAATGAGTATTTGTGAGTGGTTTGACGTGCAACTCAGTGTGCGCCTCTGAAATGACCTACTGATTCCACTGATAATGAAACTCTTTCATTCATAAGAGTGCATTGAGCAGCTCTATAAACCAAAAGTGATGACCCCCTCTCCCCCCCCCCCCCCCTCCCCTCCCCCCCCCCCCCGCCCCGCCCCCCACACACACACACTTCTCCCCCCCCCCCCCAACCCCCTTACAACCCCACTCAAACAATCATAATAGTAAAATCAACCAAAGGTATCTTTAGTGAGGTATTTTCACTGTAATCCCAGTTTTGTGTGAGAGGCACCCACTTTTGGGGTAAACACCCATTTTTTTTCCATCCAGTGGCTCTGTTTCTAGAAAATGTCTATTTTATTTTAAGTTGTAGAGCTTAGTTATAAGGTGAGTTCTAAACATTGGCATCAACTCCAGAGCCCTAGAATAAATAGAAATATGGGAACCCATTTTCACATAAAATGGTAGGTCACCCAGTCTGAGGGTTTTGTGTTCATGTGTGTGTGTGTGTGTGTGTGTGTGTGTGAGTGTGACAGCGACTAGAGCCCACGTTTGAGGACGACATGCTTTAAATTGTATGATATTGTCCCTAAAAGAATTATCTCGAGACCTTTTTTACGATTTTGTTTTATTAAGATGCTCATTGGCGAGAAAATCGCCGTTTCACCCCCCAAAAAAAACCCCAAAAAAAAGGTTGATCCACACTGGAGTCCGTAATTTTTCTTATTGTTACTAGATATTTTGCATATAGCTAGATAAAAGGGAAATATTAAATGAGTTCGTTAACCAGTATTGTTCCACTAGAACGTTTTGATTGATATTTATATTTTCACGTTTTGGGGATTAGTTTCACGAATTATATGGGTTAATCTTAAAACAAATGAATCATTTTTTACGAAAAAAAAAACAATCTTCTCATTAATAATCGCATGATTTTTTTTTTTTTTTTTGGTATACGGTATGTACATAAGCCTACAGTTTGTCTCGGCTGTTGGGTACGATTAGGTCAATTGTTATACCCTAGGTGTGAAAATCAGACAATTTTCTGACCACTTTTTCGGAGTCATTTGTAAAACAGCTAACATAACTTTAATTTTTCTTTTACGAAAAGAAATATCTTCTTATTAATACCCGCATGATTTTTCATAAACAATGTTTGCATAAGCCTGCTGTTTATCCCGGCCCTGGGGTAGGATTATGTCAAAATTGTGACCTGTAAGCCCTAGGTGTAACAATCAGCAACAAAATTGCAAAGTTGATCCTCTGATACGTCAAATGTTAGTACTGCGATGAGTGACGCATAACATCGAGTCGCCACTATGAACACGGCGTAGCGTGGGACTTGAAGTGACGTCATTTCGCTGCTCGTGCTATTCTTCTTCTTCAGAATAGCTATGCTACGCCAGACCACAGAGCTTACGAATGGTGGGAATCGCCGTGTGTCCGTCTTTATTTCTGTGTGCCAGTGTGTGTGGATCAGAGGGTGGGTTAGAGTAGAAGGAGATGGGAATCCTGTCGCTACACGAGCCCACAGAGCGTCTAATGGCGGGAAGCGCCGTAGGTCATCTTTATTTGTGTGCGCCAACGTGTGTGTTGATCAGAGGTTGACTTAGAAAGGAGGGAAATGTATCAGCATAATAAGCCTAAAAATATGAATATGAATGAATATTAAACTCTGAATGTTCCTAAAAGATAAACGCGCGTGTTTGTGTACGTGTGTGAGGAGATAGAGAGAGAATATTATATTGAGCCACATTTTGCTTGATTTTAGTGCCGATAACCGGCAGATGTGATTACGAGACCCGAATCAAAATGTCCGAATTTGATTTGGGTCAAGTAATAACATCTGTCAGTTATCGGAACTATATCAAGCAAAATTTGACTCAATATAATTTATGTACCCAGTAACAAAACAAAACTTGACCTCGCGTCCTTCAGTTTGCGTCTCTGTTCAGACAAAACATATGATTGGCAGACGACTGCTTTCGGACTGTCGACTGAGCGCGCAAATTTCGTCTGACTATGAAAAAAAATCAGTGCTTTCTGCTCGTAATTAGATCACGGATAATGACGGAAAACTAGTACCAACAGTTTGTTCATTTTGCCCTTTTCTCGGGCTGTCGCTATCGTTAGCGGGCGTATTGTCAATTTCACGCGTACGCTTGCTGGCGTCTGCTCTCCGTTTATGCGTGTGTATGGAAAGGAAATTTCGAGCTTACATTCACTAAGAAGTATTTCATCACTAAACATGCCTACACGGAACTCATTAATGTTGCAATTTGAGCATATTTCGCGTTTCTGTTTTGACAAAAGCAAATACAGTGATGGAGTTGCCTCTTTTACGTCACCGCCACTGTCTGACTTTCTCTAGAAGTAAACGTTTTTTAGTGTTTTAATTCTTTTCTGAAAAGAATTAATTTTTACTAATAAAGTTGAAAGGATACAAAGCTAGAAAGTATTTCGTCAAGTTTCAAGCTTGTGTGTACAGAAATATCGGAGATTCTTTTTGTTTACATACATACGCACATACATACGCACATACGGCGCTTCGCGCCAATTGTACGTTCAGCAGCGAGGTTAGCGTAACTACACATGACGTAAAAGAAAAACAGAAGATAGTGGTAGAAAACCCTTTAAAATAGTAACAGATAACGACGTTTCGGATCAAAGATCCTTCCTCAGGTGACATGGAAACAAAGGTAGAACAGAAAAGAACACGACAGAAAGAAAAGACGTCATCTTGTATAGAGAGAATTTAGAATGACGTAAAAAAAAAATTAATAAATAAAAAAACACACACACACACATAGTGACGCAAATACACATGCACAAAAAACGTAGCACAAAACTTACGTCTATATACATACACGTCACTGCATACATTCGCATTCATTCGTGCCTGCTGCTGCTCACGCACATGCACACACACACACACACACACACACACACACACACACACACACACACACACACACACACACACACACACACACAGGCGCACAAAAGCCTCACAGTGGGTTACCTACCATTTTATGTCAAAATGGGTTCCCATATTTCTATTTATTCTAGGGCTCTGGAATTGATGCGAATGTTTAGAACTCACCTTATAACTAAGCTCTATAACTTAAAACAAAATAGACATTTTCTAGAAACAGAGCCACTAGATGCAGAAAAAATGGGTTTCTGCCAATAAAGTGGGTGGGTGTCTCTCTCACACAAAAACTGGCATTACAGTCAAAATGGGTGTCTTCACAACAGTAGGCGTCTGTAATAAGGTCAAGTTCATGGAATACTTCTTTTTCACATTAATTTTTTTCCCCAACTTAATGTGTATGTGTGCTTTAACATTCTTTACATTGTATGGTGCAAAATTCAGTAAACACTGGCCCGAAACCTTTCGATTATGATTTTTACAGAGGAAATCTTTTAAACATTGCTGCGTTTTGTCCTTCTGAAGCAAAACAGTTTATCATGGCACTGATGTGAGAATCAACATAATGTATTCTGGAAATTAAAGGACTTTTTTTTTGTTTTTGGGTACTCTGGAGTTTCAGACAAACAGCAACAGAGCATTTTGAATATTAACCCTTATCATTCGGAATACACCAGTGTGTGCAACAAGTGTGACTGAAATAGTCCAAGGGTTAGTGCCAGAATAGCTTGGTGCCTCTAGGCGCCAAGCTATTGTGGCACCACCCTTGAACTAAAGCCATTGGTCTATGTCCTCATCTGTAAGTACTGTAATGTAGCTTGCATAGAATTATGGCAGTGAACAAATTTGAAGCTATTAGCCTCAGTATGACTATGAAGCGGGTCAAAAAGTGTGGAAAAATATAAAAGATAGAAAAAGACCCAGACGAAGAAACTAACACTTAACTTATTCTACACCAGCAAAATTTAAGATCCACCACGATAGTTCAAGGGTGATGCCAGAATAGCTTGGCGCCTATGGGCGCCAAGCTATTCTGGCATCACCCTTGAACTATCGTGGTGGATCTGTGTCCTGCACTGCAACGCAGTCTTCTGAAGACGACTTCAACATTTGGGCTTAACTTATTCTACCCCAGACACACCACAGCAAAATAAAAGATCCACCACGATAGTTGAAGGGTGATGCCAGAATAGCTTGGCGCCTATGGGCGCCAAGCTATTCTGGCATCACCCTTGAACTATCATGGTGGATCTGTGTCTCCTGCACTGCAACGCAGTCTTCTGAAGACGACTTCAACATTTGGGCTTAACTTATTCTACCCCAGACACACCACAGCAAAATAAAGATCCACCATGATAGTTCAAGGGTGATGCCAGAATAGCTTGGCGCCTATGGGCGCCAAGCTATTCTGGCATCACCCTTGAACTATCATGGTGGATCTGTGTCCTGCACTGCAACGCAGTCTTCTGAAGACGACTTCAACATTTGGGGATTTCGGTCTTGGGGTAGAATGAGTTAAAATGACAGAACAGAACACTGACATTAATTAATTAACTGACAACATAAGAAATCACTTGAAACTTCAGCCTTTATTTAACGTCTTTCGTCTCCAACAACCAACCATTCTTTCATTTGCAGAGTTTTTAAAATGGTATGCAGTACAACCAACCATTCTTTCATTTGCAGAGTTTTTAAAATGGTATGCAGTATATTACAAAATGATCCGCCCCCCCCCCCCCCCCCCCCGCCCAATAACACTCCTGTAATCAATCTTTACATTGTCAATGGTTTTCTTATCTTATTATTGTCTTTTGTCCCCAGCCGGCTGTTTCGTTTTGCAAATCCAAAGGTTATACAGTATACAAAATGATCCAGGCGTCCATCAGATAAAAAAAAAAAGCAGGCTATACATGCTGAAACCACCCCAATAATAACACTCATGTAATAAATCTGTATGAAATCAAAAATGCCGCGAGTGGCGGGGAACCTCAATTCATTTCTTTTGCAACTTTTTCAGTCTGTTGCGGACGTAATCCTTAATGTTTGTCCAGCGCCTATGTCCAAGTGCAGGCTCCTCTGCCATTGCGTACTGTATCTCGGCCTTTCTAGGAAGTTTGTTCATGACGAGGTGTGTCTTGAAACGAGTTTGAACAGCTTTCTCTTCAGCTTCCCCCCATGGTTTCCTTGTAAATCTAGCTTTCTTTCGAACAGGAGCTGACGCAGTACTGTCATCATCAAAACTATCTAGATTGTCATCAGGCTCTGGACGTCTTTTCTCCGTCATGCTCATCGATTCCTGTGTTGTTGACTTGCTACTTGCTTCATTCACAGGTGCTGTTCCCCCCGAGACCTCTCTGCCAGTTTCTGATGCGTCTTCATTGTCAAAGTCAATCTCTTCATCATCGCCCAGCTCAGCTCTAATGCAACTCTCAAAATCTGTCATCCCATTGTTAACTGACAGAAGAATCTTTGCCACTTTTGCCTTTTGAAGGACGTCTTGAGGTTGGCGGTAGATATGGCGATGTATCCGAATATCATGGCCAAGGAAATCTGCCAGCTGATCCTGGTCTAACTCAGAGATGGCCATTGACTGAGCCAAAGTTGCAACCTGCTTCCACAACTGAGTAAATGTGAACAAGGCTGGGTATGACACCCCTGCTTCTAGGGCATGGGCCTTCAGAACATCATGGCCTCTGTAAGGCCTCTGACCAGAAGGTGTGGCAAAGATGTCCTGGGAATCAGCGAGAGCTGGCACCGATTGCCTCATTTGAAGGATTCTGTCCACAGTTGTCATTATCTTCTTCGTCAGCAAAACGGGAACACTCCTATTAAACTTGCCTCTGATTTCCACTCGCTGAAAATGATTCACCATTTTCTTCTCAACCTCTGTGAGACCTTTCAAGATATCTTGATTGGTGATCGATCCAATCTTAGCATTCTGGAAGTCTGACACCTTCATTCTCTGAACTTCTCCCCCTCGTTTTCGGTTGAAAAGTGATACAGCACAAAGAGTTGCTTTAACCACTGTCGGATAATCTTCCGAAACCATCCTTGTCTCAAGAAGCTGTTGGACCTTCCTCACATCTTCACATGATGGGATCAGCTTGGGTTTGTTCATGGTCATTTTCCCGACCGACTGGGCTGCTGTAGCGGACACACAATCATACCAGTCCCCGTTGAAGACACCGCTGCGCCTCAGAGAGCTCCTGTCGCCACCTGTCGTCTGAACCCTGCCCAAGCTGTTTGGATGCCTGTGACTGTTTGATCTGTGAACACTTTTTCAAAGCATGGCCTATGCGCATTGCGAGATTGCCTTTTTTGAACTGATGTGTGTCCTCATCAAAATCTGCTAGCTCTTTTACAGCCAGGACAACATGATCAAAGCTAGCTGAATTGATCACAGCATTTAAACTTGCGATTTTCATTTCTGACCTCACTCTGATAATCTTTAATAGTCTCCCTAACTCCCGCATCCTGGAGCTGATTTGTCCAGCCGTATGTTCTTCAATGTCCCTGCGGTCAAATAATCTCTTTCCATACTCAAGAAGCAAGGGGTCAGTTCTGATGAGACGGCTTATCTCATCATCTCTCTGGCTGGCCAAGACCTTGTGATAGAAGGAAAATTCAACATCTAAGGGTATTATTGGAAGCATTAGCCGACCACGGCGCGCCGCGTCTCCTCGCCGAGTGATCTGAACCCTCCTGGCTTCTGACAGCAACGTTTTGAGTGTACAGAGATCAGCTTTTTTTGATAGAGCCCTTTGCAATGGCTACAGGCGAGAAGGTCGTCTACCTTACTAGTTTTGGTGCGATATTTAGGAATCAAACATCCGGATTTGTTTTCAAGAACAGCAACGTTATGCATGTAATCACCCTCATCTTGTAGTCTGATCCATGCTCGACGTCTCTGCTTGGTCCCTTTTTTCATCGACAAAATTTTAGCAACGTCTGCCTCATCTGCATGGACATCTTGTAAGTGCGTGCTCATTTTCAAGACAAGCTTGCCACACAATTTGCATGCATGTTTCTTGTCCCATTTGTACTTTCCTTTCCCTCTCTGCGACACGTGCACACCTGTTTCTTCTGTAAGTGCTCTTTCCCCACTTTTTCCAGCATCATGTTCCTCCTGCCTATCCACATTCTCATTGCCACCCCCTAACGCACACTGCACCTTGCTGGTACTAGCGTCACCAACACCTGGCCACCCCGAACCTGCCACTTTGATGAAATCTAACATAGTCGATACAATACTGTCTATGTCAGAGATCCCAGCAATTGATGCCGACACACCCTCTGAATCCGGTGAGCTCGAGCCAGGAACAAACTCCTCGTCATCACTGCCCTCGTATTGCGATGCGCTGGCACTACTCTCAGTCTCGGGTCCATCCCAGGCGCCATTTGCCAACTGGAGAAAGAAAGATTGAAACCAAAGCTGCATTAGAAACAGAAACAGCCCAATTTTGGTTTAAGGGGCATTGCACAAGAATAAAAAGAGTAATCCCGTGTATGACCGATTTACATATGTGTGACCTCGGTGACGAGGGCTGGCTTCTGCAGCAGCAAAATCCACGTTTTCTGAAAATGCAAGCAGTTTTCACACATTTGTCAACCCTGCGTGACCCTTTGAGGGAGGTCACTCAAATTGGCATGTTTAAAAAGGTCTTGCCACAAAGTATCCTTGGGCCAAGCTTGAAGAATGTGGCTTGAATAGTCTCTGAGAAAATGCCACCGAAAATCAAACGACGGGGGGGGGGGGGGGGGGGGGGGGGGGGGGGAAGCATGTCCTTCATTTTCAGCGGCCGAAAAATCGAACGACAGGGGAGGGGGGGGGGATGGGCGCGTGTCCACCGTTCGCCAAAGTATCCAAAAACCGACAGGGGGAGCGGGACCAAACACACCCGAAAATGGACTTTGTTATGACACTCCTGATCTGCAGTATAAAAATAGAATGTGCGTACCAGTTTATGTTCAGATGCACACTAAACGGCACTCTGTCTTGGACAATATCCTTTTTCACCGCCATTTTCCACTGCGACCTAAAGCTACCGGAAGTGTCGGGCGATAGTGAACCAAACTACATACAAATCCAACCCATTTGAAAATTTTTTGCCATTTAAGAAGAATTTTTTTTTTTTCGTCTTTTTCGTTGTTATTAGACGCGGAAAATAAATATGCTTCAGCGGAATTGTGAAAGAATTTCCGCTGAAATCCGCGGAAACGCGGAAGAATCCCACCCCTGGGATAAGGATCGACCATGATAGTTCAAAGGTGATGCCAGAACAGCTTGGCGCCTACGGGCGCCAAGCTATTCTGGCATCACCCTTGAACTATCATGGTCGATCTGTGTCCTGCGCTGCAATGCGGTCTTGAGAGGACAGGGGCAAAATTTAAGGATTTTGGTGTTGGGGTAGAATGAGTTAAAGTTTACCATGGACGACGGACGGACGACCAGTGGCCCAGAACATAAACTCACTTTTGCTTCGCACGCACGCCAGCCAATAAAATGAAGATGATCATAGAATCACTTTACTTACCAGTTTGTAATTGGGAGCATTCCGCTGCCGTCCATGCACCCTCCTACCAGACGCACCCTCTGTGGCAGAGGCTGGGGGGCCATGTTTCTGCAGCATAGATCCCGATGGGTTTGGACATCCTGCTGCCATCCGGCGCTGGGTGTGTGCAGAAAGTCCTGAGCCGGTGTGACCAAAACGGTGTTGCTGCGAACATGTCCAATACAACCATGTAAACCAACTGACATTTTGAATCAGATTGATTGTACATTGCTTAACGTCCCGACAGCAACAAGGCTTTCTCAGGACGTGCCTGCACTGCTTGTGAAAAAAAACCCACCTAAACAGAACATTGCCATGTATGTCGCCTGCCGGTCAAATACGTTAACTCATTCTACCCCAACACCAAAATCCTTAAATTTTGCCCCTGTCCTCTCAAGACTGCATTGCAGTGCAGGGCACAGATCGACCATGATAGTTCAAGGGAAATGCCAGAATAGCTTGGCGCCCGTAGGCGCCAAGCTATTCTGGCATCACCCTTGAACTATCATGGTGGATCCTTATCCTGCCGTGGTGTGTCTGGGGTAGAATGAGTTAAATAAACCTAACACATGGGGCCTAAATAAAGCTAAGACCATTTAGCAACACACATCCAATATCAAGAGCTACAGGCAGTGCAGACAGTAGGGAGAGTTTTAAAAAGGCAAATACAGGTGAATGGACAAAGGGTAGACAGAAACACATGCCCCAGAATAGAGAGAAAAACCCACCCTCTGGGGCTGACCAGGGTGACCCTGAGAACTAAAAACTGGCAATACAGTAAAAAGCGACACTTCAGTTGCACATTCCGAAAGACCTGTTTGTGGACGTTTGTTCTTCGAATCGCGAGGCAGTTTTGCGAGCGAGGATTGAAATCTGGCGCCATTTTTGTTTTTAAAAAAAAAGTCAACTGATACTGTGCATGCATGTGGCAAGTTAACACATGTCAGAAAAAAAAGAAGAAACAAAATCGCGTGGCAGATTGACCTTGTAATGGGGTTATTGAACGAATTCCTTTCATTGAAGAAGAAAGCTTTTGTTAAAATCGTGGGGTTCTATTATCATTTACTACAAGACTCAACGGTCAGAGAGAGGAAGACACGGACCCAGCCACGGCTGAAGCAGACGCCTTATTTTTCTGGGCCAAACGGGTATCGGGTATTGGAGGCATCTCTCAGTTAAATAACTGCACTGAACAAGTACATTTGGGCGTGCTCTTAACTAAGAAATATTGCATAAAGTACCTCTGCAAACGCGAAAGAATGGCCGGTCACAGTTGGAGACAAAAGACGTTTTAGCAAGGGAAACAACTCCGTTCATCGGTGTTGGGCTAACCAATCAGCGATCATCAAATTGATCTGAAAACACTCCGGCCGCTTCCGTGTCAACACACAGGCCCAGGGCATCGCCGAAACACAACCATGAAGTAAATCTGTCAAAATGGGGACATCGTATTTTGATATTTTTTTTTTGACTTTTGAATGAAAGATAATACAGGAACAACCCTCAGAAAAAATGGGTGTCTGACTTGGTCACCCAGAATTTTACACACACCCATTTTGCATAAGGATGGTAAAGAAAGTAACCCATTTGAGTGATTTGGTGTACGCGCACACACACACACACACACACACACACACACATACACACACACACACACACACACACACACACACACACACACACACTCAAAGGCAGCATCCAGTATCAACAGTGAGGTCAAGTCTGGCACCAACTACCCATCAGGCCGAGCATACATCCCTAGGGGCGAATGTTCAAGCCGCGCGGATGGTAAGTGCCAAGCCTGTCCGCGAAAAAGGAATCTGTCATTTTGCGGCGGATGAAGTGGGATGTATTTTGCCAAAGGATGCGTATGCTGAAATGTGTGAGGCTATGAGGAGGTTACTCACAAACCAGATAGGTGAGGCTAGCGCTATGAGGAGGTTGGTTGAAATGACGTCCAACCTGGTTGTTGTATCCGAGACGGATCGAACGAACATGCTCCTCGCAGCGTTCAGGGAGTGTACGGTATGTCTCCCCCACATACAACATCTTTGGGCAGTGAGAACATGAGATGACATAGACAATATCCGATGACTGGCATGTGAATGATCGGTGGACATGAAAAGATGACAGGGGTCCGGTGATGACGGGGGATGTGTTGATGTATGGACATGCTTTGCAGTGTGGTTGCTGACAAGGGTGTGTGCCAGGTGGTAAGATGTGCGAAGTGAACTGTGAACAAGATGATCGCGTAGGTTAGTGTCACGTTTGTAAGCGACCAGCGGAGGCTCAGGAAATATGTCTTTCAATACTGTGTCATTCTGAATGATGTGGAAGTTCCTGAGGAGAATGTTTTTGATGGGGATGTTGTGAGGATGATACGTGATACACAGGACCGGCCGGTCCTCTGCAGCACTGTGAGTTTTCTCCCTCAAAGCTTCACTTCTGCCTGTGGCCTCAGCTTTAGAACGAGCGGTGTTGACGATGTCTTGGGGGTATCCCTGGTGTGAGAAGAAAGTGGCCATGGTTTGGGTCTGGTTGGTGAAGTCGTCGCTGCTGCAGATCCGACGGAGTCGCAGAAATTGGGAGAATGGGATACCGTTTTTGGTGGCGGTAGGATGGCTTGATGAAAACTGCAGGTAACAGTGGCAACAGTTTTACTACACATGACGTAATTTGTATCTTGTTACTTCAATTGTTAGAGGTTTAGCCTGCGCGCGTTTGACATTATGGACATGCTATTAAATTCGCCCCAACGCGACCCGTCCTAAAAAGTCAACGTCAAAAGAAAAAGGTAAACGTATCCGAGGGTTGTCCTATACGTACATCGGATAGGCAGCCGTTTTCTTAACAATGGTAGACTTTTCTGAGGTATTGCGGTTATTGCAGACGTCGTATTATCTAAGGTATGAAACACTGTAAACTTTTTAACACAGACTTAGACGCCAGTCTTTGTGTGTGTGTGTGTGTGTGCGTGCGTGCGTGCGTGCGTGTGTGTGTGCGTGCGTGCTTGCATGCGCGCGCGTGCGTGCGTGCGTGTTTGTGTGCTTAAACAACTGCAGAGACACCGGTGACATTTTAGGCCAAACACATTTAATACGGGTAGTAACACTGCTCCGGTAATACATGCATGTGCACATGTAACTTTCTGAACAGTGAGGTCCACTTCGGCATGACCTTTTAGTACTGGGGGTGACAACTCACAGCTCGCACGCGACGTGGATAGGCGCAATTCTATCGAAATGGATGCCAAGGGTATGGCAGGTCGTAAGTGCGGTGGATGCGGGGATGGTTTTACAAGGCTCTGGCTAAAAACTCAGCATCGTTGGCTGGGGGTGAGATAGTCTAGCAGATGTCCCTTCATTGACGATCAGCCGTTTACGAGATAGTGATTTTCTTCAGAAAAACAAAGGTTTGGGTAAGTCAAAATAAAGTCTAGTAAAGCAGTGCGCACTCATTTTAAACCGCCGGAGGATGGAGACATTTTTCTGTAGCACATAATTTTGTTTCCAGTACGTCTGCAGGCAAAACCAGGACTGTCGCAGCCATGTTTTCTGGGCATCAGTAGTTTACACGGGGCTTATGTTGTTCCTTTATTCAGTTGTAATATGCACTGTACGTTACCTAAAAGGATTTCAATTTTATTACCACATTTATTTCCACACTTAATTATATTAAGAAAGAAACTATTACGAAAAAGCATGCCTTGAGCTCAAATATCGTTACTCAACAATAAGTTATCCCAAATCACGTGATCGTCACATGATACAAGATGCACGCAGACTCGTTGCCTAGAATTTCGGTGTGCCGACGAGTTCTTTCTATTTGTTCTACGTAAGCTTGTTTTTTCCCCAAGAAAAGCGAACGTGCAAAGTCGCTTTGTCTATTTTTACGTCTTATTAAAGGTTTGTCACGTTTATTTCCATTCATTTTACAATCGCTTTGCCCATTTCATTTGGACACCACAGCACCAAAACAAAACGCAACCCACAAAAACAAACGCTATCTTCTAAACCGATGTCCGAACTGCAACAAGCCGCATTTTGTAAAGAGAAAGAGTGCCACACCACTTGGTTTTAACTGTCATGGCTAAACAAAGTTTCGGAACTTGATTAATTATATATTACTGTAACATTTAATTCAGTCAGTTGCACTGGTAAGCTTTGTTGTGATGTGTGATCACTGCCAATGCAGTCTCAGTGATCACTGATGATACAGTACACTACACATTGAAAGAATACACAGCACAATGTGAACAGGCTTGGAAGTTAATGCAATGCTTCGTTTAAAATTAAACCCTATCTCGCTAGCAGTAGGCTATAAAAAGCTGCACAAAAGAGGAACTGTATTAATTGCTGCTGTGTAATTTGCAGTTTGTCTACATATTGGCATTTAAAGTTTGCTGCAATGATTCTTAGCAGCTCAGGGGCGAATTCAGAGGGTGTCTCGACGGGTGTCTACCTCCCCCCCCCCCTTCAACCCCCTCCCCCCTCCCCCCTCTCCCCCCCCCCCGATTTCCAAACTGTGTTTTACAAAAGAAATTCAGACAAAAACAGAGACTATCAGGCGAGCATAAAATCATAACAAAGAAAGAAACACGCTTAAAAAACAATTACAAATAGGTTGTTTTCAAATTATTTTTTCTTGGTGCTTTTCTTGTTGGGATTGTCTTTAAAATTATACTATTGTGCTGTAACCTTTCTCTGTACGGCGTGTTTTCTTAGTTTTGGGGGGTTTGGACATACTTAGAGTTTTCAGAGGTTACGATTTTTAGTTGTTAAAATTGTTCTTCTTTTATCTCGGGACACAGCACCGCTTTGGCACTTTTTTAAAAAGGAAGGGCTGATCATATCTACATGCACTTGTCCTCTTCCCCGCCTCTACCCCACCTCCCTAACAAAACAAGATTAATCAGGCACTTCTGATTCTTATAATTATATGGTGTTAATTTTCTTATTGAAAAGAATGTTCTACCTGGAATTTCTGGAGGAGCAATCACCTTGTGTTTGACAACAACACTACACTGCCAATACTCCTCTGTCTGAGGAATAACACGGGCATTTGTGAAGATTGTGATACTGCTCTATACACCCACAAACCTCCTCCATATGAGGAACACAGGATCAGATCACAGAAGTAGTCATGATCACCCATGATGTATACCCCTTACATTACTGGCTGACGATTACTTCTTCTTCTCGAACGCCGTCACACTTGAAGTTTGGCTCTCAAAATGAAATCTGTGGTCTTCTGTAGCGCCTCCACAGGCCCGTACAGTTTCTCTTGTAGAGTGGCGGATTTCGGCCATATCTCCTCCCTCAGCAGCTGGTGGTTCCCACAGTCCTGGAGGATGTGCTCTGTGGTCTGCTCTGCTTCTCCACAAGGGCACATGGGAGATGGCACGAGGTGGAAGCGTCTGTGCAGGTGAAAATTGAGTCTGTTGTGCCCTGTCCTCAGACGAAAGATGGTCACCTGCTCTTGTCTGGACAGCTGATGGTAACTGTCTAGGGGCCGTTGTGGTGGTCTGTACACAGACTTAATGATGGTCTTCATCTCTGTGAAGCTGACTCCATTTTCATCTTGTTCTTCTTCTGCGCCCACTTTGCCATTCTATCAGCTTCTTCATTGCCGTAGATGCCACAGTGTGAAGGGATCCACTGCAGCACCAGTCTGGTGCACTTGATGCAGTGCCTCTTGCCCGGGCCCCCTGCCCCCCCCCCTCCCTGGATCCTCCACTGCAGCTGGCATTAGCACTGACACTCTATATATATTGGGATTAAAACGAGAAAGAAAACGGAGAAAGGTGACACTGAGATCAATTAATAAAATTAGTCAAGTGATAAATGAATGAGATATGTTTTATAACGAACAACTAGTTATAGGGCAGGGTGGGGGGGGGGGGGGGGGGGAGGAGAGAGAGAGAGAGAGAGAGGGAGGGGAGAGGAAGCACATACTGCATACTATTCAGTTCTTTCACACACTATTACTATTTCTTTCTGTGTTTCACCATCACCCACTCATAACACCACTGGGCTCAATGCGTTCTCATGTTTTATTTGAGTAATTTACAAAATACATATTTGCTGCTGTTATCTGCTTTTCTTACCGGCTTTGACATTTCGTTGGAAGATTTACAGTCCCATACTTTAGGCCTGTTTCGCATAACGCACACGGAGGTTGAAGGTATCATTGATATGTGTGTGTAGGTAACGTTTTGTTTGAGGTTGCAGTTGTGGCCTCATCTTTAAGTTTGGTGCCCCTGTGCATGTGGCCACCAGTACTATTTACAGAACTGATAGCTGCATGTGCAGGATATTTCACGGTATCACTGATCAGTGTGTTTTGGGCAGCCTATTGTTTGAAGTGATCAGTGGTGGCATCATCCATGATGGGGGGGGGGGGGGGGGTAGCCCGGTAGCCAGGACTGGCTAATGGAGTAATGTAAACACATACCTCCTAACACGGTCTTTTATACTATTACAGATTTCCAGAACAATCCAGCAAATTCTCCCAACACCGTAGCCAATCAGAAAAGAAAACGTAACCAAAACTCATTAATATTCATTAAATAAAAAATTAAAAAAATTTAAAAAAAATCTCTAGAAGTTACTACAAATCCCCACTACCCTCTAAGCGCCTTTGATACAATGTTACAAAATGTTGCCGACAATATTGACGTTATATATGAGGTCACCAGAAAGATCGCGACCCTGCTCGAACCTTACAGTCTAACTTGTAGGTCAAACTTTACAACATCGTCACGGTAGCGAAATCATTTACGCGTCACAACAAAAATCGATCGCAATTCTCCGTGCAAAAGAAAATGAATCCTACTAAAAAGGTACATAATTCTTATCCAAAATAACTCAAATGAATATCGGTTCTTTCCTATGATTATCACACACATGCTCTCAAAGAATAACACAACCAAAAACGCGACACATTTCTCCCCACAAGCAAGAAACAAGCAAGAAACTCGGCAAAATACACGAAATTCCTTCCCTTGGACCCATGAATACTGGCTCTAAAATCGGTCGGGGAAAGTGGGGCACGCTCTTCTACGGCCATGAGGAGATACTTCCCAGAGAGATTAGTCATTTGTTTCTTTGTTTATCATTGAGTCACTTCAGTTCGTTTGGTCATCACTCATTTTGTTGAAAGGGGTTCATCTTACTGTGTGCACTGATGTGTCTCACGGTGTGCGTATGTGTGTGTGCGCGTGCGTGTGTGTGTGTGTGTGTGTGTGTGTGTGTGTGTGTGTGTGCCTGTGTGTCAGTAATATTGCATGCGTGCATTTGCGTGTGTGTGTGTGTGGATGGGTGGGTTGGGGTGGGGGGGGGGACGAGGGTAGGGGGGGGGGGTAGGGGGGAGGAGGGGTGTAACACAAAGTGAAGAGCAGCCAAGTGATAAGTTGTCGATATGACTTGGTGGGAAAGGAAGCTGCACTTGCAGTGAGAGTGCTCATACACAGTGCGAAGATAGTTACTGAGCGACCACTCACTCAAAGATATCTGCACTACAGTTTTTATGAAAGGGGGTTGGGCGGGGGACGGGGGGGGGGGGGGGGGGGGGGGGGGGAGCAGGAAAGACGCAAGTCAGCCTCAGTATTGCGCTGCATAAAAAAAATGGATTCTTAAATGCGGTGTTTATGTATTGGACGTGTTCACTCGTTGGATAAAGTTTCAAAACCCACCGGGCGCAGGCACGGATCAGTTCCCTCGGAGGGGGGGGGGGCGGGGGGGGGAAGGGAGGAAGAGGGGGGGGCGGTTTCCAACGTTTTGTTTGGGGCCTTCAACCTTTGTTTCAGCATTTGAAAGAAATTTGACTGGGTCCGTAAACCCTGGAAGCCCCCCCCCCCCTCCCCCCAGATCCGCCTCTGGAGCGAGATTCTCAATGTCACCTACTGATCGATGTAAGAAACTGTAGTTTCGAATACGTTACCGGTGCACATTAAACTTGGCGTTAAAATGTGTATGCCCCGCCTGGATCTACCTGGGGGCCAATGGTAAGGTTAACTACTTCTTAGTTTACAAGGTCACCCTGGTCATCCATACAGGGTGGTATTTCCCATCTTTTTCGGAGGCATATGTTTCTGTCTGGATTTAAAAAAAAAAAAAATTAAGCACTCTCCCTACTGTCATCGCTGCCTGTAGTCCTTGATACTGGGTGTGTGTTGCTAAATGGTCTGTTAGACATAAGAGATGATAAGTTGTTTGCGGTTTATGCAATTTTCATGTATCATTTCCCTGTAAGGCATTTTTTTGTAACTTAATGATTTTCTACTCTTTACTATAAATTAGCAAGAAGGTGTAGCGTCTCTAGCATGTCTTGGTTATTTAGCATATTAAGCCGGCTGGCGACATACATTCCAGAGGTGGATCTGGTGGAGGGGGGGGGGGATGTTTCAGGGGTTCAGGACCCCCGCCATCTCCCCCCCCCCTTTTCCGAGACCCTAAATTCTTTAAGATGCTATAACAAGGTCCCTTTTGGGGGTGTCTGGACCACCACCCCCCGCCCCCCCCCCACCCCACTCCCCGCTGCCCCCTTCCTCCGTGTTTGATTTTTTGACGAGTCATTTTCGACACTCTCCCACACACACGCACCCTCTGCCTCTACTGCCCCCCCCCCCCCCGCCCCCTCCCCCCTCCCCCACATCGTTTGATTTTTCGGCCACTGGAAGAAGGCACGCCGGGCACCCGCCGTACGCCTATTTTAACCGGCACGTTTGTGAGCACCAATTTGCTGCAGTGCTTGGCGACTGACACGGAGGATCTCCTCAAAAATCGGCCTCAATAGCCCGACCTGCGAAAGATTATGTAAAGCATTGCTATTGCCTTGAACCGCAAAAGTCTCTGCTACCAAACTAACTGTTTTCCCTTGTTTTCTGTTGTAAAATGATGACTTTTTCTGTTTGAAGAGTGAGTGAAGTGGCAAAGAAATACTTTTCTTTCAAAATATCTATGTGTCATGATTTTGCTAATTGCAAACACATTTTAGGGATCTTACTGCTTCCAGTACATAATTTCAAACAACTCCGTCACCACGCAGACATACTGTAAATATGACGTAATTCTCTCTCTCTCTCTCTCTCTCTCTCTCTCTCTCTCTCTCCTCTCTCTCTCTCTCTCTCTCTCTCTCTCACACACACACACACACACACATATATGCGCGCATCTCCAAGAGGCATAGATCCTCATGTGCCCATGAACATCTATGCCTTGTGATGAAGCTCTATGCCTGTGCATAGAGTTCACACAGGGTTTTTGTATGCTACAGTCTTGTCAGCGGTTTGTCTTGTGACAAATATCCGGTGTATGCACGAGGTCACGTGCAATCATAGGGACAGCGTTTTGCACGGGATTCTAGCGAGAGCTCATGTAGGGTACGGGCTGTTCTGTCATTGAGGACGGATATATGTTGGATATGCTAGCCGTATTCCAAGACTCTGAAACCTAAAATTGAGGTATGTTTTTAAATGCATTATTGACAGCTGCTGAGTTAAAGATAGTATGCGTTAGTTCGGTTGTGTAGCGTTGATTTGGTTCAGTTATATCGGTTTGGAATTCGTTGAGATAGCCGGTGATTTTCCTGTGTAGTTATTTACCGAGATGGATAACTAAGGAATGTGAGGTGTGTATGCCTAAGTCGTTTATGAAGGTAGTACGTGGTTGTGTTAAGTATAGTATTTTCCAATGTATGAAATAATGTGTAGCGAGAGTGTCAGGTTATAGTCTGTTTCAATGTAGTGACAGAGTTATGATGTTACGGAAGTAGTTCGTGTTATGAAGCACATGTGTGTGTGAATGAACGTGTGAGTTATTTGTATCAGCCAGATTACGTAAGGTACCTCATATTATCCAAGTTGTGTGTGTGTTGCAAGTGTTATGTTGTGGAGCGGAGCGACGTGACGCCGAGACATCAGTCAACGGAGGACCTAACGTGAGGTCATTTCACCGAGGAGAGAGCGACCGGTGCCTACACACCCGGGTAATCAGAGACTGCGCTACGGGAGCGAGTCAGGACGTACACGGTACGAGAAACGGGGGGGGGGGGGGGGGGGGGGGGGGGGGCTACCCAGAAGCGTGCGACGCGAGGAACTACACGCCTAGACGTGGAAGGACTAAACGGTGCAGAACAATAACCCCAGTGAAACAGGTTGGATAGTGGGGACAATTACCTAGCCTGGCTTTTACGTTGTGTGTGTGTGTGTGTGTGGTGTGTGGTGTGTGTGTGTGTGTGTGTGTGTGTATGTGTGTGTGTGTGTGTGTGTGTGTGTGTGTGTGCGCGCGCGCGCGCGAGAAGTGTAAAGTCTTTTTGAGTGTTTTTGTTGTTTATTTCCATAAAAGAGCCCGGAAGAAATAGAAAGTGTTCTAGTTGTACTGCGTGAATGCGCCCGACTGAGTCAGTGGTGGTGCGTGCGTCTATTGTGCTGAGTATGTACGTGCGACTAGGGAGAGTCTGCGTGCGTTAAAGTGGTGACCCTGATTTTTTTTTTTTTTTTTTGTTGTTGTTGTTGTTTTGCTAGCGGTAGATTAGGATAAAATATTACATAGTGTGTGTCCTAGCGTACGGACTGTAGGATAGAGTGCGATTGTTGATGGTTGTTTGTTTGTATTGATATTCCCCTCTCCGATTCTAGGGGGGTAAGATCCTTTGTTTAGGTAGTTTCTGGATCTTACGAGGAGCTAGTTCTTGTTTCTTTCTTTTATATAGCTTGTATTATTTTTTTTCTTTGCACTCCATCTGGACGTCTTCGAGTAGGTTGCTATTTCTTGTGCGTACTTACTTACTTACGCCTGTCACCCCTACCCGGGTATAGGCCGTCGACGAGAGACCTCCAGCAACTCCTGTCCTGTGATTCTCCTTCGATTCTACTCCAGGTGGTTCCCAGTCTCTTGATGTCTGCTTGGAGGTCTCGACGCCAGGAGTTTCTCGGCCTACCTCTTTTCCTCTTTCCCTGGGGGTTCCATGACAATGCCTGCCTAGTGATACTGGATTCTTGTGCGTAGGTTGTTGACATTTCTGTGGCCCTTCTTATAAATTCTATTCTTGAATTTGTTCTGTATTTTTGTATTTTTACTTTTTTTTCTGATTTTGGAAGTTGTTGCCATAGATATGGAGTCGGACCTAGTAGAGGTTTATATTAGACAAGGGGAAAGATTAGGTCTCAAGGACAGGCTCTTTGACTATGTGGAGAAATTTAAGGATAGAGAGGAAAGGGAGAGAGAGTGTCTTTAAGAAGGAAGAAAGCGAGAAGGCACTAGCAGTTCAGAGAGAGAAAGACGAGAAAGAATTAGAGATTCGGAAACTGAGAGAGGAGAAAGAGCTAGAAGTACAGATACAGAGAGACGAGAAAGAGCTAGATATTCAGAGAGAGAAAGCCGAAAAAGAACATGCCCTGAGAGAGAAAGAACTCTAGTGTCAGAGGGAGAGAGAAAGAGTCCTTAGGAAAGAGGAGTTAGAATTTCAGAGGGACAAGGAAAAGAAAGATAGGGAGATTCAGATACAGTTGGCTCGAGAAGCTGGTTCTAGGGCATCTCCAGATAGTGATTCGGTAGGTCGGGGCGTAAGTAATTTACCAAGATTACCAATGTTTAAGGAGTCTGTGGACTCCATTGACGCTTTTCTGTCTCGGTTTGTGGCTCATGCACAGGCATTGAGTGGGCCACCTGCCAACTGCTCCGTTTTGCTTTCGTCTGTTCTGGAAGGTCAGGCCTCAAGTCTTTTCCATAGCTTGTTTAGGGCAACGTGGATTATGATACTTTGAAGGAGTGTCTATTACAGAAATTCCAGTGTAGTGCGGAGGGATTCAGGGAGCGCTTGAGAGCTTGTCGGCCAGAGACGGGGGAATCGTTTGTGTAGTTTGGCAAACGGTTGTCCCACTTACTCGTACGTTGGGTCGAGCCGCTGTCCAAGATCAATCAATCAAGTCAATAAACTTTATTCTTCCAAATACTTACTTACTTACTTATGCCTGTCACCCCTACCCGGGTATAGGCCGTCGACGAGAGACCTCCAGCAACTCCTGTCCTGTGCTTCTCCTTCGATTCTACTCCAGGTGGTTCCCAGTCTCTTGATGTCTGCTTGGAGGTCTCGACGCCAGGAGTTTCTCGGCCTACCTCTTTTCCTCTTTCCCTGGGGGTTCCATGACAATGCCTGCCTAGTGATACTGGAAGCTGGCTTTCTCAGGCTGTGACCGATCCATCCCCATCTTCTTCGCCCAATTTCATTCTCTGCTGTTATCTGCTCTGTTCTGTCCCAGAGTCTGACGTTGCTGATCTTCTCTGGCCAGTGGATTTTCAAAATTCTTCTAAGGCAACTGTTCATGAAGGTCTGTACTCTGTTGACTGTGGTTTTTGTCAATCTCCAAGTCTCTGCTCCATATAGGAGAACTGCTTTTACATTGGAGTTGAAAATCCGGACTTTGGTGTGTTGTGACAGCTCTCTGGAACTCCACACTTTTTTTAACTGGAGAAAGGCTGCTCTGGCATTACCGATTCGTGCTCTGACATCTGCATCAGTGCCGCCTTTTTTGTCTATGATGCTCCCGAGATAGGTGAAGGACTCCACCTCCTCCACGGGGTGCCAGCAAGCAAGATTGGTTCTTCCCTGGTTGTGTTCAGCCTCATTGTCTTTGTTTTCTGTTTCCAAATACACATACAGGAAAATTTGTTTCGCCACCTCAGGTGCAACTCGCAATCACCCACACTCACACAACATTTACAAACAACAAATGGACAATGGCTCGGGACAGGAGAAGCCCGTCGCCAAGGCATCTCATGGCCGGCGCCAGCGGCCCCAACCCGACCTGAACCTCCCTAACACAAAGCAAACTAAGGACAGCCCTATCATAGTATCTCTTAAACACGTATTATGATGTTTTTACACTTCCTGCTTGGCTGAGACTAGTTTCACACTGAAATAAAATTAAAAAAAAACAACAAACGCATAAACAAAACAAAAGGACAAATTATACTTCCACAGTTGCTATAGAACAGCGCCGGCTATTAGACAGACATTCGCTCCGGCATAAGTGACAGTCACCACACCTTAATTATAACTTAAGTAGTATATAACTACACACCTACTCATTTTGGAAGCAATAATAATAAAACTACAACATTAACGTGAAAAGCACGTAGTTCCTAATCCACAGTACACACATGCACACGCTGTTAAGTGTTGTAAGAAACACAGTCACTGTGTCGGGAAAGTGTCCGTCATCGCTGGAATGTGGGGGCCCGAAGCCTGCCGGCACTCGCCTCGCTGCACGCACGCCACTCCTCTGGTGTTGAGCGTGGCGTGGGAAGAGCCACTCCTGAGATGATTAAAAGGGGAGAAAAGCACGTTGGTTCTTTGCCACAGCATAATGCGCAATGTTCTTCTGAGATCCGATTTCCATGGTACTGACTAACAAACTATCAGCCGGCGTGTATAAACTACCAGCATTGCACTGACGGCGGAGGAAACTACCCGGGCGTTGAGAATCCAATTAACAGCCACAACACAACAAATTCACAAAAAGTCATCAAACAGAAACATCATTCATGATGCAGCATTGCAGGACCCGACATCATATATCAACGAAGGCACAATGACTGCTAAAATACTGCGGGTGGCGACTATTTCTGCCGGAGCGGGCGGCCGGGAGGTGTTGCGTGGCCGCCATCTTGCCTCAGTCCACACGTACGATGAATTATTTGATCTAATTTTGGTGGAACAGTTCTTCGGTTCAAGCACGCAGTGTTTCACTTGTGAAGGGTACGGTCATTTCGCTCGTCAATGTCCTAGCGATACCGGTCTGGTGGATGAGGCTGAGCAGCTCACTCACACGGCCAGTGTTGCGGTGCCACTCGTCAAGGGGGAACCACAGCTGGGCGTCATGTGTTCGACTGAAGGAGGTGGTTACCCGGCCATTGATGGACGGGGTTGTAAACGGATGTCTCGTTTCTATTCTCCGCGACTCAGGTACCACGACCGCAGAAGTCAGACGTAGCCTAGTTCGAGATGACCAATCGTTCGGAGGGAAGGTAGAATCTTTTCCTAGAGGTTGACACTAAGTTTTTTCTCAGGGGATCTGATTTGTTGTCATCGACGAGCCAGTAGTTGACTTGATTCTCGGAAACATGAAGGGTCAGTCATCGGTATGTTCGGGGCGACTAAGCGAGCTCATGTTCAGTCGCGACGAGAGCTCAGGTCAAGCGTGATCATGATCAAAAGGGTGCGTTGCCGTGCGCAGCTAGCTCGCCTCTTGATGCGATTTCGCCTGACGATCTCATTAAGTTGCAAAGGGTGGACCCATCATTGCAGCGTTGGTTCAGGCAAGCTGCAGGTGGTGAGGTCACTGAAACTCGTATCAGTTTGTAGTGAAGGACGGGATACTACAGCGTCTGTTTTTCGAAGGAGGCGCATCAGCAACTGTGCCGACGGCTGTACAAATCGCTGTACCTTCCTCACTGCGTGACACAGTTCTGTTGGCGGCTCATGACGGCTTGGTGGCTGGTCACCATGGTGTGAATCGGACGTTAGGGCGTGTTCGTCTCAAGTTTTCGTGGCCGGGGATGTCGGAGCACGTGAGACGTTATTGTCGCTCGTGTGACATTTGTCAGAGGAGTACTCCGAAGAGCCGTGTTATTGCAGTGCAGGGTAAAGAGATCTGTCCGCAGGTTTTGCCCACCAGTCGGGTTGGCCAAACTTGGAGTAGTTGTAGAAGGAAATGCCGCTCACCATCCAGTCTTTAGTTAGGTCGGACATTGTTGGTTCTCGCTATAGCGCCACTGAGCGAAATTGTGTGCCCATCGTTGGGTCATTTCCATATTCCAGATGCTGATCTCTTGTCGCGTTCGCAGTGCGACCAGAAAATGTGCGTTGAGGTTTAAGGCTGGTGTTTTGTTGTTGTTGTTGTTTTTTGTTGTTGGGGGGTTTTTTTGGGTTTTTTTTTTTTTTGTGAGGGTGGTGTATTGCGTTCAGTTAGTTTTAAAAAGAAACTGGGTCGTTTTTTGGTTTTTTTCCTCGGGAAGGTGGAGTTGTGATGAAGCTCTATGCCCGTGCATAGAGTTCACACAGGGTTTTTGTATGCTACGGTCTTGTCAGCGGTTTGTCTTGTGTCAAATATCCCGTGTATGCACGAGGTCACGTGCAATTATAGGGACAGCGTTTTGCACGGGGTTGTAGCGAGAGCTCAGGCGATAGTGTAGTTAGTACGGGCTGTTCTGTCACTGAGGACAGATGTTTGTTGGATATGCTAGCCGTATTCCAAGACTCTGAAACCTAGAATTGAGGAAAGTTTTTATATGTATTATTGACAGTTGCTGAGTTAAAGATAGTATGCGTTAGTAAGAGTTAGTTCGGTTGTGTAGCGTTGATTTGGCTCAGTTATGTCGGTTGGAATTCGTTTGATTACCCGGTGATTTTCCTATGTAGTTATTTACCTAGATGGATAACTAAGGAATGTGAGGTGTGTATGCCCAAGTCGTTTATGAAGGTAGTACGTGGTTGTGTTAAGTATAGTCTTTTCCAATGTATGAAATAATGCATGGCGAGAGTGTCAGGTTGTATAGTTTCAATGTAGTGACAGAGTTATGATGTGTTACGGAAGTAGTTCGTGTTATGAAGCACGTGTGTGTGTGAATGAACGTGTGAGAGTTATTTGTATCAGAAAGGTTACGTAAGGTACCTCATATTATCAAAGTTGTGTGTGTGGTGCAAGTGTTATGAAGTCAGGACTTTGTGTACAGAGTTTTTGTGTGGAGCGGAGCGACGTGACGCCGAGACGTCAGTAAACGGAGGCTGCCGCCAGAGGACCTAACGTGAGGTCATTTCACCGAGGAGAGAGCGACCTGGGTCATCAGAGACTGCGCTACGGGAGCGAGTCAGGACGTCCACGGTACGAGAAACGGGGGGCTACTCAGAAGCGTGCGACGCGAGGAACTACACGCCTAGGCGTGGAAGGACAAACCGTTGCAGAACAATAACACCACTGAAACAGGTTGGATTGTGGGGACAATTACCTAGCCTGGCTTTTACGTTGTGTATGTGTATGCGGTGTTGATGTGCGTGTAGTGAGAAGTGTATAGTGTAAGGAGTATTTTTGAGTGTACTTTACTTACTTACGCCTGTCACCCTTACCCGGGTATAGGCCGTCGACGAGAGACCTCCAGCAACTCCTGCTTCTCCTTCGATTCTACTCCAGGTGGTTCCCAGTCTCTTGATGTCTGCTTGGAGGTCTCGACGCCAGGAGTTTCTCGGCCTACCTCTTTTCCTCTTTCCCTGGGGGTTCCATGACAATGCCTGCCTAGTGATACTGGATGCTGGCTTTCTCAGACTGTGAGCGATCCATCCCCATCTTCTTCGCCCAATTTCATTCTCTGCTGTTATCTGCTCTGTTCTCTCCCAGAGTCTGACGTTGCTGATCTTCTCTGGCCAGTGGATTTTCAAAATTCTTCTAAGGCAACTGTTCATGAAGGTCTGTACTCTGTTGACTGTGGTTTTTGTCAATCTCCAAGTCTCTGCTCCATATAGGAGAACTGCTTTTACATTGGAGTTGAAAATCCGGACTTTGGTGTGTTGTGACAGCTCTCTGGAACTCCACACTTTTTTCAACTGGAGAAAGGCTGCTCTGGCTTTACCGATTCGTGCTCTGACATCTGCATCAGTGCCGCCTTTTTTGTCTGTGATGCTCCCGAGATAGGTGAAGGACTCCACCTCCTCCAACGGGGTGCCAGCAAGCAAGACTGGTTCTTCCCTGGTTGCGTTCAGCCTCATTGTCTTTGTTTTCTGTTTGTGAATGGTGAGGCCCACTTGGGATGAGATGTCAGCAAGCTTCGTGGTCTTGTCCTGCATTTGTTGATGAGTGTGGGACAGTAATGCCAAGTCGTCTGCAAAATCGAGGTCGTCAAGCTGTGTCCACAGTGTCCACTGTATTCCACTTCGTCTGTGCTCTGTGGTCATCTTCATGACCTAGTCTATGGCCAGTAGGAAGAGAAACGGAGACAGCAGACACCCCTGCCTGACACCAGTTCTGACCTGGAGCTCCCTGGTGAACTGCCCTTCGTGGATCACGCGTGTTTGTTGTTTATTTCCATAAAAGACCTCGGAAGAAATAAAAAAAGAGTGTTCTAGTTGTACCGCGTGAATGCGCCCGACTGAGTCAGTGGTGGTGCGTGCGTCTGCTGTGCCTAGAGTGTGTACGTGCGACTGGGGAGAGTCTGCGTACGTTACATGCCTCTTGAGGATGTTTGGAGCGTGCGCATGCACACACGCACACGCATAGACATACACAAACATCGACCCGCTTTCAGAAGAGCATGCAGGTGTACTTAGTATAGCATGTAGCTAGGTAAAGTCAATCTGATTTTATACAAATTATAGCAAGACTAAAATTGTACCGTGAAATTCTAGTTTTGTCACAATTTTCGCAAGTCTTGAAGAGAAAGCGAAACTCATTACGTTTAATATAAAATTACGTAAAAACACAGTCATGACAAATGACGTTTGACAAATGAATGACACGTATGCGCGCATCTCCAAGAGGCACAGATCCTCAAGTTCCCGGAGGACGCATGAACATATATGATTGTGATGAAGCTCTATGCCTACGCATAGTTAACACAGGGTTTTTGTATGTTACGGTCTTGTCAGTGGTTTGTCTTGTGACAAATATTCCGTGCATGCACGAGGCCACGTGAAATCAAAGGGGGAGCGTTTTGCACGGAGTTTTAGGCGAGAGCTCAGTCTATCAGAGGTCTAACCAGTTAGTGCGGGGTTATACTGTTAGTGAGGGCAGACGCGTGTGAGATACTCTAGCCCGTATTCCAAGACGTTGAAACCTAGAATTCAGGTATGTATTATTGACAGCCGCTGAGTTAAAGATAGTATACGTTGGTATGAGTTAGTTCGGTTGTGATGCGTTGGTTTGGTTCAGTTATGATGGTTTGCAATTCGTTGAGATAACCGGTGATGTTCCTAGGTAGTTATTTACCAAGATGGATAACTAAGGAATGCGAGGTGTGTATGCCTAAGTCGTTATGAAGGTAATATGTGGCTAAGTATATTTTTTTTCCAATGTATGGAATAATGTGTGGCGTGAGTGTCTGTTTCAATGTAGTGACAGAGTTATGATGTGTTGCGAAGTAGTTCGTGTTATGAAGCACGTGTGTGTGAATGAATGTGTGAGATTTATTTGTATCAGCCAGGTTACGTGATGTACCTCATATCATCCAATATGTGTGTGTTTAGCAAGTGTTATAATATTAGGACTTTATTGTACAGAATTCTTGTGTGGAGCGGAGCCACTGACGCCGAGACGTCAGTCAACAGAGGCTACCGCCGAGGGACCTACTGCGAGGTCATTTCTTCACTCAGGGAGTGAGCGACCAGTACCGAGACACTCGGATCAGCAGGGACTGCGCTACGAAGCGAGTCAGCAGGACGTCCACGGTATGAGAAACGAGACGACTCGGAAGCGTGCGATAAAAGACCTACACGTCTAGACTTGGGAGGGCAGAACGTTACCAAACGAGAACACCAGTAAAACAGGTTGGATTGTGAGAGACAATTACCTAGCCTGGCGTTTACATTGTGTATGTGTATGCGGTGTTGTGCTTGTAGTGGGAAGGTGTGGTGTACATAATCTTTTGAGTGTTCTTTTGTTGTTTACTGTTATATAAAAAGCCCACAGGAGAAAGAGAGCTAGTGTTTGTGTTTTACCGCGTGAATGCGCCCGACTGAGTCAGTGGCGGTGTATGCGTCTGTTTTGCGAGAGTTTGTACGTGCGACTGGGGCGAGTCTGCGTGCGATACAATGCCTCTTGAGGATGTTTGCAGCGCGCGCATGCACGCACGCACACGCACACACACACATCGACGCGCTTTCAGAAGAAAATGCAGGTGTACTTAGTATAGCATGTAAAGTCAACCTGATTTAACACAAGTTATAGCAAGACTGAAATTGTACCGTGAAATTCTAGTTTTGTCACCATTTTCCCAAATCTTGAAGCAAAAGCAAATTTCATATCACGTTAAATATAAACTTACGTAAAAAAAACAAATACGTCATGACAAATGACGTTTGACAAACCAATGACGCATATGTACTGCGCGCGCCCCTTATAGAGTTCACTATGACGCATTGGCACATCTGCGAGGTTTTTTCAAGAGGAGATATTTTAACGTCAGAATCAAGTCAAAGACAAAATGTAGAGACCCTTGCGCTGTGGAACGTACATTTGGCGGGAAGCGGTGTGTGTGTGTGTGGAAGAGGCTGTGTGGAAGAAAACCGTCAGCACTGGAAGAGTCGGATGAGTGACGTGAAACATCAAATTTGTCATTGTATATATGGCGTTGTGAGACCAGCGATGCCATGACGTCTAGCTTACAGTGGCTTTATTTTCCTGCTCGCGCTATTATTCTTCAGAATTCCTGTCGCTACACGAGCCCACAGAACGTACTAGTGGCTGGAAGCGCCGTGTGTCCGTCTTTATTTGTGTGCGCCGGCGTGTGTGTTGATCGGAGGAGGGAAATGGATCAGAAGGATAAGCTAAAAAGTTTGAACAACTCTAACTGTTCCTAAAGGAAAACCACACGTGAGCTCCAAACAATACGGTACTTTGGGATGAAATCCCTTATCTTGTTTTTATTGCTGTTGAAAATATCTTTTGTCGGACGTCAGGTTTGTCGCAACAGCAGTAACGTAGTTTCTGCGAACATTTTTCCAGCGAAAAAGCCGCACGCTGATTTAACTGGATATTACGTAGATACTCTGTTTCACTTTTATAGTGTCTTTCATCGGCTTTGAAATTACTTTTAAGTCAAGTTTTCTAAGCTGGTAAAAAAAATTGTGAGTGGCCCAATTTTGTCGCAAGATCTGACGTTCGAATGTTTGCCACATTTCACAAATAAAAAAAGAAGAGAGAGATACTGTGTATACTGTCGACTACATTATCTTCTTATTTTACAGGCACATTACCAGTACAATGTACATCATAAACGATCTCATTTGTTTGTGATACTTTATGTAAAACTTTATTTTTTACCCCACATGTCATTTTTCTGTGTGCATCTTTTGGCACATAGTCATATACAAATATTTTTTCTTCCAAAAAACATGCTGCAATGATGATATCAGTTGATATTTTTACCGAATTTGGCTTTTCAGAAGCATCAACTGTAGCTGAAATATGCTTCCATAGCAACCATGTGTAACGGACATTTAGTGTTCGTTGCCAAGTCAACGTTGAGCATACCTGACTAAATGAGCACGTCGGAGCGTTCAGGAGAGACAAATACTGATTCTAATGATATACAATAAAGCATGTGTCCATAAACAAAACAAGGATAGGATTTCATTCCAAAGTCTACCGTGTTGTTTGGAGCTCGCATGCGTTTTTCTTTTAGGAACATTCAGAGTTCATGTTCATATTTTTAAGTTTATCCTTCTGATTCATCTCCTTCCTCTCCAACCCAACCTCTGATCAAAACGCACCGGAGCACACAAATAAAGACGGACACATGGCGCTTCCCGCCATTAGTACGGTCTGTGGGCTGATATAGCGACAGGAATTCTGAAAAGGAAGAATAGCACGAGCAGCAAAATTACGTCACTATAAGCTTCACGGCATGGCATCGCTAGTCCCATGATGCCGTGTACACTGTTAGTCTGGTTGCTCAGTAAACCCTATTTTCGCATGAACCCCCTCGTGACAACCCCCAGAGTAGGTCTCAGCAGTTTTTAACTCTTTGATGTCTACAGATTACAAATCCGATTGATGTCACTCTGGCACTGTTGAGGAATTTTAGTAAATAAATAAACAAAATAAATAACCAAACAATACAGTTAGTTATGACACAAACGGGGCACCATAGGGAGGTTATTTGACGCTACATTGGCGCGTCAGACTGAGGTTATTGAAACAATGGTGCGGGCACGGACGGGAACAATACTGGCGCAGTACGACCTGGTATCGATGCGTTCTCTGACGAAAGCGCTATGCCGTGTGATACTGCCCTAATAACTAAAATAACCAAAATATATGCTAAGGTTCCACATTTTCTCTCTTTAGATTACTTTCTGGCCTATTAATCATGGTAGAAGATCTGGTTTATGTCGTTTTGTCAATGTGCGGCAAAGGCTGCACTGTTCATGTATACGTGAGTGAAAACTCCGAACAGAAGCATTGACTATGACTGAAGGGGGCATAGGGGTTACATCACGGGTTCACAACTTATGCTTTATTTTGCGATTCACGAATCCCCCAAAATGTCATTCACGTTTTACGAGGGAAATATAGGATGAAGTCTCCTTTCAACACCGGCCGAAAGAACTTAACATTTCTGGGTAGAAATTAGAAAAAGCCACACTTTTCACGTTACGCGAAAGAACCAGGACTTTTTGACGAATCACAAGAAAACCTGGGCGGGCGAGGGGGAGGGTGGGGGGAGGGGGAGGGGGAAGAATAAGAAGAAGGAAAGGCAAACAAGAAGAGAAGAAAAAAAGACACGCTAATCAGACATGAAAGGTATGGTTACTTATCAGTGTCATAATGCCGTTGTTTTCTTTCCGCGGTGATACATGCTAGTATCAGCAACTCGATTTTTTTTTATTACAAAATGAAATGCAAGAAAGGGGCAACAGAGTTCAAAGCATTGTGTTGTACCGCTAAACAGTTAGTCTCCAAACTCGAGTTTGCACTGCCGTGAACCTAAAGGGAGCATGAGCATCGCGCTATTCTACAGCTATTCTACGCCGCAGTGCCGGGACGGTCGTCGAATCGCACGTGTTGACAGCCATGGATGTTTTGTTTTGGGCTCGGTGGTCGCGATTTCATCCCGGCTGCGTAAACATAGCAGCATAGAGGCAACACTAGCCACCAAGATACATATAGCACATGTAGCTTCTCACAAGCCCCCGCACTCTGCGCGGAACTCATGAAGATCTATGCCTCTTGGGGAGTTTTGTCTTTGGTTATGGGCGAACATTGCTAGGCAGTGAATGTCATCCGTCTGATGTAAAAACAAGAATATATTTATCCTCGTGAAAGTGTGCGGTAACGGTGGAATGAATGTTTCTTGATAGGTTCATTTGTCTCTGTGCACATCAGACGGAACAGAGCTTCTGCCATACCATCTGACGGCAGTTCCGATGAAAGCGGCCTTCAAGGCTGGCTAAAGCCTTGTACTGTCCCCAGCCCTCAACCAAATAATAGCCCTATCCAAGCCCATTTTAGTATATTTTTAATTTGTAACATGGCTTTTAAATTTCTGCCCGTATAATTATGTGCCTCAGCAGATCCAAGTATATTCCGTAGTGAACCCGAATCTGTCTTTAACAGAACGATAGAGGGCGTGAAAGTGTGTTCATTTATATGGTCATTGATGTACGGTTACTGAAAAACAAAAGAAACGGCTGAAACTCACTGCAAACCACAATAAGCGCATCTCCTTTCACCCTTCCCCACTCAGCCTGGAAATTAAAATTGTGTGAACTGAAAAAGCAAAACTTAGGCACAGATTCTCATGGGTCACGATCCTGTGAGCTTGCATGACGGACTTCTGAGGATCTATGCCTTTTCTCCTCAGTAGAAAGGGCCACTATCACACTGAATTAGATACACTCACTGATACGCACCTTCTGTCAGTCTGGAATAAACATAGATCCTCATGGCGCCCGCAGATGCGAAAACTAATGAGAATCATGCCTCTTGCCTGCCTCTATCATTATGCTGGTCCTTACATACAAGAAGCTACGCGAGCTGATTCACTGACTGCCTTCCACAGTGTAATAGACGCGTTGACAGCAATTATAAACAAACCGCTCGGCTGAAAAAAGTGGACAGAAACAGAATAGATAGATCTCACATTTTTCCATCGAATGAAAATGATTGGAAATTTTGGAGAACTGTGTCAGTATATATTTTAAATTTGTAACCTGGCTTTTAAATTTCTGAGTTTTCAGAATTATATGTGCCTCAGCAGATTCAAGTATATTCCGTAGTGTCTTTACCAGAACAAAAGAGGGGAGAAAAGTGTGTTCATTTATAATATGGTCATTGATGTACGGTTACTGAAAAACAAAAGAAACGGTTGAAACTCACTGCAAACTACAATACGCCCATCTCGCTCCCTTTCCCTCACTCAGCCTGGAAATTAAAATTGTGTGAACTGAAAAAGCAAAACTTAGGCACAGATTCTCATGAGTCACGTTCCTGTAACTTGCGTGGCGGACTCTTGAGGATCTATGCCTTTTCTCATCTGTAGAAAGGACCACTATCACACTGTCCGAGATACACTCAATGATAAACACCTCCTGTCTGGAATAAACATAGATCCTCCTGACTCTTACCTGCCTCTATCATTATGCTGGTCCTTACATACAAGAAGCTGCGCGAGCTGATTCAGTGACTGCCTTCCATAGTGTATTAGACGCGATGACAGCAATTATAAACAAACCGCTCGGCTGAAAAAAGGGGACCGAAACCGAGAAGAGCGCGCGCTCACATTCCATCGAATCAAAATGATTAGGCTTTTCGGAGTCTGAGTTAGAACTGTAAAGGGTTTGGTGCGCAAAATATATCAGCTCATATGGAAAACTGACTGGATTTTGAGATTGTGAAGAAAATAGCTGAGAACACGTCTGCACTTGAGTTCGAAGGTTTCAGCACAATACATTGACATCAGCAAATAGCAGATTGTGAAATCTGCGAACAAGACTATGTACAGACTTTTATCTGACATGGCTCCTTCAGATCCATCCACCGCATTGACAGCAAGGGTCGAGGTACAAACATTTCAGAGACGATCTGGCCTAAGTTTTCCGGTCTTCACAACAGATGAACCAGGTGATGGTAAATGTCGTCCAAATGTGACATAAAATGTCATGATGGTGAATTTTATCGGATGCGTTGGTCTCATAATTATGCAATACTTCTTTCGGAGTCGACTCATGTCCTCTCGTGGAAAAATCCCACAGAAGTGCATAATTCTTAGACTCGTCATGGAGAAGTGTATTTGTTACACCAGCCTTGGAGCTCAAAACCGTAGGATATCAAGACCCACGTGAACAGTTTCGTCGTCAGAAGCAAAGCTACAAGAATGGGTGAACAAAACCAATCAAACACTTGGGATCATAGTGATGTTCGACAGAGATGAAAGGAAAGGTGACTAACCATTGTGTCTGTTGTAACCATTGTGTCTGTTGTAACCATTGTGTATGTTGTAAGTCAAAGCAATTCTGCCCTACTGACAGAGGTTAATGTTAGCCACTGGAATAACAGCAACATCTTAAGAGAGAACAGGCCTGGATTGTGGTCTCAAACTACTTCCACGAGATATGGCCATGGTCCAGGTGATCTCATTGGCATCACCGTCAGTCAAGGCGCCCAAAAAAAAAATAATGACTGGCCCTCAGCTTGCATGTCTGCCGTCGTTTGACAAAAGACGTCACCGACATTCGGGAAGTGGATGCTGAATCAGAGTAGGACAACAATTTAAAAAGTAGGCACTGACAATATTGTGCTAGACATGATCAGTTCTCAGGCTGGGACGGGTGACAATGCTCTGGCCATGAAAGACTTGCATAAGGCTGTAAATCTTAGGGCCACAGGCACCAAGTTGCACAAACTGTTCCCCGTTGGATTTAATCTAGCGTGCAGATGACATGCACGGTGTGCTGCAAGTGGTTTTGCTCTCTGATGTTTTTCTGAAATGATGCGGCTTTAATGCCAGATGAAAAGGGTACGTGAGTGATGACGATTCCGATAATTGATTTCGCACTGACTTTACAACATGGGCGGCGGGTAGGAAGAGGGGTTGAGGTGAGGTGGGTGTGTGTGTGTGTGTGTGTGTGTGTGTGTGGGGGGGGGGGGGGTCTAATTTCTTTTAGTTATTGTTTAGATAATCTGTTGTAAATTCCATCCTGGCTAATGAGATGGCAGTCACAAATCATGATTTTTTACACTTGTGCCAGATATATTGTCGGCTTTAAGAGCAGAAAAGCTCTCACGGTTCACATGAATAGTCATTTCGAATGATTTATCTGCCCTTTTGTGACCTTGACTTACGGACTTGTCACTCTGATGAGTAGGTCTTTGAGTGTATTGACGTAATTTCAAAGTAGGCCCTAGTGATTAACCTGTTAAATCGTCCTATTTTTATTTCGATTTTCTACACATTAATTTTGTTGACACCTTTGTCCTTCATGAATGATCAAGCAAGAAGAAGAAGAATAAGAATAAGAGTACTTTATTGTCTTGGAAAGAGAAATTCGGTTGTGGTACATTTATAAAAAATAGTACAAACAAGACATGAAAACATTATAGCATAATTATGAACATTTTCTCCCTGCACTTACACAGCTACAAATTCCAAATGGACACAATTAAACACTTCAAAATCTTTACACATAGCTCTTACACATCTCACACATAAACGTCTTTTATGAACTGAACTGAGCGGCACTTATACATTCACACCCCCCTCCACACATGCATCCATAATACGCGTGTTTCAACCTAATCCTAACCCTCACTACTTTTTATACAGACATCTCAATACATTATTACACATTATTACACAAGCTGCGTAATTAAAATCTACCTCAGTAAAATAATTAGTGGGTAAACACTCAGTAACAACAATCTCAATATGTCCATGTTCACCACCAAATAAAACACACTAATCACTTCTCTAAAATCAACAATCTCCATTCCTACTCTCTTGGCTTGATTTCGCGAACGAAGATTTTATAGGAGTTGCCCACGACGTCTGCAGGCTTTTTCGTGGCTGCGGAGGCCAATCCGGGACAGGCAGGTTCGACCGCAGTGGCTGCAGGGAGAGGTATGGCCAGGGTCCTGAGATGCGGCATCTCTGTTTTTCCTCCTGAGCCGCTTGTCCTTAAGGCTAGCTCTGCGAGAGTCCTCAAAGGAGACAGCTGCCTTGTAAATGGTGGAGCGCCAGGTGTCACGGTCCACAGCAAGCGAAGACCACTGGTGGTGGTCGATTTGGCAGGCACTAAGTGACTTCTTGAGACAGTCTTTGTATCTCTTCTTTGGTGCCCCTCTGTCACGGTGTCCAGTAGCAAGCTCGCCGAACAGGGTGATCTTTGGTAGGCGATGATCCTCCATCCTGGAGACATGCCCCGCCCAGCGGAGCTGTGTCCGCAGCAGCAAAGCCTCGATGCTCACAGTTTCAGCCTGTTCAAGGACCTCGGCGTTGGTGACATAGTCACTCCAGTGAATGCCCAGGATGGTGCGCAGGCAGCGCTGGTGGAAGCGTTCGAGGAGTCGTAGTTGGCTGCGGTAGAGGGCCCAGGACTCGGAACCATACAGCAAGGTGGTGAGGACCACAGCTCTATACACGCTGATCTTGGTGCCTGTTTTCAGCTGTTGATTGTGCCACACCCGCTTGAAAAGTCGCCCGAAAGCGCTGTTCGCTTTTGCCAGCCTGCTGTCAAGCTCCTTGTCCAGCTTGGCGTCCGACGTGATAATGCAGCCAAGGTAAGTAAACTGGTGCACTGACATTAGTTCAGACTCGCCAATGGTGATGTGAGGAGGGCGATACACTGTCTTGGGTGCCGGCTGATGTAGGACCTCTGTCTTTTTCAAACTGACCTCGAGTCCAAAGAGCTGGGCAGCGTCTGCGAAGCAGGACGTGATGCGCTGCAGGGCTCTCTCTCTGTGTGCAACGAGGGCAGCGTCATCAGCAAAAAGCAACTCACGAATCAGTTGGTCTAGGGTTTTCGTAGGCAGTCGTCTGAGGTTGACCAGGCTGCCATCGAGACGATACCTGATGTACACTGCATCGTCATCATCGAGGTCCACTGTGGCCTGCTTCAACATCATGCTAAAAAAGATGGTGAAGAGGGTCGGTGCCAGCACGCAGCCCTGCTTTACGCCGTTGAGAATAGGGAATGGTTCTGAGAGGTCATTGTGAGTCTGACCTGGTCTTGCTGGTCCTCGTGTAGCTGGACAATCATGCTGAGGAACTTTGGGGGACAGCCAAGTTGCTCCAGGATCTGCCACATGCCTTGCCTGCTCACAGTGTCGAACGCTTTTGTTAGGTCGACAAACGTTACATACAGCCCTTTGTTCTGCTCGCGGCACTTCTCCTGAAGCTGTCTCAGCACAAAGACCATGTCGGTGGTGCTCCTGTTTGCTCTGAAGCCACACTGGCCCTCTGGGAGGTGGTCTTCAGCAATGGCAGGTACCAGCCGATTCAGGAGCAGCCTTGCAAGAATTTTCCCAGCAATGGACAGCAGGGTGATTCCCCGATAGTTGGAACAGTCAGACTTCTCGCCTTTTTTCTTGTACAGGGTGATAACGACAGCATCACGGAGATCCTTTGGTAGTGTTCCTTCCTCCCAGCAGCAGAGAAAGAGGTCATGGAGCTTGTTGTGCAGTGCTGTGCCTCCATGTTTCCAGATCTCTGGCGGTATTCCATCAATGCCTGCTGCTTTGCCATTCTTGAGCTGGTGGATGGCTGTGAGGGTCTCTTCAGCGGTGGGCGGTTCGTCCAATTCAACCTTTACTGGGAGTTGTGGGATATGTAGGACGACTGCTTCTTGAACATTGCGCTCAGCGCTGAAGAGGCTCTGAAAGTACTCCGACCAGCGGTTCAAGATGGAGGTATTATCTGTGAGGAGTGCCTGGCCATTCGCGCTTCGCAGGGGACTTTGTACCAGGTGCCTGGGGCCATACACTGCTTTCAGTGCTTCGTAGAAGCCTCTGTAGTCACCATTGTCAGCGCAAAGCTGGGTCCTCTGTGCAAGTCTGGTCCACCACTCATTCTGGAGATCTCTGAGCTTGCGCTGGAGACTGCTGCAGACGAGGCGGAAGGCAGACTTCTTCACAGGGCAGGAAGGCTGGGCTAGGTGGGCCTGATGGGCAGCTCTTTTTTTTGCTAGGTGTTCCTGGATCTCAACATCGTTTTCGTCAAACCAGTCTTTGTTCTTCTTTCTAGCGAAACCCGAGACTTCTGCAGAGGATTTTGCAATAGCAGTTTTCAGTTGTTTCCAGAGTGTTTCAGGGGAGGAGTCTGCTGGGTCCGCTGTGTCTTTGAGCCTGCGCTGTAAATCTGTCTGAAAGGCAGCTTTCACGTCGTCACGCTGAAGGCTGGCAACATCAAGCTTTTTCTTGGGGGGCCCCCATTTCTTGGGTTTTGGCTTGACATGGATCCTGAGTTTGCAGCGGACAAGGCGGTGGTCAGTGTGGCACTCTGCGCTGGGCATCACTCTGGTGAGGAGGACATCACTGAGGTCCCTCTGACGCACTAGGACATAGTCGATAAGGTGCCAGTGTTTGGAGCGAGGATGCATCCAGGTGGTCTTTCGACTGTCCTTTTGCTGAAAAGTAGTGTTGGTGATGACCAGTTGCTGCTCTGCACAGAACTCCAACAGTAGGCGGCCATTGTCATTGCAGTTCCAGACGCCATGCTTGCCGAGGACTCCTTTCCAGGCTTCAGAGTCCTGGCCCACTCTGGCGTTGAAGTCGCCAAGGATGATGACTTTGTCGTCTGCAGGGGTGCTCTGTATGAGGCTGCGCAGGTCAGTGTAAAACTTGTCCTTTTCAGCAGGCTCTGTCAGGAGGGTTGGGGAGTACACACTGAGAAGGGTGACGTGTTGCTGGTGTCTCAGTGGGAGGCGCATGGACATGATGCGGTCTGAGTGACCCGTTGGTAGGTTTTCCAGCTTAGTCGCAATGGAGGTCTTGACCATGAAACCCACGCCTGAGAGCCGTCTTTCTGATTCAGGCCTGCCTGACCAGTAGAGGGTGTACTTCACTGAGCGCGGCGATGTCGATGTTTAACCTCCGCAATTTATGGGCAATGAGGGCGGAGCGACGTTCAGGGCGTCCGCTGTCTGTTTGGTCGAGCATGGTTCGGATGTTCCAGCATGCTACGTTGAGTCCGGTCGTGGTCGTCATGAGAGTGGATCCGTTATTCTTTCTTGTTTTTTTACCGCAGGAGAAGATGCCCGTTGACCGCGGCTAGCCAACTGGGGTTGCGAGGGGACGAGCTTTGGTTAGGCCACCTTTTCTAGGCCCCTCTCTGTGTGGAGCAAGCAGTGCTGTCCCTAGAGAAGGCTGCTTGGTCGTTCAGGGTGTGCCGAGTGACGTTGTCATCCCCATGTCAACATCAGGCGACCAATATCCTGAACCGCCTGCATGAAGGTTTGAGACTGCGGCTTCCAGTGACATCTTTCACCTGCCGTTTCGCCCCTCGCCCGTCGCTACAGGACTTGGAATGGTCAGTGTCATGGTCCGTGGACGTTTCCTAAAGCCTGCGCGGTGGAGCTTTTTGGTGGAGTGCAGTGTGCGCAGTACTGGCCCCACCCTTTAAACCCTTGGTTCATCTGCCATGGCCTAGCAAGCTGGGACGATGGCATCGAGGTCCTCGGGTCGTAGGTTTTATATCAGACTGTCCTTGTCCTAGTCTCTGGCTCAAAAGCCTTCCCCGGAGACACGGGGGCTTTGATGTCCGGGGTTTCCTCCCTTAGCCCTTCCGCAGCCAAGCGGCCAGGCCTGCAAGGCAGCAGGCGACTCGTGGAGGGCGGGGTCGTCTATGTCCCGTGCAGATGTGAACATCTGCCCACTGCCATTCCTACTGATTGCACAGGTAAAGGAGGATAGGGGGAGGAGTTAGGTTTGGGTATGCGTGGATGTACCTACAGATTGCTTAGAGTGATGGATTTGGGGATGAAACTGTGCTGTAGTCTGAGTGTCCTAGCTTTGTGCGTGCGGAGTCTGCGGCCAGCGGGGAGGAGTTCATAGAGGTGGGCAAGGACATGAGATCTGTCTGAAGCTATCCGCCTACCCTTTCTCACCACACGCTGTTCATACAGGGACTCCACACTGGCTTGCTTACTGCCAATCACTTTGCTGCAGATGTTTACCATTCGTGCCAGGGTGTTCTTGTTCTTCACACTCAGACCTCCATACCAGCACACAGAACCGAAAGTGATGACAGACTCAATAAAAGAACAGTAGAAAGTTTGAAGGACAGAGGGGTTCACATTCAGCTTCATGAGTTTCTGGAGGCAGTGACTGACATTTCTTGTGTATGAGGGTGGTGTTTGCGTCAAAGGACAACTTATCATCTATAACTGTTCCAAGATACTTATACTCAGTCACATGCTCAACAGACACATCATCAATCATCAGAACAGTGACAGGGGCAGGGTTTCTTCGAAAATCTATCAGTAGTTCCTTGGTCTTACTCACATTTAGGTCTAGAAAATTATCTTTACACCTAACACTAAAACGTTCTACTTCTGCAAAGTAAGTCGCATCATTATTGGAGAGATCTTCTAAGGCAGTGTCATCCGAGTATTTTATAAGAAGGGTAGAGTCAGTGCCACTACAATCGTTAGTGTAGAGTGTGAACAGCGCAGGGGAGATAACTGTACCTTGAGGGGCGCCTATGGAAGTGGACCTAAGGGATGAGAGAGCTGTTTGAAAGCGAACTGACTGGGTCCTATTTACAAGGAAGTTGACAATCCATAGTATAAGCCTTGGAGTTACATTGTAACATAGAAGTTTTTTAGCTATGAGATAGGGTTGTATAGTGTTGAAGGCTGAAGAAAAGTCTATAAAAAGAATGCGTACATAAGAGCCAGGTTTTTCTAAATGTGTGTATGCATGGTGCAGGAGTGTGAGTGTGGCGTCGTCTGTACATCTGTTTTGCTTGTATGCAAACTGGAAAGGATCTTGATAGGGCTTGACCTGATCGAGCAGTCTAGAATGGACAACACGCTCAAAGCACTTCATTACTATAGAGGTGAGAGCTACAGGGCGATAGTCATTGAGTGTCTTGGGCTTGTTGCTCTTGGGGACAGGGCAGACGGTAGATGTTTTCCAGAGCCTCTTCTCTTGGCTTGACTTCGCGAACGAAGATTCTATAGGGGTTGCTCACGGCGTCTGCAGGCATGCTCCTGACTGCGGAGTCCAATCTGGGACAGGCAGGTACGACCGCAGTGGCTGCAGAGGGCATGGTCCGTGGACGTTTCCTAAAGCCTGCGCGGTGGAGCTTTTTGGTGGAGTGCAGTGTGCGCATTACTGGCCCCCACCCTTTAAACCCTTGGTTCGTCTGCCATGGCCTAGCAAGCTGGGACGGTGGCATCGAGGTCCTCGGGTCGTGACTACACACACACACACACACACACACACACACACACACACACACACACACACACACACACACACACACACACACACACACACACACACACACACACACACACACATACACACACACGTGCGCGCGCGGCGTTTCCCGCCATATGTACGTTCAACAGCGCGGCTAGCGTAGCTACGCATGACGTAATTTTTGTATCGCTCTACTTTACTGTCAGAGTTCGTCATTTGCGTGCTACGGAACGTGCTCCGACCAGCCCCATCTCAAAGTCTACCGTATTTTCAATACGGTAGACAAAAACAAAACAAAAACGTGTGCTGAAGTGTCCTAGCTCGCCTTAAGTGTTTATAAAATAATCCCAAATAAATTTCACTCAGAAACTTTAAGATGCACGAAACTATTACGGAACCAATTCAATGTCTTCCTCTAATCTAGCTACGGTTTACGTCACTTGCAGTCGAACCTGCATGGTATGTTTTTTTCGTTCGATCTATCCGTTGTTGGACTTAACAGTCATTCGGTAAGTCGGTTTTTTATTTTATTTTATTTATTTATTATTTATTTATTTATTTATTATTTTTTATAAGAGTTGTTCGAATTAAGCGGGTTTTTTGTTGTTGGTGTTGTTGTTGTTGTTGTTGTTGTTGTTGGTGGTGGTGGTGGTGGTGATGTGTGTGTGTGTGTGTGTGTGTGTGTGTGTGTGTGTGTGTGTGTGTGTGTGTGTGTGTGTGTGTGTGTATGTGTGTGTGTGTGTGTAACGAATGAAGAAATCTGTTCAAACCTTTCTGCACTCTGCGTGTGTTACTGTTATTATTGAGCTATTGACAGCCGGATGACATATTGTCAAGAATTGTCCCAATTACATCGGTAGTCCCACAAACGGAGGCGGAGATAAGAACCAGGGGAGTGACCTGACGGACTTCTGACAAAATGTAACTTCATCGAGAATTATGACGTAGCAATTTCTCGCGAGTCTAGCACGCCTTATATTAAAAAAAAAAAAATTGTATTGGTTAAGCCATCTCAATATTCGGCAAGATTTGCTGGAGTGCCTGTAAGATGTTTTAATGCGTGGATATACCGATCTAAACTAGCTGATCTTTGACAACAGGTAGAGTCTGAGTAGTTTGTATCGGTGTTGCCTCGGATAGGCGATAGTCTCACATAAAGTACGTGGTATGAACACGAGCCTGCCTGCAGGCTGGCTAGGACTAGGAGTGCGTGTTGGCGGTACTGGCCGACAGATGGGGTGTTGTAGTGTGTGTGCACAGCGCGGCGTAGCGGAGGACTTACCACACAGCGCCCACCTGCTCACCCGCCGCGCGCCAATATTGCATTCTCTCCGTCAGCCTCGGTCACCCGGCTCTGGGGCTTCCTCCACGCCTGCCTGGTCCGTGGTCCTGGTGTTTCCTGGACTGAGGATCAATGAAATAAATGTACTCGATTAATGGTGAAAATGATTTCGATTTTTACGAGATCCTAAACGTTTAAGAAAGCTTTAGAAAAAGGTAGTGGTTTGCAGACAGCCAGGACCCTGTAGGCTGTACGTTATGAGGCGTGAACTGCGCCTCTCATTGTCGCCATCTTGTGACAAACAGACATGTTGATCTTGCTGCCATGTGACTGAGGTCCTTTCAAGATCTATTAGCACGAACGTAATGAAGATATATGTCTCCAGCAGAAATGAGAGTTTGACAGGAGAGCTTTTGGACAATTTGAACGTCAATGGTGCCCGACACCGCTGCTATTCCGTGGCCACCACTTTCTACTGGGACCTCCCGCTGCAGCTTTGTCAGACTTCGCTTGCAATTTGTCACTCGCTCATTTCGATCCCTTTGTTTGTGCCGGCGGCCACGTTTGTTAAAAGTAAGATGAACGTTGATCATCAATTGACAGATTTTTGGCCGGGCTTGATAAAGCGTAGTGACGGGAATGCGGCGGTATTACACGGACCTCGCACCACCCTGTTCCGTCTGCAAGAGGCATGGATTCTTAACATAGGGTCGCATGAGAATTGACTTCTCTTGCCAGTGGACATACCAGCCTTTCTAACGTTATCTGCTCTTCATACGAAGAGAGTCTCGTGGTTTTAATCTGTGACTAAACTTGATTGTCGTTTTCTCTTTCGAGACGCAGATATGAGCGAGCCGTGTCTTAAGGCGCTAAGCTGGCTTGGCCTGAGTCCACACGCCGACGATCAGTATCGCTAGTGAGTCAGGTATCTCGGCACTAGAGTTTCTGTAGTCAGTATCAGTTACTTGGCTAAAGAGGCTTGAGAAAATGCCCCATATACCGCCAGTTACAAATGATAGTGGACACTAATATGGGGCATAATATAACGAGGTATGAAATGAACAAGTAATGATAGTTGTGACAGAACACCGAAACCAGTGGCTCAGTTTACTCTATATTTTCACATTTTGTAATAATTATAACCATCCTCCGGGGCACTGTTGACACAAGATTTCAACCGCTTCACGCGGGATTCAAAGGCAGTATTTTATTCTGATGAAGGTAAGGGTCGGAGTTGTGAAAGTACAGTTTGTGCCAGGTCCTGGATGGGTGAACACCTACATTCTGTCAGCCTCTACTTGAGTTTAGAGGACATGACAACCAAAAGTCGCATTGGTGGAGTCCAGGACTGTACGATGGGAAAAAACACGAACGTTTAGCTCGTCTGTGTAGGTTACAGTGACTGGCTTTAAACAAGGTGTTCCGGTCACTGACAGTTGGTCGCTGCTCAGTGAGAAGACCTCACCACTTTTGGAGAAATAATTTCTTTGCATAATATTTTGCTTTCACTACACGCTGCATTTACGGCACGTTTTCTATAAAATAAAATAAAAAATTACCCGTCACCACCCCCCCCAAAAAAAATAAATAAATAAATAAATAAATAAATAAATAAAAATAAATAAATAAATTAAAATAATAATAATAATAAAATAAATAAATAAATAATAATAATAATAATAAAATAATAATAAACAAACAAAAAAACAACAACACCACCACCACCCCAAAAAAAACAACAAAACAACCAACCAAACAAAACAAAAAAAAAACAACAAACAACAACTAACAAACAAACGAACAAAAACAAAAACAAAAAATCTAAAATAGGCGCTGAGTGGGGGGGGGGTGGGGGAGGGTAGCACAACCCCTTCCCCCACCCTCGGTCCTTCGGTCACGTTCCTACGCCAGTGCGCACGCACAACCGCACGTTCACCGAGACACACGCGCACGAATGCTGACCTGCACGCGCGATCACACGCAAACAGAGGGAGAGAGAGGGATGAAATTATTTCCAGGTTAAAAGAATAGGTGCGAATTCATGTCCTTGCTACACACTACACAACACAAAATCTCTCTGTTACACACACACACAGGCACACACACACACACACACACACACACACACACACACACACACTGGCCACACACACACACACACACACACACACACACACACACACACACACACACACACACACACGGCGTTTCCCGCCAAATGTACGTTCAACAGCGCAGTTAGCGTAACTAGGCATGACGTAATTTTTATCGCCGCGTTACTTCACTTTTAGAATGAGATGTGTGCCCGCCTTTGTTCGTCATTTGCATGCTACCGTACGGAACGTGCTCCGGCCAGCCCCATCTCAAACTACACTATTTTCAATACGGTAGACAAAAGGTAAGCTAATCACTTTTAGCTCTTATTTTTGCATACACTTACGACTAGAGAATAATTGAATGGCATATAGGATGAGTGGTCTATCAGAGAAAAATAAATCGATTTTGAGATAGGGGTGGCGGGCGATACGAAGCAAAAGTTTCGTATGTGACGAAGGTACATGGGTGATATGTGAACGGACAGCCATTAAAAATAATTATTATTTTCGGGTTTGAATCTGGGAATTTCTCCGTTCGGTTCTTCTCTGCGTTTGACACGCTTGGCAGTCACCTTTTTGGTCTGAAGTGGAAAACTGGTCTGACTGCAGTTAGAACCTAGCTCTCCACGAATTCCAAGAAATGTTATCAGTTGGCCGGAAAGTGGTCTGACTAACATTTGAAATGATAGGTCCTTAGTATTTTCTTTCAAATGAAGAAGTGATCCATCTGTGCATAGAATAATTCTCCTCTCCACTAATGTTGGATTAACTCAAGATAGAGCTAATCATGTGTGCCGCTTGTGCACAGCTAATATAACTTTAGAGGGGGAAAAACGTTGCAGCCTGAACTGTTCTCACGATCTAGGAATACAGATTAAAGCGTTTAGGGGATGTTTTAATATTTCAATTTCATTCAGTGATTCAGGGAAGATTTGTTCAGACTGCCACCTGCAGAGCTGCATTCACGGGCCTACAGGTTATGCAGTGTCCATTTTGAAGATAACCAGTTTACGTGTGTCACGGAAAGGCATATGCTGTTGTGGGATGATGTGCCAACTTTGTTTTCTATGCTCAACCCACCCCCAAAAGTGACGGCAAAGAGACAGCCACCCAGGAAGAAGGATGCTGCTACACGTGTCACTTCAGCTAGGTAGTTTACATAAATAAATAAATTGTTAATATAATACTGTTACGTGGTAGTCGTAGTCGTAGTATGATACAATCACACCAGACGCACACACGTAGGGTTCTTGTAAAGAAACTTCACTCAGCTGCAACTCGTCACACGTGGCACAAGGTTTTATTGAAGCGATGCGATCTCCACACAATGCAGTCGGATACGAACTGGGTCCCTAGATCACGCAAGATCTCCTCCGGAATCCCCAGACGGCTGAACATGTCCACGAGCGCCTCTGCTACTGTTGGAGTGTCGATCTTCTCTAATGGTATGGCCTCAGGATATCTTGTAGCGCAATCCACCAAGGTCAGAATGTAGCGATGACCGTCTCCACTTGGAGGAAATATTGGCCCCACCAGATCCACGGCTACCCGCTTGAAAGACATATCGATCAGTGGCGTTTTCTCTATAAGGAACCTTGGACACATTTCCCTTGGAGATTGTCTTCTGGCATATGTCGCACGATCTGCAGAATCGGGTGATGTCGCCCCCCATATCAGGCCAGTAAAAGACTTCTCGGATCCTGTCGAGGGTCTTGCTGATTCCCAGGTATCCTCCCAAGATGGAATCATGGGCCAGTTTCATTACTTGCATCCTCAGGGGTTCAGGAACAACCACTTGACGGACAGACATGTCTCCATGGCTGGTCTCGAAGGTTAACTCCTTCCCTTTCCGTGTTACGGGTTCGGTCTGACCTCGAAACTTGTTAAGCGTAGGGTCGGATCTCTGTAGTTCCACCAGCCTGCCCCTATTCACCACGGCTGCTTCCACTTTTAGAGGGATGGTCTGTAGACTCTTCTTTGCTTGACTTCTCGTGGTAACGGCACAGGTTTCAGGTTCCACTCCGGATCTGGATCCTCTGCGTTCTTGGCACATGTCGTTTCAACGTTTCCGATGATAAGGTCGTAGACTGGGGTATTCATGCATAACACCTTCACCTCTCCTGTCAGGTACGGGGTGTTGACACTGACCTTAGCAAGGGGGATAATTCTCACAGTTACGTCGCCCAGGATGAGGGTTGTCCATTCCTGTGGCTTCTGGTCTTCAGTTACTAGGTCCTCTCACAATGACTCCCCTACAACCCGTGTCTCCCAGCACCCTCACTGATGTATTGCCGACGAATCCTGACACCACCGGCATATTGGGCACTTTACTCTCAGGTAGCGCGATGTTGGAAACTGGTAAGAATGTAGCCCCATCGAAAACTGGAATGCGTCCACTCCTTCTGAAAGACTCGATCTGCTCCGGTGTCGCCCGCCTTTCTCCGGATTCAAAGTCACTAGATGACGTCAAATCATTGGCCAGTACAGCGGCGGCTCTATGTTGAGACGTGGTACCACTTTTGCCAGCTGTCCCGCGGTCTTGGTTGGGCCTTTTGGTGTTGTCGCCTCGGGGAACACTCTTGGAAGGACAGCGTATCGCCTTGTGTCCCTTCATTCCACAGGAAAAACGTGTCAGGCTCTCCACCGACATCTGTTTCGGAGTATCTCTGACGTCGTAGTTTTCTTCTGCTGGAGTAGACACACCCTGCGGCTTTCCAGACCCGAACTTCATGTTGTGGGCGTCCAGGTATCTTTGAGCGAAGTCTTCTAGGGCCTTCAGGGACTGGTCCTTTTGCTCCCTGAGGTGGGTGGCCAGGTCCTTAGTACATGCGCTGAGGACTTGTTCTTTGATGATGAGCTCACACAGGTCCTGGTACTCCTTTAAACCAACCAGCTCTATACATTTCTCTCAATAAATAGGCCTGGTGTTTCTCCGTCCTCAGGCTTGCAATTCCGGAATCGTCGTCTGTAACCCTCTTCAGTGAAGTCATACTGTCTGAACAGGGCGGCGCTCAACTGCGCATAATCCTCGGATTCTTCTCTTGGCAGGCGGGTTTAGAACTCAAGCGCTTTGCCGGTTATAAGTGCGCTCAGTTTAATGGCCCAAGTCTCTTGTTTCCAGTTGATGCTGCTTGCGAATCGCTCGAACCGCTCCAGGTAAGCGTCCATTTTATCTGAACTTTCTGCAAAAAGCGGTAGTTTTGGCGCACGGGCTGTTTGCTCTTTGCTGACTAAGGCTGTTGCTTCAGTTGTCCTCTGGCTCTGTGCCTCTAACTCCATCTACTTGAGATGAATTTCGTGTTGTCGCTGCCTCTCTGCCTCTTCTCGCTGTTCTGCTGCTGCTTGAATTTCGAGTTTCTTGATCTCACGCTCTTTGGCTCTTTCCTCACTCTCCAATCTCTTCTCTTCTTCTCTCTCCAGTGTCTTTTCTTTTTCTCTCTCCTTAACGAACTCCAGGAGTTGAGTTCCCTCCAGTTCGCATTTCTTTCCAATTCACAGGAATGTCTTCAATTTCGATGTCGCTATCTCTGCGTTTCACTGCTGGCTGTTGTCTTCGGCTACCCTTTCCACTGAGCCAACTGAAGAAGTCCGTCGGAGGTGCCAAATGTTACGTGGTAATCGTAGTCGTAATATGATACAATCACACCAGACGCACGCACGTAGGGTTCCTGTGAAGAAACTTCACTCAGCTGCAATTTGACACACGTAGCACAAGGTTGTAGTCCACACTGGAGTAACAGTTCCAACAATATTTTATTGCAGCAATGCGATCTCCACACAATGCATTCACAAATGCTCCAACACTGATACACTGTCTCCTCTACAGTGCATCAACACTTTTGACACACTGCGTCTCTCATACAATGTACACACATATTTCCTAACACACTCTTTTATACTATTACATATTTCCAGAATAATCCAGCAAATTCGCACAACACAACCAATCAGAAAAGAAAACGTAACCAAAACTTATTAATATTCATGGAAAAAGAATGCTCTAGAAATAACTACAAATTTCCACTACCATCTAAGCACCTTTGATACAATGTTACGAAATGTTGCCGACAACGTTTGACGTCATATCTGAGGTCACTAGAAAGATTGTGACCCTGCTCGAACCTTCCATCTAATGTAGGTCAAACTTTACAAACAAAAAACAAAGAAAGAACAACAACAGCGCAAGAGAAGAGTTGTTTTCAGAACTGTGATCTTAACCCTTTGCGTGTCGGTAGCGGTTTTAGTCGCGATCACTCCTGTAGAAATCGCGAGAAGACAGCTACCGACATGCAAAGGGTTAAAAACTGTTATCATTAAATTCAGTCGGAGATGCAGAATTTATATTCTTATGATTTTTCGATGAATAATGTTTTAGTCCTATTTGTTTTGTCTCGGTGTGTGTGTGTGTGTGTGTGTGTGTGTGTGTGTGTGTGTGCGTGCGTGCGTGCGTGCGTGCGTGCGTGCGTGCTTGCGTGCGTGCTTGCGTGCGTGTATGCGTGCGCCCGTGAGTGTAAGTCAGTCACTTAAAATAGGAATTGATTGTTTTGAGTTGTTGATTTGAGTAAAGGTTTATCAGTATGTCATAAAATGATTTAATGCATGGTCGCTTTTATGTGTGCAGAGGAGTCCGGTGGAAAAATCGACACTCAACTGATGTGGGGGGAACAGCAGCAAGCAGGGGCGGATGGGGGAGGGAGGGGTCCGCCCCCCCCTTCCCCCAGGCGAGAAATTCTTTACCGGCAATGCTATAACAAAGTTCCTTTTTGTTTCTCAAGGTCACCCTGGTCAATGTTGTTTGTTGTTTCGACGAGAGGTGAGAGTCGTACTCCTCTCTCTCTTGTCTGATTTTTCGGCCACGGGCAGCCGTAAGGTCTAGTCGGGATGACTTTTTGCATCAGGTCGAATGACCCAAACAAAAAATTAGAACACCCCCCCCCCCCCAACATTCCCAACCCTCCAGGTAAATGATCCGTCCCTCGCAAGAGGTGGTCAGGCCAGCGATTTACTAGAAAGCAAGAGGTGGTCAGGCCAGCGATTTACTAGAAAGCAAGAGGTGGTCAGGCCAGCGATTTACTAGAAAGCAAGAGGTGGTCAGGCCAGCGATTTACTAGAAAGCAAGAGGTGGTCAGGCCAGCGATTTACTAGAAATCAAGAGGTGGTCAGGCCAGCGATTTACTAGAAAGCAAGAGGTGGTCAGGCCAGCGATTTACTAGAAAGCAGGAGGTGGTCAGGCCAGCGATTTACTAGAAAGCAGGAGGTGGTCAGGCCAGCGATTTACTAGAAAGCAAGAGGTGGTCAGGCCAGCGATTTACTAGAAAGCAAGAGGTGGTCAGGCCAGCGATTTACTAGAAAGCAGGAGGTGGTCAGGCCAGCGATTTAGTAGAAAGCAAGAGGTGGTCAGGCCAGCGATTTACTAGAAAGCAAGAGGTGGTCAGGCCAGCGATTTACTAGAAAGCAAGAGGTGGTCAGGCCAGCGATTTACTAGAAAGCAAGAGGTGGTCAGGCCAGCGATTTACAATAAAGCAAGAGGTGGTCAGGCCAGCGATTTACTAGAAAGCAAGAGGTGGTCAGGCCAGCGATTTACTAGAAGCAGGAGGTGGTCAGGCCAGCGATTTACTAGAAAGCAGGAGGTGGTCAGGCCAGCGATTTACTAGAAAGCAGGAGGTGGTCAGGCCAGCGATTTACTAGAAAGCAAGAGGTGGTCAGGCCAGCGATTTACTAGAAAGCAAGAGGTGGTCAGGCCAGCGATTTACTAGAAAGCAAGAGGTGGTCAGGCCAGCGATTTACTAGAAAGCAAGAGGTGGTCAGGCCAGCGATTTACTAGAAAGCAGGAGGTGGTCAGGCCAGCGATTTACTAGAAAGCAAGAGGTGGTCAGGCCAGCGATTTACTAGAAAGCAGGAGGTGGTCAGGCCAGCGATTTACTAGAAAGCAGGAGGTGGTCAGGCCAGCGATTTACTAGAAAGCAAGAGGTGGTCAGGCCAGCGATTTACTAGAAAGCAAGAGGTGGTCAGGCCAGCGATTTACTAGAAAGCAGGAGGTGGTCAGGCCAGCGATTTACTAGAAAGCAAGAGGTGGTCAGGCCAGCGATTTACTAGAAAGCAAGAGGTGGTCAGGCCAGCGATTTACTAGAAAGCAGGAGGTGGTCAGGCCAGCGATTTACTAGAAAGCAAGAGGTGGTCAGGCCAGCGATTTACTAGAAAGCAGGAGGTGGTCAGGCCAGCGATTGACTAGAAAGCAGGAGGTGGTCAGGCCAGCGATTGACTAGAAAGCAAGAGGTGGTCAGGCCAGCGATTTACTAGAAAGCAGGAGGTGGTCAGGCCAGCGATTTACTAGAAAGCAGGAGGTGGTCAGGCCAGCGATTGACTAGAAAGCAGGAGGTGGTCAGGCCAGCGATTTAGTAGAAAGCAAGAGGTGGTCAGGCCAGCGATTGACTAGAAAGCAAGAGGTGGTCAGGCCAGCGATTGACTAGAAAGCAAGAGGTGGTCAGGCCAGCGATTTACTAGAAAGCAAGAGGTGGTCAGGCCAGCGATTGACTAGAAAGCAAGAGGTGGTCAGGCCAGCGATTGACTAGAAAGCAAGAGGTGGTCAGGCCAGCGATTGACTAGAAAGCAAGAGGTGGTCAGGCCAGCGATTTACTAGAAAGCAAGATGTGGTCAGGCCAGCGATTGACTAGAAAGCAGGAGGTGGTCAGGCCAGCGATTTACTAGAAAGCAAGAGGTGGTCAGGCCAGCGATTTACTAGAAAGCAAGAGGTGGTCAGGCCAGCGATTTACTAGAAAGCAAGAGGTGGTCAGGCCAGCGATTTACTAGAAAGCAAGAGGTGGTCAGGCCAGCGATTTACTAGAAAGCAGGATTTCAATGGGAATCTGAAAACTGCGCAACCGCCAGAAGGAAAGCTGCAGGAGTAAGACGATTACAAAAAGTCAAGAAAAAGATATTAACACAGAAAGATGGATGAACAGTAAAGAAATTATTTCATTTAAAAAGCCCAAATCAGTTTCTAGTCGTATTATTGAGAAGTAAATTGTAAATAACTAGTAAATTTCAAACATACAGTTCCTCTCCCTCTCTCTGTCATTGTGCGTGTACGTTTGCGTGTGTGTGTGTGTGTGTGTGTGTGTGTGTGTGTGTGTGTGTGTGTGTGTGTGTGTGTTCGCGCGAGTGTGTGTGTGTGTGTGTGTGTGTGTGTGTGTGTGTGTGTGTGTGTGTGTGTGTGTGTGTGTGTGTGTGTGTTTTGGGGAAGGAGTGAGGAGGATTTGGAGAATGAGAGCGGGAAGGGGTGGGGGTTGGAGAACATATGATTGGTGATGTCTGTTTTATCAGTTTACTGGTAATAACGTTCATCTGTAACTGATTGTATCATCCGCTGTAAGTCATTATCAATAATCTAGTTGACCTACTATTTCATGGATGATGCATAATTCTGTTTAAATTTGAATGCGTTTATGTGCGTTGGGTGGAGGGAGGAATGAGGAGGGGAAAAAAGAACAAGTCATTGGTGATAATTTCTCATTAATCTTCTTGTGCATGCACCGCCAGGTACTGTTTACAGTTCCTGGTATTGTATGCACAAGGGGGTTAATCACTGTTTGGCTTTGTTGATAGACTGGTGGTAATACCTATTGCAAGCTGAAAATGTATGAATACTGACCAGACTAACTGATCATGGATATTGTAAACAACAACTAGTGTTTCTGTATTTTCTTTTTAAATCCAAAGTTGGTGGTTTGTGTGTGTGTGCGTGTGTGTGTGTGTGTGTGTGTGTGTGTGTGTGTGTGTGTGTTTGTGCGTGCGTGCATGCGTGTGTGTGTGTGTGTTTGTGCGTGCGTGCGTGTGTGTGTGCGTGCGTGTGTGTGTGTGTGTGTGTGTGTGTGTGTGTGTTTGTGCGTGCGTGCGTGCGTGTGTGTGTGCGCGCACGAGCGTGCACGTGCTATACATCAACCTATTCTTACAGCAACAAGGAAGTGCATGATTTATTTATATATCTTGTTTTTCTTTTGCACATGTTAATTTACTACATTTCACAAAGAACATTTTTTAATTAGGGATAGCAAAATTGAGGGGAAAAAATATATTAGAATCAAAGTTCTTGTAAAAAAAGTAATAATATATTTTTTTAATTGAAAAAGAATCACCTTTCTGCAATGCACACACATAGCACATGTATATGCTGAGTTCCCCTTCAGAAAGCCTAGCAACACACCAAGGGTAAGCCAAGGGTCTGAACCCTTACACTGACCTCGCTTTTTCAAGTTCAGTAAGCCTTATGAAGACGTGATCTGTCTTATAATGTACTGTCTTTAATGTAAGTTAGTGCGTCAAGGATTCTTTGCGGTTGTATTCGGGACCTCGGTTCTTGAGCGCCCCAATATAACTGAGGCCCCGGCCGGGGTTAGCGACGCGGATACTTTGCCTCACTGAGTTTCTTCTTGTACCTGCAGGCTAAAAGTGTGAAAATGCACATAAAATCATGTAGAAGGGACTTTGTATGTATGGTCTATGCCATCTTGTTAACACAAAACGCAGCTCAGTCTTTTCATTCCGTGGTGACCATTTTGGTCGCCATCTTGAATACGTAAAAATTTCTCCTGCAATGATGCCAGAGACGGTGGCATCAGTTGGATTTGAACTTTGCAGGTATCGGAGAGGCAAACTCAAGTGAGACTCACTCTGGGGGTGTTTACAGGCGTGGGGTGAGAGGGGGGTGGGGGGGTACCGGCCATGGGTGGCTTCCAAACTAAATCCATCACCTTCTAATGTTCATTATACTCAGTGTCTTGAGTGTGTGTCAGTGCATCTGCGGACCGTCAGTCCGGTCTTACACCAAGTAACTTTCGGCAAGTTAATCCCCCCCCCCCCGCCCCCCCCCCCCCCGCCGCCCCCCCCCCCCCCCGCCCCCCCTCCCCCCTCCCCCGCCAAATCAGTCAAAACATATCGCAGCCCATCCTGCTGACTCTTTTACTTCCAACACCAGCTACGTTAGATGGACCGACCTAAACAGTTCGAGTATACAACCAGACTCGCATGGAACCGGCAGAACACGCCGCTAGTTCGTCTTTGTCTGAGGTGCGTGTTTCTGTTTCGCTCTTAGTGCACGGAAACTGAAGCGCCAAGCTGCCATCATCTGCCGCTATCTCCGTAAATTGAAAATAGTGTTAAATGCTCGATCAAAAGTATGAATTGTTTGGCGGTGTATGCGAAAAGCCGAGGGCAGTGAGGTGCCTGCCAGAGCGCGATGAGCACCAGACGCTAGTCCGATTTGACGTCTTGCCGTATCAGTGCTGGGAAATTACAGGGCGGAGAGAGAGCGCCGCCTGCGCTGACAACAGATACTTCCATTTCACGCCTCTTTCTTGGCATTGTTGTGGGAAAAACGGCGCTTTTCCATGATGACTTACTCCACCGAGCAGGCCGTTATTAGGGGGCCAGCCCCCACCGGCCGCCAATTGGTAGGTGTCATACTGAATTCGGCAGGCAAGCCTAACCCAACGCCGCGGCCTTTCAGCTGTAGGAGGGATAGATTCTCATGAGCCTCTGCAGGCGCAGGGGCTATGCAATTCTGTTCCTCTGTGGCTCGCTTGAGGAGAGAAGTCTCGGGTTCAATAAAGTGCCGCCAGGTGTTGGGAGTATGGTTGGCAGGGTGCACCACCACCCGGCTGTGAGTTCTCACTGACAGTGTGGCTGGGTGGTTGTAAGCCGTTAATACCCGCGCTCACATTCACACTCTCACATTCTTGCCTCGCCAGGCCACATTCAACGACGGCTCAATCTCATCACTGCTTCGTCATATTTTATTTAATCATTGTTTATTTCGGCACCGTGCGCTCACCAGCAAATCTTGCCTGTCATAAGATCAGCATATTCGTGGGCAATGCAGAGGTCTGTAGACGGTGACTGCAGCTCACCACTGTCGCCAATATGATAAGGCGCGCAAAATTAACTTGAGAGAGAGAGATTGTGTGGTTTGGAGCAAACATTGTTAGCACACATTCTGTTTCAACTCTTTGGCACTTACGAAGTACGTTGCAGTCAAACTGAGTTTAAACTGAACTGCAAAAATACGGCTGATCCTTAGACCCAGCAGACGGAGTCTGACGTTTGACATGTACTACACCATGGTTCGAAAATTCCAGTTTCAGGTGCGCAACATGTTAGAATAAGTTTTGAGGAGATAAACTCGAAATGTTATGTAATGGCACGCCACTGTTAATCCAACATGTTAATACAATATGTTTGAACATAGCAAGCATATGAAATGACAACCGCTGTGAATCAAGTTACGTTTGCTGTTAGTAGTGTCTTTTGAAAGAATTGCTCCACCGACTGAACCTGAACTTACCCAGGTGTTTCCCTTCCTTTTGAATGAATACTAAAGTCCATTTCGCTGATTCTAAAAAAATATCGAAAAATACAACACTTTTTGACTGCCTTCCTGAGAAATGTGTGGTTTAAAATTTTGACCGCCTGGGGCATGCAACCACCGGTGCGGTGTACGGTTGGCTGCATGCACCGTACAACGAAAGGGGGTTAATGCACCATGAACTAGTGTACAGGCGTTGTTTGATTTGTTTTTCATTAAGTGTGTAAAATCGGATTTAAGCCATAAACTTGGCCACTGTCAAAACTTCTTCAGCAATGTTCAACATATGTTTTAAACACTGACACAGAAGGCTATATATTTTTATTATTAAATTATTTTCTGCCCTTATATTTTTGTGCCGTTCTTTGTATGTGTGCTTTATCGTAACCAGTGTCTTGTGAAAACCTGTCAAATCGAGCGACTGACACAAACAAGTAAAGCCAGTTCAGCAGAAAGAACGCCAACAAGCAAATCGGTTGTGGAATGGAAATCGCTTGTAGCGTTTCTCTGCTGAACAGTGTGCAGTCTCACTATGGGCTTTAGATCACTAGCCCACTTGATTCACGTATTTAGATAAAGCAGTTGCTCAAAAGACTTTATCAAACGATTTTACCCTATGCCCACTCAAGAAAAGTAAAAATAACCATTCACTATCTGTGTTGGCATAGCAGCCTATCTGAAAGCTGTTCACGAGCTGTATGCATAATAATTATAGCTATACATAACGAGGTAATGGTATTCGAACCGCCTGTATGTTACTCGTAAACATAGACTAAAAACTAAAAACAGTAAAAGTAGAGGTTTGTAGTGAGAAGTTCTGCAGACTGTTCTTTTCATACTGCATTGCTTCAGACTTCAGACAGATTTGATACACAGTTGGCTCCCTTGTATCGAAACTAATCTATGATGATAAAATTACTGGTGAAACTTGCAGAACGTGAGTTAAACTACGTTTTGTTTAACTCCCAGACACACCACAGCAAGATATAAGGATCGACCATGATAGTTCAAGGGTGATGCCAGAATAGCTTGGCGCCGCCTTGGGCGCCAAGCTATTCTGGCATCACCCTTGAACTATCATGGTCGATCTGTGTCCTGCACTACTGCAATGCAGTCTTCAGAGGACATCGGCAAAATTTGGGGATTTCGGTTTTGGGGTAGAAGGAGTTAAAGAATGTCTGCATATTTAGGAGGATTTAAAGTCCATTTAAGGACTATTGTACAGGCACTGATGTGCAAATACAACAACGTTGCGTCAGTTCTGCGGTAAAACGTGTGGTGCAATTATGTATCTAGAGAGAACTTAAACAAAATAAAGTGATGGTCCCTTGTTATCCTTTTATATTCTGTTGTTTATTTACTTTTGATTAATATAGAAGCTAAATTTTAAAAGGCTCTATTTTGCTCTGAACGGACCACGTGTAATATATTTTGATGATAACTCACAAACATAAGTGGGACCATATGCAGTTCTTTGTGGCTTTGCATCGTATACACGCCAGGCTATGTAGTAACGTGAAATGGAGGACTTTTCATTAGGCCTACTTGTTATCAATTAATCTTAAGTGCTGCTTGCCTTTGGGCGTGTTACACTACGCGTCGAACTATTATGTTATATGAATAGTAGAAAAAGAGACATGAGCATTACAAAAAAGAAAAAGTGAAACCCTACTGAGACTTTTCGTCTTACTTCTTTATGTCAGGCGTGAAAACCCGTTACCAGTCACGAACCACTTGTTAACAGAGTTGCACAGTATTAACGGTATGCCGGCCTGGGGGGGGGGGGGGGGAGGAGGAGGGGAGGGGGGGGGGGAACAAAAAAACGGTATGACATCTACCTGTGCGGGTGTCGTGTACCGCCGATACACTCTGCTTATTATAGCAATGAAGCAAAACAGAAAATAGAACGAAGACAGTAGCGGATCGAGGGCTGAAGATAACTATAGATAATTTTCTGTGGTATGCTTTTGTTCAGCTTAGTACATCACCATTCCAAATCGTTTGATACGTACAAATCGCAGTGAACAGATCAACCATTTAAGTTCAAGATTGACAACTGACTGGCATATTATACACATTTGTGTGGGCGTGCGTGCGTGCGTGTGTGTGTGTGTGTGTGTGTGTGTGTGTGTGTGAGAGAGAGAGAGAGAGAGAGAGAGAGAGAGAGAGAGAGAGAGAGAGAGAGAGAGAGAGAGAGAGAGAGAGAGAGAGAGAGAGAGAGAGAGAGAGAGAGAGAGAGAGAGAGAGAGAGAGAGAGAGAGAGGTGAAAAATCTGAAGAAAAAAAATTTGGCATAATATTGCCTGTCTTACACGCCGTCCCGGCACGCAAACATTTTTCAGACTAGTCATGTCTAGTTACGCAAACCTCGCTGCAGAACGTACATTTGGCGCAAAACGCCGAATACATGTGCGTGTGTGCGAATGTATGTAAACACGAAAATCTCCAATGATTGTGCACGTTCAAACTTTAAATTTAAGGACGTGCTTCGTTCAGAATGTGTCTAAGAGCGCCTCCGAGCATTATGAAACTGGATGTGTCTTTGAAGTGTTAAATGACCGTTTATAGAAATTCGGTTGACCCACATTAGAGTCCGTAATTTTCGTGCTATTCACTTGACATATCGAAAATCGCTAGTTAGATAAAGACATTGGATGAGATCTTTGTCCAGGTTTGCACCTCTTCACCTTTTAATTCATTCAAGAAAAAAAATGTCAAAAGTAAAAATTATCCATTTCGGGAGAAGAATCAGACAGTGACGGTGACGTAAAAGCACCAGCCACGTCAGTGCAGCGAGCGTATTGTGGAAAAAGTGGAAAATGCATGCAAGCTCATATAGAAGAGACTTTGTGGGCATGTGTCATCCCACCTTGATTAAATGACGCGCTTGTGTACAATAAAAATTTTTTTTTTTATAAAAGCTGACTGAGGCATCCCTAAATCAATGAAGGTTTTTTAAAAAAAATTAAAATTATTATTATTATTATTATTATTATTATTATTATTATTATTATTATTATTATTATTATTATTATTGCTACCATTATTATTATTATTATTATTATTATTATTTCAAGATCACAGACAGGTCAAACACAACACAAAAAAAAGTACTCATTGCCGGACGATGACAGTCCAAGCAGTACCGAGATAACCGTCATTTTCTGTTGATTGTCGCGACCTCTGCGGGATGCTTTCGAGGAACAGCCAGTCGTACAGATGCCCATGGAAAAGCAACTCAAAGAAAAGTAAAGATGAAAATGAAATCACTCCAAGCGTATAATATAAACATTAAGAATGAGGTTCAAAGTAAGTAAAACTAGATCTATGGTCACTGTTCATATAGAAGAGACTTTTGTGGGCCAACTTGTTGCATTAGGTGTGCAAAAGGCGAACTTAGAACGCTCTTATAGTGAACTTAGAACTCTCTTGACTCCAGTAGATGTGCTACTTCCAGGACGGGGAACGCGGCCTCCGGTTTTCCGTTGTGTCAAAATCAATACTTCGCTGTTCCAAGGTGCATTTGAAGTGAAATATGTCTCAATCGCCGCCCGGATAGCTGCAAACGATATGCTGACACAAGCTTGTACACCCGGCATGTACTCCGACCAAGGAGTACAGATGAATGTACACCCTCTCCACTAGCGGCCCCAAGTAGTTAAGGCGGATACGCGTCGGAGGGTAACTGAGACAGCGAATTGCAAAGCAGGAGTGTGGGTCCGAATCATGGTCTCTACCTCAAATGACTGACTGGTGTGTCCGTTGAAAGTTCCTGCTAAATTAAATGAGACTTCGTTGCAGTGCGCCTACATATTTTACACCTTCAAAACATTATGCATATTAGTAAAGCGGCTTTATGGCCTATGTCTGAGAAAAGAAAGAAAAAACTGCGACTGCACGGGATCACGATAATGTGTGCTTCAGGCAAATAGTCCGCGATTGCTTGTGTACACTGACGGCCGAGCGTGTGCGTTTCGGACAGAGGAGGCCGTTGCTCCGTAAAAGAGAAACATTACTTTTGAGCCTCGGACTCCGGTGCTGAGATTAGTGTCGCGAGGCACTAGGCAGACGGGTCAAGGATTTTTGTGAAAACTTGAAGAGAGAACACCTGTGGGCTGGTATCAATTTATAATTCGTGGAGAGGGATCAGTTCCTTTGGCGGTAAGCCGGCAGCAACAACAAGGGGTTGGTGCGCGCGACGATTAGGCATTGGACAAACAGATATACTACCTCCATATTCAGGCCCTCGTCCCGTCACCGTCCGCCTGCTAGAGTCATATATTCTCGTGATCCTCTGCGTGTGTTGGGAATCTTATAAACTCTTTGCCTCTTGCTGATAAGAATCGGTATTACTTACGCCGTACAGAGGGAGAGTTCGAAGATAAAGCTTGCGACAGTAATCGCGCCTCTGCAAACCAGCGCCCTTGAAAATGAACTGGTTGGTGAAGAACACACTTCAGATTTAGATTCAGAAAACTGTATTGTCCCATGCCAAGTTGACTAGGGAAATTGTTGTTTGTCTACACATGACTGTGGAGACTAACAGACCGTCAAGGGACACTAACTTACACGAATTCTCTCTCTCTCTCTCTCTCTCTCTCTCTCTCTCTCTCTCTCTCTCTCTCTCTCTCTCTCTCTCTCTCTCTCTCTCTCTCTCCCCACCCGGGTCAGCCCTGGGGGACTTGGGTGGGGTTAACAACTTTTTAGTTCCCAGGCTCACCCTGGTGTGGGTTTTCCCTTCTATTCTAGGGCATGTGTTTCTGTCTACCTTTGGTTCATTCACCTGTATTTTCTTTTTTTAAACTCTCCATACTGTCTGCGCTTTCTGTAGCTCTTGATATTGGATGTGTGTTGCTAAAGTATGATGGTCGTAGGTTTATTTAGCGTATTGGACCGGCTGGCGACATACATTCAATGTTCGGTTTAGTTTTTTTCACGTCCTGAGAAAGTCTTGTTGCTGTCGGGACGTTAAGCAATGTACAGCCAATCTTTCTCTTTCTTTCTCTCTTTCTTTCTCTCTCTCTCTCTCTCTCTCTCTCTCTCTCTCTCTCTCTCTCTCTCTCTCTCTCTCTCTCTCTCTCTCTCTCTCTCTCTCTCTCTCTCTCTCTCTCTCTCTCTCTCTCTCTCTCTCTCTTTGGTGCTGATTGTGTTGCAATAGACAGATATCTGGACTGACATTACTACATGCTGAAGGCTTGGATTAGGTTGAACATGTCGCATCGCAAAAGCTTACTGACTTTTGTAAGCAAAGACTGTCCGCGAGCTATGCTTTTAATGTCCTCTTCATCGCTGTGCATGAAGTGGGCAGATTTATCTCTCGTCTCAAGAACAAAACGTCAGCCGGCGTTGATGGTATCAATAGAAAAGAAGTACCCAACGGAGAAAGAAACACGCTTAGAAAAAACGGTACAACACAATTTATTAATATTTCGGGTAAATACCCTTTGTCAAAATAGACAAACAAACAGAGACATTATTTGCTACTTATCTTCAGATGCAGAAGGAATGTGGCAATGTGGCAATGTGGTCTGGATTGATGGTATCAATAGTTTTATCCTCGAACTTTCTCTCCCATACATTGTGCTTAACCTACATTTACAACCTATGTATTCAAAATAATTTTTTTTCCGGCGGCTTTCCAAAAATCTAAAGTGGTACCTATACCCAAAACAAAACAAAAGACACATCTGATCCAAATAATTTTCGGCCCATATCCATATTATCTATTCTGTTGAAGCTTATTGAGAAGCATGTACACAAACATCTTCTCGAATTCCTGGAAGAAAAGTCTCTCCTGAATAAATATCAATCTGGTTTTCGTCACACTGTCTTGGTCATATGATTGACACTTGGCTGCTCAACATCAACAGAAACAAAATGTCTGGTGCTGTCTTTCTAGATCTGAAAAAAGCGTTCGACCTTATAAACCACAAAATTTTATTAGATAAACTAGACTGTTACTTTAACAATAACATCCCAGGGTCACTCTCATTCTTTCGTTCATATATCATAGGGAGGATTCAAACTGTGTACATCAATGCTACATTCTCTTCTGAAAAGCGTGTTGAGTGTGGCGTTCCCCAGGGATCCATACTAGGACCGTTACTCTTCTGTTTGTTTATAAATGATCTTCCACTTCATATATCCAATCCAAATACTGAATGTGACATGTTTGCCGATGATTCAACTCTTCACGCTGGCGGGAAAACTGTACCTGAAATATCAAGCAATCTTGAGCTTAGTCTTCAGGAAGTCTCACTGTGGTGCAAAAATAATCAAATGCTTGTTAATCCATCTAAACCAAAAAGCATGCTAATCACAACACGCCAAAAGCATCAGCTCCGTCCCCATTCACTTAGCCTCTCTTTTGATTCAGTTCCGATTGAGCAAGTCAAGGAATATCGCCTCCTCGGGGTAATTGCTGACAAACAACTGTGCTGGTTGCCCCATCTAACACAACTAGGGAAAACATTATCAAAGAAGCTATTTTTACTGTCAAGATTAAAATCTATCATTGATACTAAGACACGTAAGCTATTTTTCAACTCCTACATAAAACCTCAGATTGACTACGCATCTACTATTTGGGACGGCTGTAGTAAGGCTAACCTTAAGCGGATTAATTATCTATAAAATCGCACAGTTAAACTGATCCTCCCAATCCCCTCTTTAACTTTGGAGGAAAAGCTTCAGGCAACAGGGCTCCTTCCTTTACATCAACACCTTACGTTAAATAAGTGCGTACTTATACACAAAGCACTGAACGGGAAAGCACCCCTCTACCTGGCTAAGCTTTTCACTGAGAGTGAAAGGGTTTACAGCACTTCGATGAACAGTCTCGTCATTGAACGGCCCGAATTGAATTGTTTAAATTCAGCCTTTCGTACGCGAGTGCCTATTTATGGAACTCACTTCCTCCACATATACAGCAAACAAAACATCTTCCATTGTTTAGGACGAAAGCTTTTGAATACATCTCAGAGCAAACTTGAAAGAAACCTAGATAATATGTCCAAAAGAGCCATGTCAATGATTTCCTTTTTTAACGCATTGTTGTGGTCCTCCGTTTTGCACTTGTTCGTTTTATATATCTCTTTTTACCGTAGTGTTTTGCCTGTTCACTAAATTCCTACACAAGAGTAGCTGTATCATAAGCGTGCAGTCGCTCTCTATAGACACTCACTTTACATCACACCCCCCCCCCCCCAACCCAACCCCCAAGACCCTGTCAATTGATGTTGTGTAATCTTCAGTGACTTTGGAACTTACATCGAAATGTAACACAAGTGACCTGTAGGTCTAGCCGCTTTTTTGTGCTGTTAACATGTTTGTTTTAATGTTGCTTTTAATGTTGTAGTTTAGCAAGGACAAACACGAAAAGAGGCCTGTGCGTCTATTGTTTCCATCCTTGAGAAATAAAGAAAGAAATATCATTCATTCTCTCTCTCTCTCTCTCTCTCTCTCTCTCTCTCTCTCTCTCTCTCTCTCTCTCTCTCTCTCTCTCTCTCTCTCTGTCTCCCTCTCTCTCTCTCTCTCTCTCTCTCTCTCTCTCTCTCTCTCTCTCTCTCTCTCTCTCTCTCTCTCTCTCTCTCTCTCTCTCTCTCTCGCTCTCTCTCATTTTTAAATTAGTTTTTATATATACTGACTTCCATTAAAATTTTCACCATAGCTTTTTTCTTAGAAATATGCTTTAATCAGGGTTTTTTGACGTCATTTATTAGAAAATATTATGAAGAGTGTGTTATGTCGTGTGCAAATAGAATGTTTAGTCTTGAAAATCCCACATCGATGACTCATGACATCATCAGTGACACTACCATCACAGGATATTGGAAGTAAAATGGGGAGCATCTGCAGAGGACACAGCTGAAAGCCAACCAATGTGCAGTGTCACTAGGGTCCGTGTGCATGAAAATCCGGCCTGTTTGGTCTTGACCTACTTTTCGTTTGTCAAATGCACCTAAATAATCAACATGACCTACAAACATGAAAATTACAAAGTTTTTTTTTTTTTAGGTTAGCGGCCATATATTTACCTTATCAAATAGATATGGGTGTGTTCTTTATCACTGTGTCAGTCACCGGAGCATAAAAAATGGTTTGAAAGTTGATTGATTGATCGTACATTGCTTAACGTCCCGACAGCAACAAGGACGTGTGCCTGCACTGCTTGTGAAAAAAAAACACCCAGAATATTGAATGTATGTCGCCAGCTGGTCCAATACATTAAATAAACCTACGCCATGGGGCCTAATTAAACCTAAGACCATTTAGCAACACACATCCAATATCAAGAGCTACAGGCAGTGCAGACAGTTGGGAGAGTTTTAAAAAGACAAATACAGGTGAATGGACCAAGGGTAGACAGAAACACATGCCCCAGAATAGAGGGAAAAACCCACCCTGTGGGGCTGACCAGGGTGACCCTGGGAACTAAAAAGTAGTTAACCCCACCCAAGTCCCCCAGGGCAGACCCGGGTGGGGGGGGGGGGGGGGGGAGGAGGGGGGGTTGAAAGTACTTCACATTAAATCAAATAAGATGTATTAAGAAAATGATGTGCACCGGAAGTTCTGGTTCTCTAATGAATTTTTCGAGTCAAATTTCGTTTGAGGCAGGTAATAATATCATAAGCAATCCACACAAATTGTGTGTTAAAACATATCACAAAAAACTTGCTTCACAGAGTGTGTCCAGTTTTGCTTATTTTCACCACTAATGTGTCCTCCAAGGTAGCCATGGGCGATAACTCATCCAATTTTTGTGAAGGTAGCTCAGACAGTAGGCTGAGCATCTGAAGTAAGCAACAAATAAAATTTTCTTGTTTTGCGGTCAGGGTAGCTCTTTGTTTGCGGGTACACTTAGACACTTTTCGCGTTTTTAATGGAAGTCAGTAATTACGCGCGTATGCCTTTGTGTGTGTGTGCGCGCGCAAGGACATGATTAAAAAAAGGTCTGTGTCCCTGCTCATTTATCCTTGAGAAATTTTGTCTATTTTGACAAAGGGTATTTACCCGAAATATTAATAAATTGGGTTGTACCGTTTTTTCTAAGCGTGTTTCTTTCTCCGTTGGGTACTTCTTTGAGAAATAAAGTTTAGTTTCATCTCTCTCTCTCTCTCTCTCTCTCCTCTCTCTCTCTCTCTCTCTCTCTCCTCTCTCTCTCCTCTCTCTCTCTCTCTCTCTCTCTCTCTAAATTATCATCGCACTTGGCGCCATCCAGACCCCTTCAGCATTCCCTTGCTAGCAGTTCATGAGGTGGGTTTGCTCATTAGTAAACTACCAAATAAAAAGTCTTCGGGGCCTGATGACATCAGCCCGCAAATACTTAAGTTATCCCTGCCGTACATAGTAGAGTCTATTACGTACATTTACAACCTTTGTATCAAGCAACATACTTTCCCTAACAAACTAAAATACGCTAAAATCATTACACTTCCAAAAACTAAAGATCGTTCTGACCCTAACAACTATCGGCCGATTTCATTATTATCAGGTCTGTCAAAGCCGCTTGAAAAGCATGTCCACAAACACCTGATTGCCTACTTAGAAAACCGCAAGCTCCTCCACCCCTTTCAATCCGGATTACGCCCACAGCACTCGTACCACAATGCACTCACGCGCCTCGTTGACGCATGGCTCCAGAGAATGAACAAATCCCAGATAACAGGTTCCGTTTACTTAGACTTTAAAAAGGCCTTTGAACTAATCGATCACACCACTCTAATGACAAAGATTCAGAAATACTTGAATAGTGAATAAGTAGTTGCACTTTTTAGATCATACCTAACTGATTGTAAACAAAACGTTCTAGTCAATGGATCTTACTCTTTTCTGAAAGAAATAAATTATGGAGTTCCCCAGGGATCTGTGCTTGGTCCCTTATTATTTTGTCTATTCATCTGCCTCTTCATTTAAATTGCAAGAACGTACAATGTGATCTTTTTGCTGATGACACTTCCATTCATATGACTAACAAAGATATACAAGTAATTTCTACCAACTTGCAGCATAGTCTTGACGAGGTGTCTGAATGGTGTCACATGAATTCTATGATTGTTCATCCAATTAAAACCAAATCTATGATAATCGCCACTCGTCAAAAACACCAGTTAGCACCCTTGTTACTTAACCTTTTATTAAAGGGCAGTCAAATAGAACACGTTAATGAACACCACCTACTGGGGATTAAAATTAACAGTCAGCTTAAGTGGAAGGCTCATACGGACACTTTATGCAGAACAGTAGCCAAAAATCTTTTCATGTTGTCCAAACTGAAATATTACACCGACTCGGACACGCGCAAACTATTCTATAATGCTCACATACGTTCTCATATTGATTACGCGTCAACGGTGTGGGAAGGATGCAGTGAAGTCCACTTGAAGAGACTCAACTCGTTACACAGAAGGGCAGCAAAGTTAATCCTTCCTGACCCACGACTCACAACAGAAAAAAAAAAAACTCGCCAAAATAGGATTTCTGCCGCTGCAAGACCACTTCAAATACAATAAGGCTATTTTTATGTTCAAAGTGTGGAAACAGAAAATACCAGAATATATCACAACTCTTTTCTCCAAGTGGGAATCTAGGCTTGGTAATATTAGGCAACTTTTCGTAGTCCCCAAAACAAGAATTGATATATACAAATCTAGTTTGTCATCCTCGGGAACGCAGACTTGGAACACGCTTCCTGATTATGTAAAATCCGCTTCCTCTCTAGCCCGTTTCAAAATCAGTCTCTTCAAGTACTTCTCGAAGCAGTCGTAATCATTACGTTGTGAAATATATACTGCCCTGTACATCTGATTATGTTTGCTCCCAATTACAAACTCTGTGTGTGCGTGTGTGATGGTGTGTGCGTGTGTGTTTACGAGTGTGAGATCATCATTTGACTTTTTTCCCTAAACTAGCAATGATTTTTTTCATTTACATTTAACTTAGTTTTTGTACATTGTCTCGTAGTTTTGTAGCAACTGCAGGTTTGAAATATGGCTATGTCTATGAGAATGGCAATGCCTCAACCGTTGATAAATAAAGCTTCATTAAATCATTGAAATCTCTCTCTCTGTATTTTGTTTTTTCATTAACGACCTTCCGCTCACAATTAGCGATCATAATGTTTCATGTGATATGTTCTCGGATGATGCTGCAAAACACACGCCCGACGAGGATTTATCTATTATTGACACACGCCTACAAAATGCACTACAAGACTGACAACTGGTGTAGTAACAATTCCATGATCCTAAACCCAGCGAAGACTGGGTATGGTACTAAGTATCCGTCAAAAGCACCAGCTTGGCTCTCTCTCACTCAGCTTGTCTCTTCAAGGAAAACCCATCAGTCAAGTAACGGTGTTACTGTAGATAACCAGTTTAAATGGCAGTGTCATATTACTAACATATGCAACATAATATCAAAGAAACTTTACATTTTAGCCAAATTAAAATATATCACTGATGTAGAAACACGTAAATTGTTCTTTAACGCCCACATCAGGTCACATATCGACTATGCTTCTACAGTGTGGGATGGAGCAAGCAGGGTCCAGTTCAAGAGACTGAACTCTCTTCATCGTAGAGCCGCAAAACTTATCCTACCTGACCCTAACTCAACTACCGATAATAAATTGAAACCCTTGGAGATTCTTCCCCTGAAAAATTATTTAATGTACAATAAGGGAATAACTATGTTCAAAACATTGAACAGCAAAATGCCTGATTATATTAAGAAACTATTTTCCTTTCCATCACCAACGTACTCAAGATCAAGGCAATTCATTATTGTACCACGACCTAGAATCGATCTATAAGACAAGTTTAGCGTTCTCAGGCCATAGCCTGTGGAACACTTTGCCTAGGAAAGTTAGAACATCAACAACCCTTTCGTATTTTAGAGCCAGTATTTTCAATTACCTCACGTCATTATCTTAATACTTTCACTGCGACCCTATATTATTCAGTGTGTGCGTTCACGCGCGTGTTTGTCTGTGTGTATGCGTGTGTGTGTGTGCACGTTTTTGTTGTTGTTGTTTTGTTTTGTTTTTATATCATTTATTATTTTTATTTTTTATCAATATAATATTTTCACACTTTGTGCATTATTTGTAGATTAGATTAGCAACGGCAAGTTCGAAAAATGGTTGTGCCAGCCAAAACTTTCACCGTTGTAAAATAAAGTATCATTGTCATTGTCATTCTCTCTCTCTCTCTCTCTCTCTCTCTCTCTCTCTCTCTCTCTCTCTCTCTCTCTCTCTCTCTCTCTCTCTCTCTCTCTCTCTCTCTCCACTCTCTCTCTCTCTTGACCTTAAAAAAGCCTTTGATTTAGTCAACCACTCTATCTTATTAAAAAAAAGCTACCGATGTATCACATCGATTCCAACACCGTACATCTGATATCATCCTATTTACGTGACAGAAGACAGAAAGTTTTGCTTAATGGTAATTACTCTAGTGAAGGTTTAGTAACGTGTGGTGTTCCTCAGGGGTCAATTTTGGGCCCATTGTTGTTCAACATATTTATCAATGATTTACCATTCTCTATCTCACATCCCGATGCAACGTGTGACTTATTTGCTGATGACACTACCATACATACATCAAACAGCGAATTGCCAAAAATAAACGAAGTTCTCCAGCAAAGTCTTGGTGAGGTTTCAAGCTGGTGCCAACATAATCATATGATAATTAGTGTCCAAAAGACAAAGAGTATGTTGATTACTTCACGCCAAAAACATCAACGTGGTCTCCTGCCCTTAACATTATACTTGAACTCTGAGCCCCTTGATCAAGTTAAAAAACATCGTTTGCTTGGAGTCACAGCAGATAACCAGCTCAGCTGGGAACCACATATCGAAAACATGCAAAACAATATCTAAAAATCTATTCCTGCTATCAAAACTAAGTCAAATAGTTAACACTGACACTAGAAGACTCTTTCTCCATGCCCACATTAAGACACACTGTGATTACTGCTCTACTATCTGGGATGGATGCAGTGAGGTACATTTAAAAAAAACTTAACTCATTGTATCGTCGAGGGATAAAGTTAACTGTGCCTGGTCCCTCTCCCACCGACGAAAAGTTTAGAACTATCCGACTGCTAAACCTAAACAAACAGTTCACATTTAATCGATGCATACTTATGCATAAAATTCTTCACCATAAAACCCCATCTTACCTTCGTATGTTATTTTTAGATAGTCAAAGACAAAACACGAGGAACAGTTTGTTACAGCTACCATGGGCCAGGCTCGATATATATAAAACCAGCCTTTCGTTCTCAGGTGCCAAAGCCTGGAACGAACTACCACCACAAATTAAATCCATTTCTAACTCTAGAACCTTCAAAACTCGTTTATATAACATCTTGTTACAGTAACTTAATACCTGAACGGACTACTTATATTATATATATATTATTCACTGTTATTGATATGTGTGCGCATTATTTGCATTTTTTTTTTTTTTTTTTTTTTTTAAGTTTATTTCTTCATGTTTCGATTTATTGTGTTTCTCTTACTCTTTGCTATTAATGTTTCTTTTCTAACAGGACAGTTTGTAAGAGAGGCGTTTCGCCTGAAACTTTATCCTGTCAAAAACGTTTCATCATCATCATCATCTCTCTCTCTCTCTCTCTCTCTCTCTCTCTCTCTCTCTCTCTCTCTCTCTCTCTCTCTCTCTCTCTCTCTCTCTCTCTCTCTCTCTCTCTGTCTCTCTCTCTCTGTCTCTCTCTCTCTCTCTCAAGTCTCTCTGTCTCTGTCTCTGTCTCTCTCTCTGTCTCTGTCTCTGTCTCTGTCTCTCTCTCTCTCTCTCTCTCTCTCTCTCTCTCTCTCTCTCTCTCTCTCTCTCTCTCTCTCTCTCTCTCTCTCTCTCTCTCTCTCTCTCTTAGTTTTGGCCGTCGGCGGAGACGGTAAGACGTGCCTGTCTTCCCTCCGTCGTGCGGCCAACCGTGACGCATTAGGCTGCTGCAATGTGAACAAGGATGCTATTTAGTCTAGCAGATTATGCAATTTCTGCAGAGGTAATTAGTTCGTCAAAACAGTAACATTGATTTGCATGTACGCAACAAAAGCACTAATGCCACATAGTTTATGCATAACAATAATATTTGTCCCTAAGATTGAGATTTTTGTAGAAGTGTTTTTCGGGCGCTGTTTCCTCGATGAGGGGGAATCAGTCCTCGTAGGCGGCCCACATAAGACGCAAGACATTTTTCGTGCATAACTTGACATTGAAAATTTCAGTTATACAAGTTACAAGTTTATTCCAGTGATCAAATTAAATCATCAGCAAGTAAATATGTGTACATATTTACGATAAAATAATCTAAAGTGTATTATTTTGAATGCCGTATACATACTCGCGTCGCTAGTTTCAAAATGGCGGTCAGCGAGGTGCCTTCGAACAAAGTCAATCAGACGCGCACGGTTGACAGGGGCGGATCCAGAGGGTGTCTAGACGGAAGGGGGGGGGCACCAACAGCCCCCCCCCCCCCCGCCTCCGTTTTCCACACTGTGTCATATAAAAGGAATCCAGGCCAAAACAGTGACTATCAGGCGAGCATAAAATCATAACAAAAGAAAGAAACACGCTTAGAAAGAACAATTACATATAAGCTGTGTTGAAATTATTTTTTCTTGGTGCTTTTCTTGTTGTGATTTTTTTAAAAATTGTACTATCGTGTTGTAACCGTTCACTCCACGCGTGTTTTTTTTTTATTTTTTCTTGGGGTTTTCTCAGACATACCTAGAGTTCTCAGAGGTGACGATTTTTATTTGTTAAAACTTTTCTTCTTTTGTCTCGGGACACAGCACTGCTTTTGGCACTTTATAAAAGGAAGGGCTGATCATATCTACATGCATTTGTCCTCCTCTCCGCCTCCACCCCACCACCCTAACAAAACAAGATTCTGATTGTTGTATGGTGTTCATTTTCTTATTGAAAAGAATGTTCTACCTGGATTTTTTTGCATGAGCAATCACCTTGTGTTTGATAACAACACTACACTACCAATTATTCCTCCGACTGAGGAACAAATACAGCTCCGTCTGAGGAACAAACACAGCCACTTGTGATAGTTCTATACACCCACAAACCTCCTCCATATGAGGAACACAGAATCAGATCACAGAAATAGTCATGATCACCCATGATGTATGCCTCTTACACTGGCTGACGCATTACTTAGGGGTTAGTTAGTGATCAAAATCAAGACATTTTACACCTCCCCTCCGCTGACACGCATCAATGACTACATAGCTACCCTGACGGGCACTGGTGCATGTCCAAGGACACTACTTCAAAAGACAAAGCTACGCAATCAGTCTGAGTAAGACTGGAGACTGTACTGTGCGATGTGTGACGGGATTAGTGACACCCGGGCCAGTCGGCTGCTCACCCCGGGGGGTGGGGACGACACTAACAGCGCAGTTGATTTCTCGCTTTCTGATCACAGTCGTAGACTTAAACCTAGATGACTGCCACATATGAGGATGCAGTGAGACTGAATTGTATCGCACAGAAAGAGGTAGTGCTTCTCATGAGCCCCTGTAACTGAAACTCTATGGCTTGCTGAGGGATTGAGTTGGGCCCAGATCAGTCAACAACGATCATACACTTTTCCACGGCTGGTGTTGACCAGCAGTCAGCGGCTTATTGCCAGATGGCTGCCTCAGTCTGAGGATGCAATGAGGATTGTATCGCACAGCAAGAGGCACTGATTTACATGAGCCCTTGTGAGTGCAGGGGCACATGACACTCTACGTCTGGGTGAAGTACTGTGACAGGTGCAGGTCAGCAGTGCCGAATTGAGGAATTTTTTTTTTTTTTTACTGTAGGTCCATGAACACACTAGGCCCACCGACCGATCCTGTGAGATAATTGTGAAATGCACCGTACAAGAAAAGATGAACAATCGAATAGTATAATACAACTTCCACAAATAACCATTTAAAAAAATGCACCCCCCACCCCTGGATCCGCCTCTGGTTGATGCAGGTTTACTTTGCTCCTGAAGTGAGACAGAGATTATTTTGGGTTTGAAATTTGAAGTACATTTTATCAAATTCATATACGTTATTTTTCCTAGTCTTAAAAGTAGCCTTTCCCATAGAACTCAGTCTTTTGTGGGAGGAAAGCATATTGAAAGATGATTCGCTCCGTGCATGTTTTGCATTGTGTGTGCCGACCATCTTCAACATTCTGAAGACTTTTTGTCCAGATACAACATGCATAGCTGAACACCTAAATGTTGAAATGTTTGTTTTTGAAACGCATGCAACCAATCCGCACTCAAGTACTCACAAGAACTCTTATGATGAAGCTTTGTTTTTGCAACCCATGCAACCAATCCGCACTCAAGTACTCACAAGAACTCTTATGATGAAGCTTTGTTTTTGCAACCCATGCAACCAATCCGCACTCAAGTACTCACAAGAACTCTTATGATGAAGCTTTGTTTTTGCAACCCATGCAACCAATCCGCACTCAAGTACTCACAAGAACTCTTATGATGAAGCTTTGTTTTTGCAACCCATGCAACCAATCCGCACTCAAGTACTCACAAGAACTCTTATGATGAAGCTTTGTTTTTGCAACCCATGCAACCAATCCGCACTCAAGTACTCACAAGAACTCTTATGATGAAGCTTTGTTTTTGCAACCCATGCAACCAATCCGCACTCAAGTACTCACAAGAACTCTTATGATGAAGCTTTATCAGGGCTGAGACACAATACACATAGTAGCCCTCTCCGTTATATTACATGTTCATTTTATTTATTTATTTGTTTATTTATGTATTTATTTGTTTATTTATGGATTTATTTATTTATTTATTCACTTACATATTTATTTATTATTTATTTAATTAATCATGGATGGAAGGAATTCCTTGATGCACACACACTAGTAGGTGGCTACAAAGTACAGGAAAGGAAGAAATTTTTCAATACACATACATCTGTGCATGTTCATATCCTTTACATAGCATTCATATGTCCCAGGTATCTTTGATTTTTATTTATTTATTTATTTATTTAGGTACATGAGTCTCCAGAACTGGTACGCAAATGCATATACGATTGTTCAGCTTCTGCGTTTGAGAAGGCTAGATACTCCGGAATGAGCTCCGACCAGCCTCATTTCAAAGTCTACCGTATTTTCAATACGGTAGACAATAATCATTACCTTGTTCCGTCTTCGCACTTTGGCCGTTGTGCGCGTGTGTATTGCGGAATCCGTTGTTTCTCTGGCATTGCGACCCGCTCCACCCCCACCCTTGATCTGTAAAGCGCTTAAAGCTTATTTAGGATAAGCGCTATATAAGTAGTCATTGTCAGTATTATTATATATGTTGACGAACTGTTAAACATATTCAAATGTTGGACAACAGGACAGTATTAGGGACGGCAGAAAAGACAACAGATTTTTGTTAGATGTTTTTAAAACTGATATAAACAAACACACTGCAGATGATGGTCAATTAGTGTTATTGAATACGAATTGTCAATTTGTTAATGCCACTGAACAGTGTGCAAAACAATCGGGTGGAAGGGGTGTGGGGTGTGTGCGTGCGTGTGTGCGCGCGCGCGCGCGCGTGTGTGTATGTGTGGAGGGGGGGGGGGCATTCAAGCACGCGCGAGCGCGCGCACATACACACGGGAATGCACGCACGAATATATATGTGCACATACACACTCATGAATGCATTGTCATTGAGCATTCAAGCACGCGCACATACACATGCGCATGCACGCAGGAATATATATGTGCACATACACACTCATGAATACATTGTCATTGAACAAGCATATATAAAAAGGGACCATCCTATACCGATGCTATCACGGCTCTTTCCCTTGTCCATAGAAGCGTAGGCTTTTTCAGCAGTTAATAGCTCGAAAACTAACTCCATGAGTTCCGGATGTTTTTAAATAGCAAAATGTTACTATAGAAGCTACTTTGTCAAAATTGTATTACTGTATCGTGGTTCGTTCTTAAAACCAAGCAATTTAAACGATTTTCTCATGTAAAGGGGTCATTCAATGGTTCCCCCCCCCCCCCCCCACCCCCCTCCCCCCCCCCCCCCCCCACGAACTCGATGACTTCTCAATTTATTTTCACATTTACGCTCAGAAATGGTCTGCCTATGCCCGGTATTGATGTCAACTGATGAACGCGGTCCGTCCGTACTCCCGCGTATTCTCTTAAACTAGTGTTTGTGAAGTTCCAACAGATTTCGGTCAACAGACACTCCGCGGGTGTCTCGGCGCATCACGGGGCCATGTTGAGGTGTGGAGGAGCTTGGTTTGTTACGTATGAGGGCAGTCTTGTCTTGTCGCCCCCACTCCAGACCACTCGTCTACATCTCGATCGCAGCAACCGCCGTGACGCTGAGATGCTTGCAGCTATGTAAACTCTCCATATTATGATCTAACCAGTCGCTTATCCGGACCCTACCCACAAGTCAATGTTGTATAGGCCAGCGCGCAAAAGGTCGTGTGGACCACGTCGGCCGCTTCAGGTCGACGAACATCGCTATGTGCAGGCCAGCTGCAGCCAACATCGGCCCGAGGTCCTTTTGCGCACTGCAAACTGTCATGAGTCCTTGCAGGCTACACTGAACCATGTGAATCTGCATGTGCTTGTGGCTGACGGAGATCGGAAAGTAATCTGGAGTAAGTAACGACTTGAGTCGTCCATAGCTCTTCTTCGAGACAGCCACTTCTTTCATTGCTAGCGGCAATTGTCACAGACGGATCGACCACTATAGCTCAAAGGTAGTGCCTATTCAGCTTGTCCTGTTATATATAAGAAAGGCGGTAAATATGGAATACATAAGGGAAAATGACAATAATCACGAAACAAAGGAAAACAGAAATAAAATTAAGATGTGCTATTATTCAGCACTGGCTGATAGTGTATCAAACAGGAGCAATAACTTAAAGCATCTGAAAAAAGTATGTACAAGAACTTGTAATGTACACTGTGGTCATGTTGTTTTTTTTGTTGTTGTTGTTGTTGTTGTTTTTCACCATTGTTATAATGTGGCTAAAACCGTGCGCGCGCATGTGATCCCAACGAAAGAAAATTTGTCGGCTAGACTGACACAATAAAGTATTTGAATTGAATTGAATTAATTGAGAAAAGTGATTTTGTTCCGCATTTCACCCGAGGGCGGGTAAATTAAACACCTCATGGTGTAATATGGAACACTGTTCCACACTGCCCACCTACTGTTCCATATTATCCACAAAGACATTTACGTAAATTACTTTATAAAATACCCTGAAGGTATACTCGGCTCACCTGAAGATGCATAAGGCATGACATGCACAACATTCAGCATTGAAAAAATATGCTAGAGCTTGGTGTACATATGGGGAGCTGGGTGGCTCGATTGTAGACCGGTCGACTCTCGTCCGAAAGGTTCCGGGTTCAAATCCAGCTGGGGTAAAAATTTGTTCAGACCCCAATCGGTGCACCGTCTTTGAAATGACCTTCATGGTGGGCAAAAGATGTTAAGCCCTAAACGTTGAACATTTTTTGGTGTACCTGTATTCAAACGTATTTTCACCATTTACAATGAACTGTGTAGGGGAGGAGCCCCGATTATGACACAGTGCCTATTATGAAACACCTTGCTCCAGTCGAAACGGAATAACTTTTTCCAAATTCTGCCTGTGCAGTAATATAGAGCTACTTTACTGAGCCTTATTTCCGGTACAAGAATGTCAGGCGTGATGAAAACGAAAACACTCCGAGCAAATGTTTTTTTTTTTTTTTACCCTTCTGCTTCTTATTTTTGGTCATTTGAAATGTGTGTGTGTGTGTGTGTGTGTGTGTTTGTGTGTGTGTGTGTGTGTGTGTGTGTGTGTGTGTGTGTGTGTGTGTGTGTGAGTGTGTGTGTGTGTGTTTTCGCTCGCGGGCCTCTGTGTGTGTTATTCATATTCATATTCATGTACTTTAGACTTGCTGACGTGTTCTTTGTCTTTTCTTTTGCAGCATAACATCATAATTTTTTCTTGGTGTCAGTGTGTGTGTGTGTTTGTGTGTGTGTGTGTTTGTGTGTGTGTGTGTGTGTGTGTGTGTGTGTGTGTTCGCTCGCGGGCCTCTGTGCGTGTGTGTATATATTTAGTTGTGGGGGAGAGTGTTGGGGAGGGGGGGGTGGGAGGGGGGAAAGGAGGGAGGGAGGGGGTATCTTGAGGGAGAGAGAGAAATCTATAGAGAGCCAGATTCGGAGACTGAACTTTTGGATTTTTGTTAACTGCACGTGTGAAAATTCTGATTATGATGATGTTAATGGTGATGATGACGTTATTATTATAAATATTTAATTGAGACACTTTTCCCCCGCACAACCTATGTCCATACTCGTGTTTCATGAACGTTTCATGTCATCAGTAGTGACCCACTAAATATTACGAACTTATGAACGTGCACTTGTACTTTAGTCTATATATGTAAACGTATTACGATAATTTAGAATCTGAAAAGTGCACGTGTGTAAATTCTATATATCTATTTTGACGCACTACATTCTAACATGTAAATTGTGTTGTGTACCTGTTTTGATACATAGTTACCTGTCACCTGGGCATTTCCCTGATGAAGCCCTCTCTGAGAGGGCGAAATTTTGTGAAAATAAAAGCGTAACTCCTATACTACTATTGATTTTTTCTTTATATTCAAAATATTTCACAGTCGCTTGGATCTATATTTGGAGTGTGTGGTGCCAGCGTTCTTGGACAGATTTTCTTTTAAATCTGTCCCTTCTTTGACACATATATTGATATATTGTATAACAAGCAAATTAATATCATGAATTTGCTTGATATACTTTCCTTCCCAATATCTCTTGCGCGCCAAGAAGACTCGATCTTGATGCTACTTGCATTTTCAAAACGGAAACATGCTCACACTGCAGCATTAACAAGCTCCTTGTGTGTAGTAGTAATGAAATACTTATTAGTGTGTATGAACGTTCAAAAGTTATATCCTATACACACACGAACGGTGAAAAGACGCCAGGAAACGTGCGAGTCGCTGGACTGACAAGTGAAAATGACGAGATGTCAGCTGGCGATATCGACACCCTGAGAAAAGAACTAAATAAACAATCCTGCTGGCATTTTCCGCAATTATGCATGTAGTTACATGTAGAATTTACTAAATTACGCACGGTTATACAATGCACTGATGTCTTCACAGACGAAATCTACGCGCTAAGTTGACAGCGATATGCAGTCGTCTGCCATTCATGTGTTTTGTCTGAACACCGCAATCAGCTGCAAAATGAAGCGAGGCATAGTTTTGTTCTGGACTGGGTACATAAATTATATTGAGCAACAGTTTGGTTTTTTTTTTTTTTTTTGATATAGTGCCGATAAACAGACAGATGTGACTCGAATCAAAATGTCTTCGTCTTACCACTCGGACATTTTGATTCGGGTCTCGTAATCACATCTGCCTGTTACTGTAGCTAGGGAGTTACAGTAGTCTATGCTGCTACACGATATCCCACTTGAATAAGCAAATGGATTATATATATATATATATATATATATATATATATATATATATATATATATATATATATATATATATATAATTTTATTTCAATTCTGATAATGCTCTGCTGTGCTGAAATTCCAGGCTGGTAAGCTTACATTGTGTCATCTGGACATCAGCTACCCTGCTAGTAAATATTCATAAACAGATATTGGACCTGCTGAGTAGATTTAGGTTTTGCCGCCTACTACCTGTTTCGCCCCAAGGAGGGGGGTGGGGTGGGGATGCTCGTCAGGTAGGCATACGACGTAACCTGACAAATTGCAAAACACAACCCGTGTACTAGAAGCCACCTCCAGAATTTACTGGTAGCACCACTAGTACAGCGTATATATAATTTTTCATTTCAATTCTGATAATGCTCTGCTGTGCTGAAATTCCAGGCTGGTAAGGTTACATTGTGTCATCAGTTCATTTCAATTCTGAGAATGCTCTGCTGTGCTGAAATTCCAGGCTGGTAAGGTTACATTGTGTCATCAGGACATCAGCTGCCCTCTTTGTGACTGCATCGCTCACTAGATATAGAAAGAGATCTAGAGCGAGAGAATGATTGACAGGCCTATCATTTCAGTTGAGTCTTCCACTGAACACCTACCACATAAAGCAGTAGGGACTACCCCCAGGCGCCCCGCAATCCACTGGAGAATATCCAGTCACCCCCACCCCCACCCCCAAAGGGGAGATGCTAGTAAATATTCCCAAACCTACTTTTGTAGGTGTTGCCTTTTCAAAATTACTCTGTCTTTTCCCACTGCAACACCGCACAAAGCTTTAGTGATGCAAAAATCCACGCTGTACTAGTGGTGCTACAGTAAATTCTGGAGGCGGCTTTTAGTACACGCGTTGTGTTTTGCAATTTGTCAGGTTACGCCGTATACCCACCAGATGAGTCCCCCCCCCCCCTCCTCACCCCCCCCCCCCTCCTTGGGGCGAAACCGGTAGTAGGCGGCAAAAACCTATTGCCGCTCGCCTACTGCATTATGTGGTAGGTGTTCAGAGGAAGGTTCAAAATGATAGGCCTGTCAATCCTTCTCTCCCACTACCCTTTTCTTTCTAGATCTAGTGAGCGATGCAGTCACAAAAAGGGCAGCTGATATCCTGATGACACAATGTAAGATTACCAGCCTGGAATTTCATGACATTAGCACAGCGGAGCATTCTCAGAATTGAAATGAAAAATTACGTCCCATAGAATTAATCTGATTGAGTGCATATTGGGCTTTGGGCGACGCCCTTGTTTAAAAATAAAGAATATATATATATAGAACAAACTGTGCATCTTTAAAGAATGATATCGCATGATTCCGGGCTGATTTTGAAAAAGAGACAATAGTTACGAAACCTAAAACCGACTTTGGAAATGACGAAGTGAGAGTATTTGTAACTTAACGTTAGTCTCTAGTCGCCGCCCTAATCTCACCATCTGGGGCCGCATCCCTCACCCACCGTAATTCCCCACCCCACCCCGCTCCCTCCTCCCCGCTGTCTTCACCACAAGTAGCTTAAGCAGACACGGCACTCAATGAAAACGCGACTTCATCCGGACCAAAAGCCGTGAGTCCCCAACAATTATACTGCTCAATTGCCTGGAAATGATAATGATAGAGATTTAGCGCTGCCTTGCCAGTGAATGCGGAGCGTTGAAAAAGATCATTTTCACAATCGCCTCTCTCAAGTCAATGGCCGTGTTTCTTTTAAACGCGTGACAAAGAGCTCGCTCCCTGGGTTATTTTCCTTCCCTGTCCTCACCCATTTACGTCCATCTGCAAGAAGTATAGATTCCCATGAGCTCCTGCAAGTGCAGGAGCTCATGAGAATCTATGCCTCTACGCTAACGGAGCAAGTCGCACCAACAGTCTCAGTTTGAGAAAATGATTTGTGTTGATTTGTAGCCTTGTCCCCGCAACGCGTGGGCACGTGAAGCTTGGGTCAGCTAATCCAGTGACCCTTCAAATATCACCACGAATGGCTCCTAGGCTGTTGACAATCGGCGTCGGAAAGGTTCTTTAATTCCAGTGGAAAAAATAGTGGCGCTAATATGTTTAGAATCCCTCCGCCTGCGAGGACTCATCAAGATCTAGGCCAGAGCCACATAGAAGCGTTGTGGAGTTGACTGTAACTGGCAAGCAGCATGAACTCACCACCTGTCCTGGTTTGGAACTCAGGGAGGAAAAGTGACTGTGACAGCCTGCAATGATTGATGACTGCCCGGTCACGCGTCACCACTCCTCTCACTTTTTTAAAATTATGGTCACATATTCGCATCATTACGAAGTACATAACGTTTACCCAAAGCTAATAAATAAGCTAATTCTCACACAGATTTGAGCACTTCCCGCTTTCATTCACCCCTAAATACCTACAAATACTAGCTTTAGTTTTATATCGATATAACGACATAAGGTGACAAACACGAACTCATTCAAGCACAACACTGTTTACTCACTTGTTCTGATCCCAATCACTGTCTGCCTTCATCATTACTAGTAGGTAGGTCGACTCATTTTTTTTTCTTCTTCTAGAAACTGTCACCAAACAATGCATTACTCGAAAGTACACGTTAAAAAGAAGTGCTCATGCCAAAAATCACAACTTATGTTGACTGGCTTCCGAGATATGTGCATTTGAATATGACCTAAAATGTCCTCTCTTTGCATTTTTAAGAAAGTTATATGTTTAGACACCTATAAAATCATAACGTAAACCAAGAATTGTGTGGTTTTTACTGTCACGGATCAAAACAACATTTAGATTGCCCTGAATTCTAGTCTCACACATACGTTTGAAATTACAGCATGCCTAAAATGACCAAAAATGCAGTTCGGACATGTGTCAAAATGAGATTTTACATGGCTTATACACCCTTCACTAAAAACGTTATAGCTTAGGTACTTTTCATGCTAGGCACATGAATCAGACACTAAAATGTACACGAAAACACGACAAACTCCCTTCCGTGTGATAATTTCACATTAAAGCAAGTATATTTCAGATTCCAGTCTCCCTGAACCACAAGAATGTCTTTCTTGGGGGTCTGGTCCAAGACTTCTTGCAGTTGGTCATAGAAGTCTTCTATTTCATCATCATCGTAGTTTGTTGTTGGAGCGTAAACTTGTACAATGGTGATATTAAAAGGGGTTGCACTCAAGCGTATAAGCCTGCTGGAGACTGACCGACAACTCAAGACAGTGTTCACTATGTCTTTGTGGACGATAAATCCGACACCCTGTTCGTGTTTGTCATCTCTGCCACTGTAGTACAGTTTGTGGTTTTCCTGGGTTGATGTTTCCCCAAGGTTCTTCCATCGTACGTCGCAAAGTCCTATGATGGTCCAATGGTATCTGTTCATTTCGTGCGTCAGTTCCTCTACCTTTCCAGGCGTTCTTAATGTTCTGATGTTCCAAGTGCTGATGTTTCTCGCACGGAGTTTTGATGGTGTACCAGTAACACACTTAACACCTCTGTCCCGGCGCAAGACAGAAGGCGCGGTCCTTGTTCCTGGCGACGACCGATCAAATAGGGATTGAGGTAAGGTTGTCATTGCATGTGGTGTGTCTTGGGCAAATAAACCTGGCGGCCGAGCCCATCCCTCTCCAGGCTGTTGACCACAACCGAAACTAAAAATAAGTAGTGGCTCGCCTTGGTTCTGGACACGTGGCCGATGAGACCTTGGTGGGACTCCTTCGCCCTGGGTGGTGACTTCATCAAGGAAGTTCATACGCCCAGTCAGGTACCGTGTCAGCGCCCTAGCCTTTGGTTATCCAAAACCTAACCTGCAAGGCAGCAGGGGACTCGTGGAGGGCGGGGTCATCTATGTCCCTTGCAGATGTGAATATCTGCCCACTGCCCTATAGGAGGGGATGCTGTTAAGAACTGGAAAGGCACATGTGGACGCTACTGCAATGCAGAGACCAACGACAGAGGCTTACGGCACCTTGAATTTGCCAGCTCAAATGATCTGAAGCTGATGAACACGTTTGTCCCTGTGATGAAGCTCTATGCTCGTACATAGTGCTCACACATTAGGGTTAGTACGGTACGGTTTTTGTTAACGGTTTGTCTGTGCCGATAGTCCGTGTGGCCCGTTGCTCACGTGAAATCTGTAAGGCATGGTTAGCACGGAGTTTTGGTGAGTACTGTTATAGTGAGTTCTAGGCAAAAGCTGTGTCTGTCAGAGGTCTAGATCGGTAGTGCGGGGCTTGACTGTCATTCTGGACAGACGTTATGCGAGATACCTTAGCCCGCATTCCAAGACTCTGAAGCCTAGAATTCAGAGTGCTTGTAAAGAGTGGAACAACGGACGCCGAGACGTCAGTCACAGGTGGGACCTAACGTGAGGTCATCCCTCCAGCTCTTCGCTCAGAGTGAGTCTGATCGGGACCAAGATACCCGGATCACAGCGAGAACTGCGCTACGGTGCGAGTACAAGGACGTCCGTGTTACAGACAGGACGACAGGAAAGAGCATACAACGGACTTGCACGCCTAGACGTGAGAAGGACCAACGTAACCAGGCAATAACATCAAACAGGTTGGAGACTGAGAACTAACACCTAGCCTGGCGAGATATTGTGAATTGTGTGTGTGTGATGTTCAGATGTTAGTAGAGAAGTCTGTATAGTTTGATAGTCTTTTAAGCGTTTCTTTTCTTTTATATTGTATAAAAGTCACTTTAGAAAGGGAGCCCGTGTGTTGAGTTGTACCGCATGAATGCGCCCGTCTGAGTCAGTGGCGGTGTATGCGTCTGTTGCGTGAGAGTCTGTACGTGTGACTGTGGGCAAGTCTGCGTGCGTTACAGTGGTGACCCTGTTTTAGCGGTAGGTTAGAGTAGCTGCGGGCGGTAGTGGAGTTAGGGTAACGTTTTGTTGCTATTTGCATGTTGATGTGTTAGATTCCCCTCTCCGATTCTAGGGGGTAAGATCCGTTGTTTCTCTAGTTTCTGAATCTTACGAGGAGCTAGTTCTTGTTTCTTCCTTTTGTATAGGTAGTGTTCTTTTTCCTTGCTCTTCTTTCTATCGGTTCTTATTTTTCGTTCCATCTGGACGTCAGGTAGGTCACTGTTTCTGTGTAGGTTGTTGATATTGTTGTGAGTTTTATTTTGCCGTTGATTTGGTTGTGGTATTTGTATTTTTACGTTTTCAAAGTGTGGGAAATTGTTGTAGTAAGTATGGAGTCAGACCCGGTAGAGGCGTACATTAAACAAGGTGAAAGGTTAGGACTTAGGGATGAGAAACTTTTTGATTACGTAGAGAAATGTAAGGATAGGGAGGATAGGGCGAGAGAAAGAGAAGTTCAGAAAACCTTAAAGGAGTTAGAAGCTCAGAGGGAGAGAGAAGAGAGAGTGCTTAAGAAAGAGGAACTAGAAGTTCAGAAAGCCTTAAAGGAGAAAGAGTTAGAAGTTCAGAGAGAGAGAGAAGAGAAAGAAAGAGTCTTAAAGGAGAAAGAGTTAGAAGTACAGAGAGAGAGAGAGAAAGAGAAGAGAGAGCGTTTCAGAGAGAAAAAGACGAGAAGTCTCTAGCGTTTCAGAGAGAGAAGGACGAGAGGGAACATGCGTTAAGAGATAAGGAACTAGACTATCAGAGAGAAGAAAAGGAGAGGGATAGAGAGGTGCAACTACAGTTAGCTCGGGATGCGGGGTCTAGAGCAGATAGTGATTCAGTAGGCCGGGGCATACGGAATTTTCCTAGACTGCCGATGTTTAAAGAGTCCGTGGACTCTATTGACGCTTTTTTGTGTCGTTTCGAGTCTCATGCGCAGGCGTTGAGTTGGCCTTCTGCCAACTGGCCCGTTTTACTTTCGTCTGTACTAGAGGGTCAGGCTTTGAGTCTTTACCATAGCTTGAACGTTTCGGGGAACATAGATTACGAGACTTTGAAAGAGTGTCTCTTACAGCAGTTCCAGTGTAATGCGGAAGGTTTCAGAGAACGCTTGAGAGCTTGTCGGCCAGAGACAGGAGAATCGTTTGTGTCTTTTGGCAAACGGTTGTCCTATTTGCTCGTACGTTGGGTCGAACTGTCAAAGATCGACCACACGTACGAAGCATTGTTCGATCTCATGTTGGCTGAACAGTTCTTTGGTAGCGTTTCCAAGGATCTAGCGGTATTCTTGAGGGAGCGTAACCTCAAGACTACGGACGAGTTAGTACAGAACGCGGAGGCTTTTCGGATGGCGCATCCTACGGAAAACTTCGCGTGTAGGACCGAGACACCGCCAGTCGGGTTGGTTGCTGCTAACACGACTGGGGGTTACCGGGGCGTCAATACTTTACGTGGAGCCCAGCTGGTTAACGGAAGAGGTACTTTGCGTTTCCGACGCGGTGATCGAGGTGTCAGCAGTAGCGGTCGCGATCCGTACGCACGAGGAGAAACATCTGATCGTGGGTATGGTCGTGGTCGTATGGCGAATTCGGACACTCAGTGTTTTGCGTGTCATGCATACGGTCATTTTAGTCGTGACTGTCCTAGAAATAGTTCAGGGGCTCAGTGTTTCACCTGTCAGGGGTACGGCCATCTGGCTCATCAATGTCCTAACAGTCCTGGTATGGTGGAGGGGGCGGAGCAGCTCACTCACGTAGCCAGTTTTGCGGTCCCAGTCGGGGAGGAACCACAGCCGGGCGCGGTGTGTTCAGCTGACGGAGGTGGTTGCCTGCCGCTGGTGGACGGGGTTGTAAACGGATGTCTTGCTTCTGTTCTCCGTGACTCGGGTACAACGACCGCAGGGGTCAGACGTAGTCTTGTTAGACAAGATCAGTTCACGGGCGAGACGCAGAAAGTAGTTTCGTTCGGAGGGAACGTAGAAATTTTTCTGTTGGCTAGTATAGAGGTTGACACGGAGTTTTTCACAGGTGATCTAATTTCTTGTATCATCGACGAGCCATTAGTAGATTTAGTCCTGGGTAACATGAAGGGTGTGCAGCCAGTCATCGGTAGAGTCGGAGCGATTAAGCGAGCTCAGGTTAATCGCAGTGCAGACGCATCAGTGGCGACGAGAGCGCGAAGTAAGCGTAGTTGGGAACATAGAGACCGTGTTATTTCCGTCCAAAATCAGGGGATCGGTCAGCGGGCTTGGCCCACCAGTCGGGTTGGCTGGAGACGGCATACTTCTGTTGCGGACAGAAATGCCGCTCAGCACCCAATATTTAGGTAGATCGGAGACTAGGGTCTCGCGATTGTAGGTAGATCGGAGACTGGGGTCTCGCGATTGTAGGTAGGTCGGAGACTGGGGTCTCGCGATCGTGTGGGCAGTCGTTGGATCGATTTCATTTCTGGAGTTTTTAGCGCGTTAGTTCTGTTTTTCGCGTTCGCTGTGCGATCCGAGAGTGTACGTTGAGGCTTAAGGCTGTTCTATTTTTGTTTTCTTGTATTCTAGTTAGTCAAAGTTAGTCACTTCGTGTTTTAGGATAGTGTAGTACGTCGAGTCGTCTTAAAAAGAAACTCGGTCGTTTCTTTTTTTTCCCGAGGAAGGGGGAATTGTGATGAAGCTCTATGCTCGTACATAGTGCTCACACATTAGGGTTAGTACGGTACGGTTTTTGTTAACGGTTTGTCTGTGCCGATAGTCCGTGTGGCCCGTTGCTCACGTGAAATCTGTAAGGCATGGTTAGCACGGAGTTTTGGTGAGTACTGTTATAGTGAGTTCTAGGCAAAAGCTGTGTCTGTCAGAGGTCTAGATCGGTAGTGCGGGGCTTGACTGTTATTCTGGACAGACGTTATGCGAGATACCTTAGCCCGCATTCCAAGACTCTGAAGTCTAGAATTCAGAGTGCTTGTAAAGAGTGGAACGACGGACGCCGAGACGTCAGTCACAGGTGGGACCTAACGTGAGGTCATCCCTCCAGCTCTTCGCTCAGAGTGAGTCTGATCGGGACCAAGATACCCGGATCACAGCGAGAACTGCGCTACGGTGCGAGTACAAGGACGTCCGTGTTAAAGACAGGACGACAGGAAAGAGCATACAACGGACTTGCACGCCTAGACGTGAGAAGGACCAGGCAATAACATCAAACAGGTTGGAGACTGAGAACTAACACCTAGCCTGGCGAGATATTGTGAATTGTGTGTGTGTGATGTTCAGATGTTAGTAGAGAAGTCTGTATAGTTTGATAGTCTTTTAAGCGTTTCTTTTCTTTTATATTGTATAAAAGTCACTTTAGAAAGGGAGCCCGTGTGTTGAGTTTTACCGCATGAATGCGCCCGTCTGTCAGTGGCGGTGTATGCGTCTGTTGCGTGAGAGTCTGTACGTGTGACTGTGGGCAAGTCTGCGTGCGTTACAGTCCCACACAAAGCATCAGAAGGTGGACATGGCACAGCCCGAATGGAGAGCACCATAACCAAATTGACTACATCATGGTGAAGAGACGCTTCCAAACCAGTGTGAACATTGCCAAGACAAGAAGTTTTCCAGGAGCAGACACTGGAAGCGACCATGACTTAGTAATGATGATCTTCCGACTCCGCCTGAAGAAAGTCAACAAGCAGGGTCCCACCAGAATCAAGTTCGACCTCGAGAAGCTAAAAGACCCAGAGGTAGCGGAAGCCTTCCAGGCAAAGATAGGAGAAAAATTCGCACCACTGTTGCTTCTAGGTGCAGAAGACACGTATGTGGACACACTGATCAACACATTTAACACTGCTGTAACACAAACAGCTAGTGAGATCCTTGGCAAACACCGAAAAGCAAAGAAACCTTGGGTTACAGCTGACATCCTTGATCTGTGTGACAAGCGTCGAAAATTAAAGAAAAGGAAGTCAGAGGTAGAAGGAGCTAAACAATACAAGGAAAATTAACCAGGATATTAAGAAAGGCACGATAAAGGCAAAGGAGAGGTGGATTGAAGACCAGTGTAAACGCGTAGAAGAAAATCTGAACAAAAATAATAGTAAAAAAGCATACCAGCTGGTGAAAGACCTGACCAGTGCAAAACAAGCTCTATCATTCAAGATAGCGACGGGAACTGCCTTACGGAAGGCCAAGACATTCTGAAGAGATAGACAGAGTACTGCTCAGATTTGTACAACAACCGATCTACAGGGGACCCAGGCATACTTGTCACCCCACCAGTGACCACCAGTGACAACTATCCCATCCTCCGAGAAGAAGTAGAGGCTGCAGTGAAGTCGCTGAAAAAAGGTAAAGCAGCAGGAGCAGACAGCATCCCTGCAGAACTAGTCCAAGAAAGGAAAGAAGACTTGATAAGCGCCTTACTATCTGCAAGAAGATCTGGCAGTCAGGGGAATGGTCCACACCATGGACTCAATCACTTATAATAACTCTCCCGAAAAAAAGGCAACTTACAACAATGCCAGAAGTATCGCACGATCAGTCTTATATGCCACCCAAGCAAAGTCATGTTAAAGATCCTACTGAACAGGCTGAAGCCACAGGCAGAGGAAATCTTAGCTGAGGAACAGACCAGGGCGCAGCACAACTGAGCAGATCTTCAACCGGAGAGTTCTTTGTGAGAGGTACCTGCAGCACCAGCAAGACCTCTATCATGCCTTTGTGGATTTTAAGAAGGCGTTTGACAGGGTGTGGCATGCAGCCCTTTGGTCCACCATGAAGCTGTACGACATCAATGCCAACCTGATCAAAGTAATATAAACCCTTTACAACAAGGCACTAGCGCAGTCCGCTTCAACGGCAAAATAGGAAATTGGTTTAGGACAACAGTCGGAATCATACAAGGCTGCTTGCTCTTACCTAATCTTTTTAACATCTTCCTGGAAAGAATCATGACGGACGCACTGAAAGATCATGAAGGAACTGTCAGTATTGGAGGCAGAACAATCAAGAACTTGCGCTTCGCGGACGACATTGATGGCCTTGCAAGAACAGAGGAGGAGCTAGCTCAGCTGGTGGTAAATCTGGACAGTACAGCCATTGTGTTTGGGATGGAAATCAGCGCAAAGAAGACGAAACTGATGACCAATAACGCCAGCGTCATCGGCAGTGAAATCATGGTTGGAGGCCAAAAACTGGAAACAGTTAAGAAATTCAAATACTTAAGAGCCATTGTGACAGATGAGGGATCAAAACCCAGAAATACTGTCCAGGATCGCGCAGACAGCAGCAGCGCTGACAAGACTAAAGACCATATGGAAGGACAGAAACATCACACTATGCTCCAAAATCAGACTGATGCGCTCCTTAGTCATCTCAGTGCTCTTATATGCCTGTGAATCATGGACCCTCACAGCAGACCTCGAAAGGAGGATACAATCCACTGAAATGAGATGTTTTCGAAGGCGCTTGGCATTTCGTACAGAGATCACATCACGAACGAGGAAATGCCGTGGAAGCAGAATCAGGCAAGACATCGGGCCCTATGAATACCTATTAGCCATTGTGAAAAAACGCAAACTCAAGTGGTATGGGCATGTCACGCGATCAGCAGGGCTTGCCAAGACAATCCTGCAAGGCACTGTGCAAGGAGGGCGAAGGAGAGGAAGACAGAGAAAAAGGTGAGAGGACAATATCTCAGAGTGGACAGGACTGAAGCTGAGCGACATACTAAGAATGGCAGAGAACAGAGTGGAATGGAGGGAGCTGCTTGCCAAGTCATCAGTGGTGCCCCAACGGTCGGCAAGACTACGGGATAGATAGATAGGCAGGTAGGTAGGTAGGTAGGTAGGTTAGGTTAGGTTAGGTTAGGTTAGGTTAGGTTAGGTTAGGTTAGGTAGGTAGGTAGGTAGGTAGGTAGGTAGGTATGAACACAACAATATGACATAATATATTGCATTCTAGCGCTGTATCTCATACATGGAATTCTGCATGGATTCCCATCATTTTTCAAATTTAACAGCTGCAGGACGTCTATGGAAACAAGCAGAGTGGTTATCTGCCTCGTTTTCCTTGTTTAAGATACCTCTTTTTCCCCCTCCCCCATTCCTGAGAGGTGTTATGCTGGAGTCATCCTATGTGTCACTGTAGCTGGGTGTCTGTCTGGTTTTTGTGCCGGTGATTTCTTCAGAAACAACCAACAGAATTGTTTCAATTTTCATTATTATGGTCAGTATTAGATTAGAAGATGTGTCTTCTACAAAAGCCGAGGTCCTAGCGTCAAGGTCAAGGTCACAGTCGAGATATAAAGGGTTTGTACACCAAATGTAATAAATCACAAAGGATACTTACAAACCAGATAGGTCAGGCTAGCGCTGGTAGAACTGTACACATACCAAGGGGATTTACTCAGCGCTGGACAGGCAAACAGATCCCCTGCCCCCGCCTATTTTTCTGTGGGCTGGCGATTGGGCGCCTGATAGGCGGGTGCAGGGTATGTGTACACAAAAAGGATGGCTCGATGTACAGCCTGAACTTCACCCCCTTCACGTGGAGTATAACTTCTTTTGACCTAAATTACAGCTTTGACAAATCTAGTCCTACTGAAATGCACGCCATATTTACTGCAATACTTCAGAGTTGCACTTGAATTTTTCTGAGACAAATACGTTCGACGGTTTCTTTGAAATAACCGTTTTAGCGTACAACAAGAACAACTATTTGCCAGGTAGCAGACGAATTTTTCAGAATGCCATCTTGTTTGGTTTTGACCGCCTAAACTATGAAAAACAATGGTTTTTTGTTGTTGTTGTGTTGTGTTGTATGTTTTTCTGGTCGTTGCAACGTAATTGTAAATAAAGAAAACGATACGAACACACATTATAATTATTATTATTATTATTATTATTATTATTATTATTATTATTATTATTATTATTATTATTATTATTAATACACGTATTATTATTATTATTATTATTATTATTAGACTTTGACGTTTACGAAACTCCGCTCCCCGTCTGTAGGTTATTGCATCGTATACAGGGTAGTCAAGTTGCGTGTGTATTACATTGCATGAACAGGTTGTTTCATTTACAGCTTGTTGTGCTACATCTCCAGAGTAACACAGACACTAATAATAGTGTATCGACAAGCAGGAAGACTTGTCCACAGGCCAGGCAAGTCGCACTCGCTCTTAACTGTGCGTGTTCGCAGCACACGTAATTCAGTTGCCACCACTGCCCTAACCACCATCCTCCCTTTGATACAGAACCTGATGTCGAGTTACAGTTGAGTTACACTGATTGACGTAATGTGATGATAATTTTTCTCTTTTGTTGTTGTACTGGTCTCGTTTTTGAAGCTTATGTTATTTAATTTACTTTCCTTTAGCCCAATCGTTCCAATGTTCATTATCAAGTACGTTATTGCTTATTGTCACGTTTACAGTTCTATGTACTTAAGTATTTAAACTGTTACATTTGGGGCTGTCATTTGTGTTTTTTTTTTCAATGCATGCTTGTGTTTTTGTTAAACATTCATAATTTTAAAATGCATTAAATGCGAGCCCTTGCGATTGAGAAATAGTCTGTAATCACTGATATAATATTTTAAGAACTAAACAAGGTCAAGGCGTTTCAAATTCATTTAGTCAATATCCATGTTAACGGATGTATTTACGTACATTCTGCATTGAACATATCTTGAAATGAACCGCAGTTTACGTTGAGAGCAACTCTTCATGCAAAATAGTTAAATATCGCTCTCCGGCACAGTTGTTACCCACTGTTTGTATAGGGACGGACCTACCTATAACCAGTTCGATGCGAGACCCCTGACGACGAAAACCACATTCGTAAAATGACACGTGACTGCGCTATCGTACATTTCTGGGAGTCGTTCGTTGCAAACAACACCTCAATAATGTTCAGCATGTACGTGTATCACTGTTATTATAAGTTCACTGTTATTATAAGTCTGTTACTAGAAATATGCATCATCAAGCCCGCACGTTCAAAATCCTATTAAAACTATTCGAAAAGAGTCAACCGGTTGTGGCCGATGGAATGGAAACAGAAATATATCGCATGCACCGAAGGTAATATCAGGGTGGTGGTTTGCACATAAAGCAGCGCTTAGAAGCAGCAGGTTTTCAAAGTTCCAGCTTCCATCCCTGCGGCGCCTTGAAAATCTTGAAATAGATGCGTATGTGCGCCTCGGAGACACCTTACATTACATTATAATACATTACTTGCAACGTCTATGGCAAAGTCGACTCGTTATGTCAGGGGCGACACTCGTTTGAGGGGGGGGGGGAAGCGGGGGGGGGGGGGGGGGGGGGGGGGGCGGCGTAATGACTGCATGAAATTTAAAAAAGGAAAAAAGTACAATTTTCTCATTTTTTCTGCACCTGCACAGACGTAACGAAGGAACGCAAACTCCCGATCAACGCCAGAAAAATCGTTAGCGTCCAGGTATATTTGACACGTCGTTTCTCTGCGTCTTCGATTATTATTCAGAAAAATTCAAGCAGCATTGGGAATGACCGCATTTGTCGCCATGCGATTGCATCATCTTGCGTATGACAACGACGTACTGTCGGTAATTCGCAACCTTCCCATGATGCCGGGCCTGATTTTGGTTCTTTGAAGTGTGTGTACTTTAATTTTATATCAGGGACGTAGCGGGCCACTCCGGCGCTCCGGCGACCGCCGGAGTACTTTTTGGACAAAAAAAAAGAAAAAAAAAAAGAAAAAAAGAAAAGAGCGAGAGAGAGAGAGAGAGCAAACCTGTCGTGGTGTCAAAACTTCGCAAGTGTATTCATGTTTATCAAAAATGGCATGTTTGCGCCAATAGCTCAGTGCACCACTTAGCAGTGGCTGGTAAACAGAAAAGTGTCAATTTAATCGCCGGCCCAAGAACGAAAGCTACTGGCCGAAGTGCATCAACACAACAGACTTCTGCACCACTAGCTCCACCAATTTAGCAGTGGTAAAAAAAAAAAAAAAAAACAGAAATAAGAAGGACATGAGGCACCACTAGCAAAAGCCGCACGCCGACTCCAAACGGTAACAGCCTCAAGTCATGACACATTAATCGAAGCAGAACGACCTCCCAATAAGAACTTGAACCAACTGGCATTGGAAATATCTTATTTCTACGCGCCACACTGCAACCAATACAAGGTCCCCCCCCCCCCCCCCTCCTAAACAACGGGGGAAAGAAAACGGAATGAAACCGCCAGACTTTTGAACTATGAAATCATCATAGGACCAGCACACAAATGGGCGGGGAAAACAAAGAAAATACATGAGGACAAAAAACCTCTCACACTTTCAAACAATCCTACGAGCCGCATTCATCTCCTCCAATGGACTGAACCCTACGATATTCTTTGAATGGGTCGACTTCATGGGCCTTTGCAGAGACAAGGGAGCAAGGAAACAACTAGAATACCTCTTCATATACTTTAAAGAGGGCAGATACAGCAAAGCTTTGTACGCCTACGACATCATTGATCAACGGGCGCTCGAATACTTAGACGGAACCCCGAAACACCACAGACAACTACGAAATTGTCCCACCAACAATCAAAACTAAGGACACCACATGAAAAGAACACACTACCACTGTCCACTAGCCTTTCCAAGTTATAATGTGAGCGAGAGTACATCCTCTTGAAGAATACAAAATAAACCACAAAACAAACTACCATAAAAACTAACAACAAAGGTTTACTCAGTCAACAAAAACAAAAGGGTCAGCACGCTGATGAAGGCAGCCCTTAGCCAATAAAGGCTTAAACATGCCCAATATACACCTGACAGCTAACTCAAAACGTGACTCATTTGTGAATTGTCATATGGGTATACGGCTGGTCACAGCAAGCCAATCACACAGTGGTGTGCGATGTACCAAAAAAAAAAAAAAAAAAAAAAGAAGAAGATCACGTATGCACGAGGCTCGATTGAACCACGTCCAAAAGTCTAAAACTGACTCACTCAACTTGATTCGTGTTGCCAACAACTTTAATTGTGGCTTCTGCAGCACGCAGGCAAACAGTTTTTAGGACATTTTCTGAGCTGGATGTGTCAAAAAACTAATCATAAAATCATAAATCAGTCCCTCGAGTGAGGCGTCTTTCTGTCAGAATTCAAATCAGCCGTTGTCAAACCTCTCCTGAAAAAGTCGAATCTTGACCCCAACTAGCTAAAGAACTATCGCCCCGTTTCAAACCTACCCTTTCTGTCCAAAGTTCATGAGAGAGTCGTTCTGACATAGCTCACTAAATATCTACAGTCAAACAATCTCGTCCATCCACTTCAGTCTGCTTAACGTGCTGGGCACAGTACTGAAACTGCTCTCCTCTGTGTCATTAATGGCCTAGTAAGTGCCTATGATGAAATCCTGAGCTCACTTCGTGCCCTGTTAGACCTATCAGCTGCGTTTGACACCATTGACCACTCCATCTTGCTCCAGCGTCTAGAAAACTACTTTGGTATTTCTGGTAAGTTCTACTCTTATCTGTCTTCCCGTCAGATTAACGTCTCTGTCAAGAACGCTCTTTCTGAAGCTGCTGCGCTAGAGTTTGGGGTCCCCAGGGCTCCTTCCTGGGCCCCATTCTATTTACGCTGTACACTCAGCCCTCTGTCTCAGGTTATCGCATCGCATTCAACCGATTATCACATGTATGCGGATGATACACGACTTCCGAAATCTGCACATCAAACAGCTCCAGTCAGGCTATTTCAGATGTTCAGAACTGTATCTCAGATATTAAGTCCTGGGTGTGTAAAAATAAACTCCAGTTAAACGAGGGCAAGACAGAAGCTCTTCTTATCGGTGCCTCTCGACTGCTGCCCAATTCTCCTGACTCTATGCGCATTTGTGACGCACCTATTCCATTTTCTGATTCAGTTCGCAATCTTGGCGGTTTTCTTGATAAAGATCTTCAAATGAAGGACCATGTAAATCATGTCTGCAAAATTGCTTTTCTGGAATTAAGACGCATCAGTTCTATCCGTCATTACCTCACCACTGAATCTGCCACCAAACTGGTCGCCATTTTAGTCTTGTACCGCATTGATTACTGCAACTGATTATTTAGCTGGCCTCCCTCAGTTTCTCATTCAGAAATTGCAGTGAGCTCAGAATTGTGCTGCACGTCTTATCGTCCACGCCTGACATCAGCCCATCACTCCTATCCTGAGACAACTTCATTGGCTGCCAGTCAAACAACAAGTCTCGTACAAAATCGCCTGTCTGTGCTACGAAACTATTAACTACTCTACCCCTGCCTACCTCGCTGATCTTCTTCAACTATACACTCCCTCCCACTCCCTCCGTTCAAGTAGTGTGACACGGCGCGCCTTCGGCTCAGAGTCCCTCTCTGCAAACAGAGGTGACCGTTGTTTTGCGCACGTTGGACCTCAGTGTTGTCTGGAACTCTCTACCCATAGATATTAGACATTCTCCCTCATTCACTGCCTTTAAATATGCCCTTAAGACCCACCTGTTCGATACCCCCAATGTAGCTCGCGCGCAGTTCTTCGTCAGTGGCCGTTATGTACCTGTGTGTTTGTCTGTGTGTGTGCGTGTGTATTGCAGAATCCTTTGGTCCTCTGGCTTTATGACCCCCTCCACTCCCACTCTGTATTTGTAAAGCGCTAAGAGCTTATTTTAGTATAAGCGCTATATAAGTAGCCATTATTATTATTATTAAGAACCACTGAATGTGCTTCAAAAATCCCGTGCAACACAAACGTCTGCTGTCAAAGTTGATTCAGGAGATGCAAAGCTTTTGTGATGAACATTTCTTCATGGATGATATCTCTTTTTAATTTTGTTTCGCAAGTCTCATCTACAACAAACGATCTTTAACTCTGACATGTTGTAATCTTCTAACTACAGAAAGGCGAGTTTGTTTACTAATTGATTGGTTTCCCCATGACCACATGAAGGATTTAAACAATTGTGACATTTCCCAATTCTTGATTCCAAGCCAGCATATCATAGGTAAGTCTGTCTTTGGATGTGAATGTTGTTTCTTTAAAATAGAGTTAACATTTTAGTAGCAATAAATAAGCGTCTGGTCGCCATCGTCCCTCAAATAGTTTCCGACTTTCCGAAACCGCCGGACTACTTTTCTCATGCCCGCTACGTCCCTGTATATATATATATATATATATATATATATATATATATATATATATATATATATATATATATATATATATATTATATATATATATATATATATATATATATATATATATATATATATATATATATATATATATATATATATATATATATATATATATATATATATATATATATATGTATTTTATTGGATGCTTCAGCGATACATTAATTGTTTGCTTGTATATGGACATTTGATGAAGGAATCTGGACAAATCTTTTGCTGTTTTACAAATGATACTAGATGTTCTGCTCATGGGTTTGTACAATGTGCGTGTGTGTGAACATGTGTGGTTTGGGTTGCGTGCATAAACAGAAATCACTGATAGATAAACAGGCGCTCAGCAGAATTTACAGAGTATGGTGATACATACAACATAATGCACTCTAGATGTCTACACGCCTCAACCGTACATCAGTTTCAAACATGACAATTACATTAAGTGTCGTTTCATAATGGAATCTGCTGACACCATCTTTGCAATAGGTATTAAGTGATTGCTTATCCTGACTGACGGGGCGGTCCGTGGCGCAGTGGTTAAGGCGCCTGCCACCATTGCCAAAGGTGCGAGGTTCGAAAACGGGTTTCGGCGTCGCACTTTTCTCCTCTGGTAAGTGTCACCGTTAATTCGGGCGGACCGTTGGGGGTTCTTTCTCCGGTTACTCCGGTTCTTCCACCCCACCACCCCCCACCCCCACACTTTGGTACCGGTTTCAGGCCACTTTACTAATTTCAAATACAAGCGATCAAAAATCTCTGTAACTTCAGTAGCTGAACTAGCCCTTCGTCTGTCTTGTACTGTGTTTGTCGTAAATCCGTGTCTGTTACGTGAGTGTGCGTGTTGGGTTTCAGTTCGCGGCGCTTTGAGTCGATTCGCCCAAATATTGAGAAAAAGCGCCTATATAATAACGATATTATTATTATTATTTTATTATTATTATTATTATTAATATATCTGTCCGGTTTGGTCCGGCTTATAACCGTATAAGATATCAGTCTAAGACAGCGTTACACTTTCACCAGTAAGCTGAAATATATAATTAGCACCATGTGCCCAAAGAGGTCGAAATCTGATACAATGGCAGAAAAAGTGCTCAATATAATCAATATCACAGCAAAAATCACATCGGTTACTATTTTTTAAACCCATCTTATTAAGTAGTATATTTGTAGGAAATATGTTATGGAGAATTTTCCAGTGCAATAGCCTTAGTCGTTCTTCACGTGCACAACGTTTTGCTACATTCCAATGCAGATCATTGATATGTAGGTTGCATTTTTTTATACCAAAAGGCTACGGAGCAAGGAAAACCGCTTTTTGTGCGTGCTATCAGTGAACGAAAGTATTTGGCAGTGCGTATTTGCGTTATATGCGATGTGTTTTCTGTGTCGTGTTTTGTGTTGTTGTAGGTTGCTCGTGCATGTAATGCGGTGTGCATTGCTCTGTATTCAAACATTCTCTGAGGTTTGTGTCCATCTAGATCACACAGCAAATCAAATGAGATCATATCTCATTCTCTCCCATACATCTCTCACAAAAACAATGTTTGCCTTAATCCAATCAGGGAAGAATAACACGTCAAATTTGTACGTAACCTTGTCATTATTCCACAGGCACTGATCTGCAAAGTTTACATGGTCAGAAAATAAATTATCCTTATGTTTCAGTCAACACAATAATACCTTCCTCCAAAAAGGTGATTATATTAATCCAACACCCTTAAATTTTCTTGGCTTAACGTTCGCTATAAAACACGATAATTTACTTCCAAACCTAGAAAATGTATGCTGTGATGTTATTTCCCATGTTTTACAGGTTTCACATTGTAGTCTTGTAGCCCAACTTAAAAGGAAGGACTCCTGCATACCGTGTATATTAACCATATTAAGATCACCTTCGTCTAAAGGTTTACATAAGACGTTTCTCTTTACCTTCTCGAAGGCCCTTGTGTTAATATTTACTTTTTCTTCCACAAAAATCGGTAGAAGACAGTGTTAACCTTTTTCAAAATATCATCTGGAGCCACCAGAGCTTGCATGGGGTATACAAACTGTGACAGTAAGAATGTTTTTATTATACACAATTTACCAGATATGCTTAAATTTCATTTTGACCATCTTGTTATTGTTTGTTCAGTATTCCCTAGCCTAACTGACCAATTTTCGAGTATACTAGAGGCAGGCATATTATTATTAAAATGAATCTCCAATACCTTTATTTGTCTTTTCCATTTTAGATCAGACCCTTCCTCTCTTGAGTTTTTTTATGAACCGATCCACATAGCTTCCGACTTATTTTTGTTCATTTTCAAAGCCGATATTGTTGAAATACTGTCTATTACATCTAGTACTCTTTCAAGATCACTTTTATGGTGTAGGAAACGCTGATATCGTCGGCATACATGGCCAGCTTTAAAAATTCTCGTTTGTTTTCCAGGAAGGGTATCAATTCTAGGTAGTGCGATTCCCCTACTATTGGGATCAGCCCTTATTTTTATAGCTAATATTTCATGAGCAAGAACGAAAGCCATCGGTGAAAATGAACAGCCTTGTCTTATTCCGGAGTCTAATGAGAAGAACTGGGACAACCATCCTGAGTAGTTTATGCAACTTTCTGTATTTTTTGTGTGTGATTATTTCTACCCATTTAATAAAATTTTCACCAAACCCAAACTGTTTGAAGGACCAAAGTATAAACTCTTTAGAGATAGAATAAAAAGCACGGTGCTAATAACAAACCTGGTAAGGTTTGTTCGTGTCATTAACGTGATTTATGACGTCATCAACTAGACGAATTAGGTCAGTTGTTTTACTGCTTTTAATAAGGCAGGAAAGCTTGATCTTCATCAACAAGACTACTAATAACTGTTGACAAACGTTTCGCAAGACATTTTGCTAGAATCTTATAATCCGTGTTAGTTAAGGAAATTGGACGCCAGTTACTGAGTCTGTCCCTTGACAGACCTTTACCTTTGTGTATCAGTTATAACAGCGTTCTTTTGTAAGGAAGACATTTCACCACTTTCATAGGCTTTTCTTAAAGACGCTATCACTGAATGTTTAATTCTAGACAAAATAACTTATAAAATGAGGTTGTTAAGCCGTCAAGTACTGGAGCAGACCTGTTTTTCATGTCTTTAAGGCTCGTCGCGATTTCTGTCTTAGTTATCTCGTTTTCAAGAGCTTCCTTTTGCGTATCTGATAATTTAGGGACACTGAGACCTTGAATAAAGCTAACAGCCTCGTCCTTGTCAAAATGATCTTTTTTTTTTTTCTTTCTTTCTTTTTTTTAAAAACTGAAAACATCATTATAAAAATTCAAATTGTTCACGTATGATTTCATTCTGTGATATTATCGTTCTGTCATCAGCATTGATCAGTGGGTCCATAACTTTTGAGTTTGCCCTGGATTTTTCTAGATTTAGAAAGCAGCGGGAATTTTTTAATCCTTCTTCGATAAAGTTTTCTCGTGAGTTTGTGCTCCTTTAGCTTTATTAATTTTAAAAAATTCGAGCTCACGTTTTAGCCGTTCTCTCTTTTGTAATAAGATATCATTACTGGGATTATTTGCTATTTGTTTTTCTGTATCATCTAATTGGTTCAAAAGTATGATGTGTCGTGTGTGTAACGTTCTCTTTTTAAGTCCCTTCTATTTATAGAAGGAACTTTTTAGGACGGGTCGCGTTAGGGCGAATTTAATAGCATGTCCATGATGTCAAAGGCGGGCAGGCTAAACCTCTAACAATTGAAGTAACAAGATTAAAATTACGTCATGTCTAGTTACGCTAACCTCGCTGCTGAACATACATTTGGCGCGAAGCGCCGTATCTGCGTATGTATGCATGTGCGTATGTATTTATGTGTGTGCGTATGTGTGTAAACAAGAGAATCTCCGATATTTCTGTACACACAAGATTAAAACTTGGCGAAATACTTTCTTTAGTGGGTGGCTAAGAGCCTCCGAGCATATTGTAATTGAATGTCTCATTGAAGACATAAACAACCATTTATAGGAAGTCGCGGGTTGACCCAGATTAGAGTCCGTAATTTTTGTCATATTTACTAGAACTTTTGCATATAGCTCAGAAAAGAATTAAGACACTAAAAAACTTACTTCTAGAGAAAGTCAGACAGTGAGTGGCGGTGACGTAAAAGAGGCAACTCCGTCACCACGAAAACACTGACATAATATTCTAAATATTACGTCATTCTCTCTCTCGCGCGCACACAAACATGCGCGCGTCTCCAGGAGTAATAGATCCTCATACGCCCTCCAGGTGCATGAGGATCTATGCCTCTTGGAGATGTTTGGAGCGCTCGCGCACGCACGCACTAACACACACATCGACGCGCTTTCAGAAGAGCATGCAGTTGACCCGTGTACTTACTATATCATGTAGCTAGGTAAAGTCAGCCTGCTTTCACACAAATTATAGCAAGACTGAAATTGTACCTTGCAGTTCTAGTTTTGTCACCATTTTCTCAAGCCTATAAAGCGAAAGTGAAACTCATATCACTTAAAATATAAAATTACGTAAAAACTAAAACTTACGTCATGACAAATGACGTTTGACAAATCAATGACGCGTATGTCCTGCGTCCCTTATAGAACTCACTGACGCATTGGCAAATCTGCGAGACTTTTTCAATAGGAGATAATTCAACATCAAAATCACGTCAAAGACAAAAGGTAGAGACCATTGACGGCGAGGACTTTGTGGGTTATTGTTCATCCCATCTTGTTTGATTTTCCATGGGCAATGCAGAATTTTTTTTTTTTTTTTTTTTTTTTTTTTTTTTTTTTTTTTTACACAGATCCCATTTTGTACGTGGATCAGTGACTAACATATCACCGTCGACTGTGTTTAAGAACGTATCCATTTGGTCAATAAAATCTTCATCTTTAATTAAACTATCATTAAATTTCCAGTAGGAAGGTCTTTTCTCTCTGTGTGGGTAAGTTTAAACTTTAAAAGTCTGTGTACTTGTTTGTACTTCACTACGAAACCTTCAGGTTAGGGCAAACATAACATTACGCGTCGACTAAAGTTAATAATAATAATAAAATCAATAATAATGACTACTTATATAGCCCTTATCCTAAAATAAGCTCTAAGCGCTTTACAAATAAAGGGGTGAATGGGGTCATAAAGCCAGAGAAACAAAGGATTCTGGAACACACACACACACACACACACACACACACACACACACACACACACACACACAAACACACACACACACACACACACACACACACACACACACACACACACACACACACACACACAGGTACTTAATCACGAAGGACTAAGTTACATTGGGGTATCGAACAGGCGGGTCTTAAGGGCAATTTAAAGGCAGTAAATGAGGAAGAATGTCTAATGTTTACGTGAGAGTTCCAGACAACAGGTCAAACATTCACAAAAACAACCGTCACCAAAGTTACGTGTTACTGCATGCGCTGCACATAAGTAATAGACTTATGATATGTTGTACTGTATGCTTCTAAGCGGTACATACAGTCTAAAAACGTCTGATCAGTCGTACTTTCTGTCGTTCGCATCCTGAAAATGTAAGGTATGGTTTTGCTACACTGAGGGAGACCAACACACAAAACAACGAAATGGTCCAGAAGCCTATTGCTGTAGATATCATTAATACCCGCAGGAGTTTTCATAAACAGTGTTTGCATAAGCCATCTGTTTGTTCCGGCTTCGGGGTAGGATTAGGTCAAATTGTGAAAATCAGAAAGAAAATTGCTAAGTTTGACACCTCGAATACGTCAAATGTTAGTATTGCGGTGAATGACGTATAACGTCGAATCGTCACTATGAACACGGCGTCGTGGGACTAATAGACCTCACCGGTGCGCGCCATTTTCAGCCAATCAGAAAATAGAAAAAAAAAACCAAAAATGCCGCAGCGCGGCTTGCTGGGCCCCACAAGCTTTCCCCGTTACAACGCAAGAAATTCGCGAAGTGCGATACTGTTTGTGTGTATAAATTTCACTGAAATGGTCAGGCATTGCCATTGAGGTACCTGCAATCGGGACGAAAGGTACCCTGAAACCATCAAAGAAAAGCTGCTGTTTTTTCTCTCTCCTTTGCTGTAGACCGCACACTGATCTCAACATCGGGATACCGTGACTATTAGAGGACAAGAGCAAACGCAGAGCTGTTTGTATGAGGTAAGTGTAATTTTTCTACTTTTTTTTTCTGAAATGGTGACACTTCACTTGCGGAAGTGGTACGTAAGTCGGCGATCGAGTTACCATGGCCGGAGCGTACTGTACTGCTCAATAATGTGCAAGCACTTGCTATCAGGCAGTACCGCTACACTGATCTGCACACTTGGGATGAATGTGTGTGTGTGTGTGTGGGGGGGGGGGGGGGAAGGGGGGTAAAAGAGAGAGAAGGAGAGAGAAAGAGATAGAGAGAGATTATTAATAAGTATCCATACATGTATGATTTGTATTTCAGATTGAATGGTAGCTGTTGTCTTGTCGTTGGGCTTCAGAAAACTCTTCAGTATTTCAAGGCAGCTAAACTGTTTGACCCATGTGCCTAACCGGCTGAGCTGCAGAGGCATGCCACAAGCCTGGGGAGCAGCAATATCAAGAGGCACCAAGATCGCATCTGTCCTAATAATTAAACCATGGTATGCTGGCCAGGCCATCGGAGCAGCGGACGAAAAGGCCTATAACATGCCACATCAACAGAAGCAAGAAGTAAGCATCACCTAAAATAAAATCAAAACTATTATTAACTGGTAACTTATATTTTATTCTGGAACGTGAGTGGTTTACATGCCAAAATACAGCACAAGGAGATTAATGATGGTTCAGTTCATAAATGGCTGATTCACACTGACACAATTTGATAGCACAGGAATATTAGATTCAAAACTCATTTTCGCTTTATTATGAAAACTTCAAAATTTCTCAACCATTAAAGAGTGAGAAACAGTCTATCGTGTGATAGCTAAATCATCTCTTGATAAACTTATATGAAGGCTGATAACCATAAAAGTATATTTCTTTGCTTTATGCTTAGCTTTGCTTTCCTCGGCATTGCTTCGCTCTGCTCTGTTGTGCATCGCTCTGCTTTGCTCCGTCCTGCCTTTTCTGACTGATGGACCTTCCTTTTATGATGGTTTTGTTCTATAATCTTAAAAATTCGGCTTTCTAACGATATTTATGTTGGGTACCCGGAGATCGCCTTTGTGCGGGCTCTCGGGTCTTTCCATCTTACTGGGTTTTTTTTTTTTTTCTATTTTCTTCTAATGTGTTGATAATTACTCTATCAGAAAGTGTCTGGTTGACTCCTAGTCCGTTCTCGCTTGTGAATTCTTCTTGTATTCGTCTTTTTCTCTAATTAGGAAACTTTTAGTTTTTCTTAATTTTTTCTTTTAAACTTGATTTTAACAGTGGTCCTGAAATTTTATTGGTAATTAATTAAAAGATAGCCTTTTGTAAATATGTATATAAGGACCGTTGTTCTGGGTAATGTAGAAGTTTATTTTGAATGAATGTGTGTTTTATGTATCGTCAACTCAAGTCTAACTAGCTAGTCCCCGATCACTGTTTGTGCCAGAGGGACGTTAAACCGGAGTTAATGAATGAATAAATGAATGAATGAATGTCAAGCCAAGAGAGAGAGAGAGAGAGAGAGAGAGAGAGAGAGAGAGAGAGAGAGAGAGAGAGAGAGAGAGAGAGAGAGAGAGAGAGAGAGAATGGTTAGGATATAATACCACAGTTACTCCCAACCTGATTTTATGATGCTGTGATTCATTTAGGGGCCACAGTGGCTGAATCTGCTGCCCTACCCCCATTTTACCAGTACGCAAAAGAACGCAAAATGATCATAAAAATTGCTTATGTCATACTCCTCTGTTTAAATATTTTTGTTGCCAGTTTTCTTAACGAAGTATGCACATTGAGCATAAAATTTGTGATCATTTCATTAATTGCAATGTGACCCATCAATTTAATTGTAATTCCTTTTTGTTAAAGCATAAAATGGGGGAAACGTCTGTGAACAGTGGCTGCCGCTGAAGAACTTCCTCTTTAATAGAACAGCAAGACTGAAGTAAACGGCACATTCAGCAATCTTGTCAAACTCAGGGAATGTGTTCCTCAGGGAGGTGATGTGTCTGATGCTGTTCTTGGTCTACATGAATGACATCAGTACAGTACAGTACAGTACAGTACAGCAGTACCAAGGTTCGTCGCGAACATCCTCCATGTGGATGACTTTGCAATGTACTCCAGTACATATAGCAAATCAAATCGGACTAACTCCTTTAAAAGTGTTTGTTGTTGTATATTACTCGTCAATGTTTCCTCTGTAAATAAAAAAAAATAGTCCAGAAAGATCTGGACCCTAGAAATATTTTCCCCCCCACATTTTGTCGAACGTTTCGCTGGTGTGCGCGGTGCCATATGTCTGCGGCGGAGACGGGTGTGCGCCGTGGTTACTGGGACTGTTGTTTTACCGCAAGATGCAAGACGCGGAAAATACCGATAATAAACCTGAAAAGCACAGTTATGTACATCCATCGCCAAGCCATTCTAGCATAACCGGAACATATTTTTAAGCACGTATACACACACAATGTAAATAAAATCTGAATTTTTACAATGTGTATCTAATTTTGTTTTTAATTATGCTTTCCGAACGGCTGATTTTGTGCATCTTTCCGTAATGCGACACGCTGAGATGCAAAATGGCGGAGAGTTCCAATCTTTACGAAACTGATGATCAAAACAAGGTAAGGAAACCGTTTCACATTCATATTTTCAACATGAAATTAGTCTGAAAAAAGAAACAATTTCATGATTCGTGGTAGCAGTAAAAGCATTGCACGTTGTCAATTACACCCAGACGTTATGCCAGAATCGACAAAAGCTATTCACGATCAGTCTTCGTCTTCAGCGAAGTTTTCTGCACTTTTATACACGCACGCCATGAGTGTCTACATGTTGATGAATGGTATAGGGGCATAAGTATTTCAAATCAGATTGAAATTATATGATTAAATGATTTTTTCTGGCATGTCTGCAGGAAGGGTATGAAGATTTCAAATGCATTATCTGCAAAGAAGATACCTATGGCAAGCCTCGTGTAAAGCTCACACAGAAAGGTTGTAACAGTATCAACTCAGCCAGCAAGGAGCGTGGTGATATCCTTATTAGTGCAGACCCGGGATAGTTTGTCCACACTAAATGCCGCAAAGAGTACACACACCCAGACAAGATTCCAGCATGTAAAAGGGCAGCGTTAAAAGGATCACCATCTCCAGTGAAGAAAAAGAGGTGCCTGCGTTCAAATCAAAGCAGAATTAACTACAGCAGCCAGTGTTTGTTCTGTTGTCAGAGCAGAGAGATGGGAAAAAATGGAAAACAAGAAATACTGATTCCAGTTAAAACAGAAAGCTTCCAATAATCCATAAAGAAAACGTGCTAAAAGAGGGGAGGAGGACAAGTGGGCGATTGAAGTGACTGGCAGACTAGCATTTGCATCGGAATGCTGTGCGTATGATGTTGTGTACCACAATGTTTGCAGCACCAATTTTCGTTCAGGATACGGAATTCCACGGGTGTTTTCAGAAAACACAGAAAAGAAGAAGACAGGAGGACGACCTGAAAATCCCACTCTTGCTGCTGCATTAGCTGATGTGGTAGAGTTCTTACAATGCAGTGACTTTAGGTATCTGTCCAAGAAGTTGTCAATGCAATGCAGGGCAGCCTAGGTGGCACAGATGCTACATTGCAACCCTACACAGCAAAAAATATCTCAAGAAAAAATGAAAGAGCAATTTGGGGAGGATATTGTCTTCACAGACCTTGGAAGAGGCAAGGCTGGTGTATCTCTGAGGAAAATGCATCAACGATTCTTCATGACTTTTTTGTGTCAGCAAGACATGCAGACGAACAAACAGAGACGACAAAACTAATCAAGACAGCAGCACAACTGATCTTGGCCGATATAAAGACATTGTCTAATGAAAGAGACAATTGTCCAGAATTTGCAGATGATGATGATGTCTTGATAAACAAGTTAATTACATGCCACACTCCCTGAGAACATTGCTTCAAGCAATCATTGTGACCAACGACAGTGACCTGAAGATTGCGTCATTGGGACATGTCATTGTCCAGGCAGCACAGCCAGGTACTGTCATGGTACCCTTACAGCTTGGGTTTTGGGTTTAGGTGCACCACTTGTTTGCTTCAAAGTTCCTGGTGGAAAGTCTGAATTGTCTAGGTTTCTATGTCTCATACCAGGAAATTCAGGTAGGGGTGTGTGTGTGATAGTGTGTGGCAGTGTGTGTGTGTGTACCGTGTGTGTGTGTGTGTGTGTGTGTGTGTGTGTGTGTGTGTGTGTGTGTGTGTGTGTGTGTGTGTGTGTGTGTGTGTGTGTGTGTGCGCGCGTGCATGCATGCGTGTGTGTGTGTGTAAGACAGTGTGTTTTGGTAATGGGCAATGATAGTGGCAGGAAGAGAGGATGACGAAGGATAAACTGAACTGAACGTAATAATTAGATACTTATATGTGATACTGTACAAAATGTATACAAGTTTTGGCATACAAGGTTATGAAATATTGTTTTTGTTGTTGTCAGAATAGAAAACCTTATCGAAAACAGCTTATTGTTTTTGTTGTTGTCAGAATAGAAAACCTTATCGAAAACAGCATTTGAATATTTTTGGTTCACGTGCAAAGCAAAAGTGAATCTATGTTCTGGGTCAGTGGTCGCCCGTCCGTCGTCCGTGGTAAACTTTAACGTTGGCAAGACATTTCTAATGATACCAATTTGAGTGATCTCTCACAAAAGTCAACGTCACAGGGGATCAGGAAATTGGTCCAAAATAGCTATATTTTGGCATAATTTATTTTTCCTCAAATAATATTTATAATTTCAAACCCAGACTTGGTACAAAGATACCTGATGGTAAGACCTTTCTATGCAAACTAATTTGGTTGATCCCTCGGGAAGGTCAAGGGTCACAAGAGCTCAGGAAATAGGTCCAAAATAGCCATATTTTGACAAAAGATGCGTTTTTCTCAAATGCTATTCACAACTTTGACACAGTGATACCTGATGGTAAGACATATCTATGCATACTAAGTTGGATGACCCTCCGTTAAGATTGATTGATTGATTTACATTGCTTAACGTCCCGACAGCAACAATGCTTTCTCAGGACGTGCTTGCACTGCTTGTGAAAAAAAAAGAAAACAGAATATTGAATGTATGTCGCCAGCCGGTCCAATACGTTAAATAAACCTACGCCATGGGGCCTAAATAAAGCTAAGACCATTTAGCAACACATACAATATCAAGAGCTACAGGCAGTGCAGACAGTTGGGAGAGTTTTAAAAAGGCAAATACAGGTGAATGGACCAAGGGTAGACACGTGCACCAGAATAGAGGGGAAAACCGACCCTGTGGGCTGACCAGGGTGACCCTGGGAACTAAAAAGTAGTTAACCCACCGAAGGCCCCCAGGGCAGACCCGGGTGGGGTCCTCCGTTAAGGTCACGGGTCGCAAGAGGCCCGCAAATGTGTGTAAAATGCCAGTCTTTCATAACATTATAGGTATTATCAACATTTTTCAACTTTTTCAATGAAATTTGGCACAAAGGTAGCGGATGATAAGACCTTCCTGTGCATACTAATTTAGTCGACGAATCGCAACCTGGTGGACTTGTACGTCAGCTTTGTATAAGACAGTACAAAGATGCCAACATCATATTTGACGATATTGCAGTGGACCAGGAACAAAGGACGTGACACATCTGCGCAGAAGCAAAGGTATGGTGGGAACCAATATTGCTTTCACCGCAGACATGCTCCTGTGTGAGAAAAAGGAACACTTTCTCGCAAACGCAGACAATAAGGAAAAGTTTCTGCGTCTTCTCGGCAGTGCTTTTGAAGCCACAGGTTTTGCAGTCCGTCATGCGCAAGGCGATGCTGACTGATCGTTCAGGAAGAATTACTGTCTGCAAAAAAATGTGCCGGCTGTTGTGATTGGTGACGACATGGACCTGCTTGTTCTCCTACTCCATCATATTGAACCCACCATGCAAGAGGCGTTTCTCATGTCAGGATCCTACAAGAAGAATTGCACTAGGGTTTGGGCCATCAAGGCCACCTAAGCACGTCTGGACAGGGCGGTATGTGTTAGCACATGCATTCTGTGGATGTGACACCATCTCCCGGGCACATAACATTTCAAAGTCTCTGCCTATCAAGAAGCTGAAAAATAATGACTTTGTGAAGGATGCCCATATCTTCCTGGCAGGTGATAGTAACCACCAGGCCATTGCCGAAGCTGGTGAAAGAGTGTTTGTGTCGCTCCACAACAGGAGACATGATGCCACGTTGGACCATCTGCGGCTAGTGATGTATCAGCAAAAAGTTTCCTCAAGCAAGTCACAGGTTCAGGCCAAAGTTCTGCCTCCAACTTAACAGCTGCTCGGTATCACTCCTACAGGGCGTACTTTCAAGTCCAGGAATGGGCAACTCTGGGGAGATGTGAACATATGCCTGAGGATTGGGGATGGGAGCTTCGACAGGGTCAGCTGATACCCGTTACAACAGACATTCCTCCCGCACCAGAAGATCATCTGAATGTCATCTGCTGTACCTGTAAAAAGGACTGCTCCTCAGAAAGGTGCTCCTGCCGAAAACATGGCTTGACATGTACTACAGGTTGTGGAGAGTGTCGTGGGGAACACGGTGCATCAGTTGATCAGTTGGAGGAGTTAGGAGAGTTAGACTCAGAAATATGAGGCAGGGCAGGGCAAGTTCTTCAACAATATTTCCTTCTGTTCTGCATGAATCAGACTTTGATATTCATTTTCACAGTATTCAGTTGAAAAGCTTTCATTTGACATGCAACATGACAGGGTTTGGGGCTGTTATCTAGTGTTTGTGTGCTCAGTATTGTCATGAACAGCGGAACAAATGATGTGAGAAAGATAACCACATAAAATCAAGTCTTAAACAGGATGGATTCATCCTGACTTTTTATATGTGTTTTTTCTCTGTATCTATGTAGTATTCCAACAAGCAATGTTTCTAAAGGAATTAGTCCGAACTTTATCTTTTTTCATGTAAATTGACTGGACTAAGTGTGGAGCGCAGCAGAACATACTGAAATAGCATCCTGCAGAATCCAGGATGCTGCCAATAGAGTCAACAGCTGGACTGAAAGATGGCCACTCAAACTGAGCTAGACCATCTCTTTCAATCAGATGGAAGAGGTCACCTTGAAAACTGGAGACCTTCCAATACCAAAGACAGGACAGGCCAACTTTACTGGCAACAAATAAATTACTGGATTCACGGCGTCGTGAGACTAGCGATGCCATGACGTCAAGCTTATGGTGACGTCATTTTGCTGCTCGTGCTATTTTTTTCTTCAGAATTCCTGTCGCTACTCCTGCCCACAGAGTGTACTAATGGCGGGAAGCGCCGTGTGTCCGTCTTTATGTGTGTGTGCCGGCGTGTGTGTTGATCAGAGGCTAGCTTAGAGAGGAGGGAAATGGATCAGAAGGATAAACTTAAAATATGAACAACTGTGAATGTTCCTAAAAGAAAAACGCATATGCCTAGGTAAAGCTGAGTTCCCTTGTGACTTCAGCGTATCTCATGCTCTGTTCACGTTGTGCCGGCAATGGCCAGACTCTTCAGCTGTTGCGTGCTGATGGAGTTCAAACTCCGCAAACTCAGTGAGCTCAAGGCTCTATATGTTTTGTTGTTGTTGTTTGTTTGTTTGTTTGTTGGGTTTTTTTCAATAACACGCGCGGGACGGAACAACGAGACTGAATCTCAGCTTTAATGTATATCATATCTGCCGCAAAATACCGGACATCACTATTCTCTAAACCAGCCATTACCATTTCATATCTTTGGCATTACTGAAACCCGCCTGACAACATCAAAAAAAAAAAAAAAAAAACGTGGTTATTTTGCTGTGTGATTTCTGTGTTCTGGGACAATTTAGCATACCTCTGTAAGTCAAAATCTGACTTGAACACCCAGTAGACGATTTCACCTAGAATCCAAACAAGTAGAATGCATGTGGCTAGATATCAGAAGAACAAAGTGATCACCCTTTAAATTTTTATTTACAGCAATCCAGCTGCCAGATTAGCATGGCTTGAGGACTTTGAATGAATGATTGCTGACACAATAAACAAAAATGCAAAGTTGATCTACACATCCTAGGTGATTTCTGTGTTGATTTACTAAACGATAGTTGCTCATCATGGAAATCTGTGATCTCCACTCAAAGATTTAGCGCCTTTAGCGTTATTATTGTTTAACTGTTACATTAGTAACTTGAGGGGCCCAAGGAAGGGGTCCATAGAAAATCTCATGAGGCTCGTTATTACAAGCACCTGTTAAACGGGTTTTTACTTTACTGCGGGCACGAAAGTTCCAGGTGACATTTACATATTGATTAAAATGCATATCGCAATAAATCTACAGAAAACACACTTGAAGACGAGTTTCTTTTTTCTATGCATTTTACACGCTTGGTCTTTTGGGTCTTGATGACGTGTTTCTGCAACAAACATGCGGAATCATTGAATTGTGCGTCAACACTACACTGACTTTGCATGGATTTTCAAATAGTAGATTTGTGGCACCTTAGAAAGCTGCGGCACTTCATGTACGAAGTCTGAATGTTTGTTTGAAAAATCTTCCAGGGAACTTGGCGCTAATCTACGCACAAGTGCTTAATGAAAGTAATAATCACATACAGGCCAGAGGATGGAGATATTTTATGAAAGCGAAATCTAAGGAAACTGGTAAATATATTTTTTTATCAAGAAAAAGAAAACAAAACTATAAAAGAGCTTTGGTCTTGTTTTGCACAGCAATTGGTGCACAACGTGAAAAAAAATACATGCCCCTAATATCCCCGCCATCCACCCCTGACAGGGCACCATACAAAGCTCAATTTTCGGGTCCCCTGCTAAAGTTTTTTGGAGCTACAAAATAACACTTAATCCCCTACTTTCCAGGGCTATAACCATGTTGTCCTCACGGCACGTCGCTTTTATCCCCATTCCTGTACAATGAAAGTGTGTTGACATCACTATGACAGCTTCTGCTGTACAGTCCCACATTGCAGGTTAATCCCCAGAGGCTCCTCCGCCTAAGAATAAGTAATATTCATTATTATATCCATAACCATTTACAAAAAGAGACATAGATCTTCTTCACACACTTCACGAGGGTCTATGTCTCTTGCAGCTGAGAATTGCTGGAGCGGTCCCCTACAGCGCTGTCTTGTGCTGGGTCTCTGGTACGTAGGGTTGCTGGCAGCTGTTTTCCGTTTTTTACAAATGGGAATAAACCTCTCCAATTACATTGCATTATAGTTTACTGAGGTATGCCGCTAGACGTTTGTCTGTTTGACACACCTCACCGCCTCTCTCTCTCTCTCTCTCTCTCTCTCTCTCTCTCTCTCTCTCTCTCTCTCTCTCTCTCTCTCTCTCTGTCTCTCTGTATGTGTGTGTGTGTGTGTGTGTGTGTGTGTGTGTGTGTGTGTGTGTGTGTGTGTGTGTGTGTGTGTGTGTGAAAATAAAGTGTTCTTGTTTTTGATACACATATCGTTCTGGCTCCAAGGCTGTGTCGTGGAACTCGAATTGTATCAAGACAGGACAAGCCCAAGTCTCTTACTATTAATTCTAGGGTCTGAAATATTTCGTTCTTTACCAGGAAAAGATGTCCCAATACACAGTGTTGCTTACTAAAGAATACACACGCTGCGTGCTCAAGTCGCATTTGTGCTGCCGCTGACGAATGCGACACTGAAATCAAACGGGTAAAACGATAGCTGTAAATCAGTGTGTGCTGCTCACACAAAGTACTTCATCGTTTCTTTTCATAGCATGGACACGAGAAACTACAGTTGCTGATACATTTAATGCTGCAGTCCTTCCTTCATTAACCCCGACACTGTCTGAAAATTTACAGCACGAGATACTGTTAAATTATTTCGTGTGCGAGACATTTTGGTACTGACTTAAAGTTACGTGAACTTGTACTGTACTGAATGTTCATGCAATCATTTCAATTTAAAAGCACTCTGCACGAACATATTTATTTAACTGATGGTTATCTAAGTGATAACATTTGTATCGATGACTGCTTCACATAGACGAACATCAGTGCCAGCAGTTGGAAACCATCGCAGATTCACTGGATGCTGCCTGAAACACACCGGACATGAACGATGCCTACAAGAGGCATTGACCATCAAGAGCCACCGCTTCTGCGGGGCTTCTGAGGACCTATGCCTAGTGAACTTGCGTATTGTTTGCTGTGTTCCTGTAGTAGTGATGGGGTTAAAGAGAGCATGTTGAAGGCATCAAAGCTTAGCGCAACGATGTGCACGTGCGGACACATCGTCAGACATTCAATTGCGCATGTCTGTCGATGGTCGCTCCAACTTCACATGGCTCGCAATGTCTATCGTAACAGAAATGAAAGTCAACAGTACAGGATCTGCCACAATATCAAATGTATCTGCACCACAACAAAGGAGGTGGGAAGTGTGTGTGTGGGGGGGGGGGGGGGTGGTACCATCAAGGATTCACGACCCTTTATTTAGCGATTCTAGAATTACGAATTTAAAATAATAGCAGTCACGCATCACTTTGGAAAGAGTCGATGGAGAGAGCTTTCAAAACATCTTTACATCATTTCACTGGCCGAAACTCAACAATGGAGATGTTGTGGGGGGAGAGGGTATGTTTCACGGAATATGAAGGAAGTTTGTGCGAGAAACAACGCAGTTCTTATTTTCGAGTTTCACGACGAGCGCTATTTTCGCGGATCAGGTGGATAAAACTGAAAATTTCAACCGCGAATCACGAGAACTGAAAAAACACCATCCCCCCCCCCCCCCTCCCTTCAGACACGGGTCTAATGTTGATGGTTACCCCGGGGGTGGAGTGGGGTGAATTTTACTCTTTAACCTGCATTTGTGAGCCGCCAGGCAGCTGTCTGTGGGTAAAGTGAAGCGAATGTGACTGACAGGTACTCCACTGAATGATAGACACGTAAAATTAACAGCGGACTGGTAACTTTATATTAGCAACAGTCAGCAAAAGTCATCGGGGCCTTGTTTAAATACACCACCAGTGTGCTGAACTAATATTTGAAAATTTCACCCTAGACTTAGACCTTGAAAACTGCCTCCATTCGAAAATGTAAATGAGGGCAAATTCTTGCAGCAAAGGTTTAGCTTTTCATGAGCCCCTGCGTATGTGGTTGTATGCGCAGGGAAGGACCTGTCTAAAGATGTTAACATTCAGGTTACACGTGGCAACATCTATGGCGTTTTGTCGTCCAACCTTTTACCATCTTGTCCTTTGAAGTGTGTTAGTGCAAACACAGTTTAAACTGAAGCGAGTGTTGGCGCACAAGAGCTTGTGTGTGAATGGGCGTGTGCGAGTGAAAAGGCAAGTGACCGTGTTTTCCTCAGAAAGGTGTTGATGCTCCAAGGCAAGCGGCAGGCTACCCCTCCCTGTATTGATCAAGATATGTATGCACTAGGGACGAACACAGGTAAAGGAATGGGGGTGGGAGGAAGGGACGAGGGGAGGACGCAGTTTGCACTTTTTCTTGTAAAAGTAAATAGTTCATTTCGTAGGATCGTCCGGTAATTTTAGTTCAATTAAGATTAGTTTGAAATGGTATGTTTGATATGGTATGTCTTAGTTTCAGATTTCTATGATAAGTTATACTGATGCCCGGTAAAGACAATAATATGCAATGCAGGTTGTGTCAGAAGTGTCAAATAGTCCATCTCGTTACTTGTCTAATCACACTGCTATAATGAGGAAACGGGGGGGGGGGGGGGGGGGGGGGGGGGGGGGGGGGGAGCTCGGACCTCGTTTTGGAAACGGCTCGGCCCCCTCATTTTGACAGTTGTTCACTAAACGTCATTGCCGTGGATTACGATGCTTCATGTTTCCTGCACCAAAATATCCCAAAATGGATATAATACACGCGTCAAAGAAAATGATTCACAGAGCAATAAAACTGCACACACTTCTCACAGGTTGCAATTTATTCCCCAAAACGTTGATTTTATTTTTCTTTCGCAATTGTGTGTCTAACTTACATACCAGTTAACGCATCTCCCTGAAACCTTTTGACATATAAAGCATGGATTCTCATCGATTCGTTCACAAAAAAAATTGCCAGAGTTTACAAAGAAAAAGCACAGTTAAATCGTTATTTTCCTAAAGAAACGGCTCGGACTCGGAAACGGCCCGGACCCTGCAAGCAGATTTGCATATTATGAAGAAACGGCTCGCATCCCTTTTTTAAATTCTCAAACTAAAATGGGGTAGCTCCCTACTTCAGTTTTCGTTGTAATGTATGGAAGGTGATTCAGTAAGCGCCATTGTCATTTTTAAACAGAATAATCCAGCTAAAGTGCACCAGGAGCGGAGAACAATGTGTTTGATTATTTTCTTACACACCTCCTTCTTTGCTGCCTTTGAGCGAAAAAGCTGTATCACACACGTGTGGTACAGCTTGGCTGTATCACACGTGTGTGATACGGCCGTGCTGCGTGAACGGCCGACTGTGCACAACATTAGAAAGTCTGGTCAACAAAAAGGTATGGGCACACGCGATATTGAAACTTGACCTACTTTCAGCTCACGCGCAATGACATCATTTCACAGTGACGAATGACACTCTGGCGTCATGTATTGCGCTATCAGGAACATTTGTTTGGCATCCAAAATATTTACGTCACATTACAAAGTAAATTAAGTCAGGATCTTTGCCAAGACACAATGGCGGCTGTATTGTGACTAGGTGTGTCCTGAAAACCAACTCACGTCGGATTTATGCAAAGAAAAAGGTGAGTAAGAAATAGATTCTTACACCGGTGTATGTTTAGGTGATACTGAGAATCTTACTCTCGTGGTAATAAAACCTTATCCTACTCGCTTTCGCTCGTAGGATAAGATTTTAAAACCACTCGAGTGAGCTTCACAGTATCACCTATAACACCGATGTAAGAATCCTTGTTTTCATCCATACGTCACACGACCAGTCACTTTAGCGCAAACCGTACCATGTGACCGGGATACAAAAACCCTTGTAGCACCTAATCGCCGACTTTTTGTAGCCCTCTTTCTGACGCATCTTGGATGCCAGTTTTGTTCTATAAAATATCACCAAAACGTTCTAAAGTACAAAGTTACTTAGTGTTGTTCGAAACAACAGGCACAGCACTGGAGACGGCAACGTCATGTAACGATTTTGTAAATTACGTCATAAGCCTATTACGTATAAATGTATATTCATTTGACGTCAGTCATATCTGGCGTGATCCAGGTCGAAATATTTCTTCTTGATTTCTTTTACGAAAACATTGGAGAAATGAAAACAAATACGTTATTGGTAGCAGGGGCTTGCTGCACGGACCCTTGTAGGCCTTCGGGAGGTCAAAGGAACCATTGTCAAGCCTTCGGGGTACAATGTTTTTTTTTTTTTACCTCCTTCAGGCCTACAAGGGTCCGTGTACCAAACCCGTGCTACCAATAACTTATAATATACTAATATACACCAATTTCAAAAGTTTGTGAGAACAATGAGCCTACCGTGACCACCCCCCCCCCCCCCCCCGATCATACACTGTCTAACACTGACACCACTCCCACACACAAAAGCACACACACTCGATATGACGATAACCTAAGGAAAGTAACTCCCATGCAAAATCGTAATCAAAGGAGATGTCACAGTTCTATAACTTTTGGGTATGTGCGGATCTGCTGCAATGGTAAAATACTTGGATTCGCCAATCGTGTGCATGAAAAACATCATGGTATCGGTACCTGCGTGTTGCCATCACATAAAAGAGATAGCAAAAGCTTGGGAGAGAAGCCGAAGCATTTAAACGTTTCTAATGTGAAATATTTTAATACACAGAACTGAAAATCGACAGTAACACGATTCACAAGTTGCGGCATTTGCAACAGTAGCAGGAGAATAATAAACTGCTAGTCTTTCCTGACCATAGTCTAAGGACCTCGAACCTATTAATAATGTTTGGCTGGGATTGATTAAAAAATTAAAAAAAAGCTTTCCGTGCATCATTTGTTTTGCAGCCCTTTAATCTGCTCTGTAATTGAGTGCCCCTTTTTTTTTTTTTTTTTTACTAATTTCCTTATAGCGTTCTAATGCTACCTTGGCCGATTGTCTTCGGCGGCATCAAATGGCCACATTAGCCACCTTGAAACGATTTTTACATTACTCGTCGTATCAAGCAAATCAGTCACAGTAGGAAAACAGGCGCATCTAATAGAAAACCAGCGGACTGAGTAGAAAGCATCCGTGGGTGCGGGGTGACAATGGAGTAGCGCCCTTGGGAATGTCATGTCGGTGCTGATGTAGTCTGTTGGTGGAACATCTCCTATTTTGGCTGTACAGCCCCACACCGGAATGGCAGTCCCTTTTATAGCATCTCCTGAAAGCAGACACTTGGAAAGGGGGGAGGGGGGGGGGGGGGGCGGACGTGTTTGTAGCGAAGGTGGGTGCGCCCGGTAGTCCTATTGCCCAAAACAAAATCCCCGAAGAGGATGTCCTTTGGGATTCTGCCATCGTCCGTACGGCACACGTGACGCAGCCATCTGAGGAGATGTCGGCGAAGACTTGCGAAAAGACTTGGGATCTGGGCGCGCGTACAGACTTCCGTGTTTGTGAACCCGTCCTTCCATGAGATACCAAGGATCGGTCTGAGACATGTGGAAGTAGTTCAGTCTCTTCTCCTGTGAGTCATGGAGTGCCCAGGACTCGCAGACGTGTGCTAAGAACGCAGGCGCGGTAATCAACAACTTTGGTGTTCATCCCCATGTTGTTGTCAAGTCTCTTCTACTTATAGAAGAGTCTTTTTTTTAGGGTGGGACGCGGTGGAGCGATTTCAAAAGCACACACACGACATCATAGACGGGCTAGACTAAAACTCTGACAGTGAAGTAACAAGATAAAAATTACGTCATTCTAGTTACGCAAACCTCGCCGTAGAATGTACTTTTGGCGCGAAGTGTGTGTGTATGTGCGTGTGTGTTTGTGCGTATGTATGTAAACAAGAAAATCTCCGAAGTTTGCGTGTGTACACGCTTGAAATTAGGGAAGGTGTTTCATTCAGGGGGTGCATAGGAGCCTCTCCGAGCATTTTGAATTTGGATGTCTCATTGACGAACTAAATGACCGTTTATAGAAGTCGGTTGACCCATTTTAGAGTCCGTTAATTTCATTATATTCAATTGCAGTTTTGCATATAGCAGGATTGGAGAAAGACATTGGGTGAGTTCGTTAGCTGTATCTTTGGAACTTTTCAGTAAAAATTAATTATATGAAGAAAGATTTTAAAAAGTAAAAAGCCTCGACTTCTCGAGAAAATCAGACGTGACGGTGACGTAAAAGCAGAAATTTCATCATTACACATCGACACAATACTCTAGATGTGACGTCTCTCTCTCTCTCTCTCTCTCTCTCTCTCTCTCTCTCTCTCTCTCTCTCTCTCTCTCTCTCTCTCTCTCTCTCTCTCTCTCTCTCTCTCTCTCTCTCTCTCTATCAAAACAAGGACGCGTATGCACTGTGGCCCTTTTAGAGTTCACTGATGCATTAACAAATTTGCGAGGTTTTTCAAATATATTTAAAGACAACAGGTAGAGACCCTTGACAGGAAGTACATCTCGCATATAATAATAATAATAATAATAATAATAATGTACATTATATAGCGCTTAACCTCCAAATGAATGGTGCTCTAAGCGCTTTACAAGATCAAAAATCACAGAACAAAAAGTACAAGAAAGAAAACGCTACAATTAATGTCACAAAAACTAAAGTGACACATATTAAAAGCTCACACTCACACATACACACACACCGTTACAAGAACAGTTACTGCTAAAGATTGCTCACTCACTAAAAATGCATCTAACTGTATAATAAGAAAACATAGGTCTTGAAAAGCAGACAGAGTTAAGGCATGTCTGACATGGTCTGGAAGGTCGTTTGAGGTTACTGGACCGAAACAAGAAAAGGCCCTGGCATTTAAAAGGGACTTTGTGAGTTACGGCTCTTATATAGAAGAAACTTTGCGGGTTATGGCTCATCCCATCTTGTTTTTCACACTCTCTTTGTCACCCTGTCCATAGTCGAAGTTATTTGGATGACAGAAAAAAGTTCGACCAAAAATGGTGGCTGACGTAGATATTTTGTTACCGCATGCAAGAGGCCACTTAGATAAGTCTTATCCATCCCCTGCAGTTGATGCCAGAAATAAGGAGGCAGTAGCAGGTGAAAGTGTCCCCCAGCCCCTGACGTACGGCGCCTAACGCCCTTACAATTACCCACAAACCAGATAGGTGAGGCTAGCGCTGGCAGAATTGTCAGTACTCAAACCAAGGGGAATCACAGCGCTGGACAGACAACAGTTAGATCCCCTGCCCCCGCCTATCAGGCACCTAATCGCCAGCCCACAGAGAAATACGCAGGTATAGAATAAGACAATCATTTCCATTCCTAAAAAGAATGGATCAGGTCTCTTATATAACCCATGTCTTTCTCCGGAACTTAGGAAGTAGGCAGGAGAAACATACATACACAAACATGAAGGTGCGCTACTATATGTGTTCGGGTAAGTACCCTGATTTCCCACAGTAGATGCACAGAACATTACACAACAATGTAACGATACAAATTTTGCCTCGAGTTATACATGATACTCACAAACCAGATAGGTGAGGCTAGCGCTGGCAGAATTGTCAGTACTCAAACCAAGGGGAATCACAGCGCTGGACAGACAACAGTTAGATCCCCTGCCCCCGCCTATCAGGCACCTAATCGCCAGCCCACAGAGAAATACGCAGGTATAGAATAAGACAATCATTTCCATTCCTAAAAAGAATGGATCAGGTCTCTTATATAACCCATGTCTTTCTCCGGAACTTAGGAAGTAGGCAGGAGAAACATACATACACAAACATGAAGGTGCGCTACTATATGTGGTCGGGTAAGTACCCTGATTTCCCACAGTAGATGCACAGAACATTACACAACAATGTAACGATACAAATTTTGCCTCGAGTTATACATGATACTCACAAACCAGATAGGTGAGGCTAGCGCTGGCAGAATTGTCAGTACTCAAACCAAGGGGAATCACAGTTACCGCCACAGTATAACGTACACCCAACCCGGGTACAAGACACAACCTGGACGGTCAACACTCACAGGCTAAAATTGATTTCCACATCTTTCTACAACTGAGATGCAGAGATTCTGGTAACAAATGCTAAACCGTAAACCGTATTACCAGTAAGAGGCGTAGATTCTCATGAGCCCCTGCGATTTCAGGGACTTATGACAATCTATGCCTCTTGGGTATCTATAGAACGTGCTGGAACTGCGGCGGCTCTTTTCAATTCACATGGTGGACTTTATCTAATTAGGCAGCCACTCTATTTTCCCGTGCTGGATAGCAGCGAAAGGGGAGACGTTGTTTTCAGTAAATAGCAGCAAATTGTATTGACGGATCATGCAGTGCTGAAAGGGGCTGGGTGTGTCCACAAACACCTTGTAACCGCCGCTAAATAAAGGCTGGCGAGGGAGGTGGTCCAGGTCCTTTAGGTTGGCATGCACGCAGGAAACGGGAGGCTGGGCCATGAGGGAAGGACACACGCTAGTCGTGAAACTGTCGGGGTTAATCAAAGGGAACTTTTACTGGCCGAAAGCTGGCGAAGAATGGAACTATTTGTGTCCTATCGAACTGTTGGCCCGCGCCCACTAGCACCTGTCTGTGTGAATGGCGAACGGCATTCATCGTGTTTAATTATACCCTCGTCCAAATGGCATTAACACAGAGGTCCTGCAGGCTCAGTTCTCTAGGCCAACGGTCTCTCACAAATCAAATTGTGTCTGCCAGAGGCATAGATTCTCTTGAGACCCCGCATTTACGGGGCCTCATAAGGATCTGTACCTCTTGCATTTGTTGTGGCTGCTTGTGTTCCGATAGTGAAGGGGTTAATCGTGTCTGTGACTGAGTTTGGCTTCACTTTGTCCCCGGCAATAGATTCCCCCGCAGTCCCGTGCTGATGGCCCGTCCACTGCCTACATCGGGCCGTGTGCAGCTGGATGAGAACCACAGACTTAAACACACGTCTGGCGTAAGAACCAAGACACAAGGGGCATCTCTTGAGAAAATATCACCAGAGCCATAGATGTGCATTTGTTTGGTAATGTATGTCACTTAAGGTTGTAGGCGTGCTTAGTATTTGAAAATCGGACCTGAGCCATAAAATTTGCCGATGTCTGAATGCTTAACCAATTTTCAAAATATATCGTGTACTGTGCGTTTCTGAGCAATATTTGAGTTGAGCGCCAATTTCTGACCACACTTTTTGTTATTCGTATTATACAAGGTATAGTTTTGCGACATCTTGGTGTGTCACTGTTATAGCAAATCGTGGGCAAGACTGCACCAAACAACGAAAGGGTCATCTTTACTTCACTTTTGCAAAGTGTTTTCATTGGCAGTAGTCGACTATATATGCGTCATTATGTGAGGAGAAATGGAACGGAAGGCCATTCATTCTTAATACAGTCCCACTCGCATTAAGCTGAAGGCGGATAAGTCGGCAAACGCTTAATTCGAGTCAAATTTTGTTTTCTTTGCCAAAGCTGCTCTTTTTATGACTAATTTGACAACGGATAACTTCGAACGCGTTTCTCCTTTTCCAAACTCGGACATGTCGAACCGATTTTCTTTTCGCGGCCATAGCTGCTCTTTCTATGATAATTTTACTGCGCATAACTCCATTAAGTCGAAAATCGGAGGACAAGTCGAAAGCGTTTCTCCTTTTCCAACTCGGTCGCATTCAAACATGCCTGGTCTTCAAGTTTGTCTACCCGCATTGAAAGTACGGTAGACTTGAAAATAGGGCTGGTCGAAGCGCGTTCCGTAGAATGCACACGATGTACTGGGCGGGCGGACCCCGAATTCTGGCAAAAAAGTAACAAGAGAACGTACACTTAGCGCCAAAAGCCGTGTGTGTGTGTGTGTGTGTGTGTGTGTGTGTGTGTGTGTGTGTGTGTGTGTGTGTGTGTGTGTGTGTGTGTGTGTGTGTGTGCGTGCGTGCGTGCGCTTGCGTGCGTTCGTGTGTGCATGTGTGTTACTGCGACTAGAGCCCGCATTTGTGGACAGACAAACTTGAAACTTTAGGATATTTTTCTCCTACGTAAATTCTCCCGAGGCAGTTTTTTAAAAATATTTTTTAAAAAATAGGTTACACGTTTCTGCAAGCTTTGGAGCCACTATATACTCCCATCAAGCACTGAGTCAGCCCTGGAAGAGGCTGTGTGAAGAAAAGAATCAGCCCTGGATGATGCTGCGTGCATTTTGGATGAGTGACGTGAAACATCAAATTCGTCAATGTGGACATGACGTGAAGCTTATTTGATGCTCGTGCTATTTCTTCTTCTGTCGTTACACCAGCTAGCGTACTAATGGCGAAGAAGTACCCAACGGAGAAAGAAACACGCTTAGAAAAAACGGTACAACACAATTTAGTAATATTTCGGGTAAATACCCTTTGTCAAAATAGACAAACAAACAGAGACATTATTTGCTACTTATCTTCAGATGCAGAAGGAATGTGGCAACTGAAGGTCACCTTCAGTTGCCACATTCCTTCTGCATCTGAAGATAAGTAGCAAATAATGTCTCTGTTTGTTTGTCTATTTTGACAAAGGGTATTTACCCGAAATATTAATAAATTGTGTTGTACCGTTTTTTCTAAGCGTGTTTCTTTCTCCGTTGGGTACTTCTTTGCATTTCACACGCTTGGCAGTCACCTTTTTGGTCTGGAGTACTAATGGCGGGAAGCGCCGTGTGTCCGCATTTTTTATTTGTGTGCGCGGTGTGTGTTGATCAGAGGTTTGGTTAAAGAGGAGGGAAAGGGATAAGAAGGATAAGCTTAAAAATATGAACAACTCTGAATGTTCCTAAAAGAAAAACGCATGTGAGCTCCAGACAGTACGGTAGATTTTGGGATCAACTCCTCATCTCATCTCAGAGAGAGAGAGAGAGAGAGAGAGAGAGAGAGAGATAGAGAGAGAGAGAGAGAGAGAGAGAGAGAGAGAGAGAGAGAGAGAGAGGAGAGAGAGAGAGAGAGAGAGAGAGAGAGAGAGAAATGAATGAAATGAAACCTTATTTTTCATGGATAAAGGATTAGGTACCTTCAATGACCTTTTTTCAATCATGTCCTTGCTAAGCTATAGCATGCACGTAAACACACATACACATAATTTTATATATATACTGGGGCGGTCCGTGGCGCAGTGGTTAAGACGCCTGCCACCAATGCTAAAGGTGCGAGGTTCGATTACGGGTTCCGGCGTCGGATTTTTCTCCTCTAGTAAGTGTCACCGTTAATTCGGGCGGACCGTCGGGGGTTCTTTCTCCGGGTACTCCGGCTCTTCCTCCCCCTCCACTTTGGTATCAGTTTCAGTCCACTTAATCAAATTTCAAATACAAACGATTTTGAATTTCCAAAAACTTCAGTAGCTCGCTTGAGCTTGCCCTTAGCACCACGTGAAAGTTATGTGTTTACGTTCAGTGTGTGAGTGAATGCGCGTGATTCACGTGAGCGTGCTTGTTGGGTTCAGTTCGCGGCGGCGCTTTGAGCCGATTTTCAATTGGGATAAAGCGCCTATTTAATGCGCTTATTATTATTATTATTATAGTGAAAAGTACAGGCAACAATAATTCCATTTTAAATAATCAATGCTCACATTACACACACACACACACACACACACACACATTCACACTGATATATACCAGTCCTCACACACACACACACACACACACACACACACGCACACACGCGCGCGCGCGCACTGATTTCTACCAGTCCACACACGGACACCAAGAAAAAAAAATATGATGTTATGCTGCAAAAAAAAAATGACAAAAAACACGTCAGCAAGTCTAAAGTATTATGATACATGAATATGAATATGAATAAGGAAATGTTTCTGCGGTCAATGACGGTATGTGAAAGAAAAATATATACAATATGTTTTCATATGTTTTTAATAAATTTATGCTGTTGGTTCTTGAACGTTCGTAAAGAAGGTGCTGCTTTAATGTCTGCAGGAACTGTGTTCCATAATTTTGCACCAGAGTACAAGAGGGACGTCTTGTAAATATCTAAGCCGGGCCTTGGTACTACCAGATTGTTCCTTGAAGTTCGACTAGCTCTGTGGGCAAGTGCGAACAAATTAGAGAGATAGGCTGGTGATTCTGAGAGGGTGATTTTGCGCATGAGTACCAACTTACCAATGAATTGCTTGTCAAGTGGCAGGATATCCAGCAGCTTGAACTTGTAATCAGTACTAATGACTTGCATGGGTCTGTCAACGACTACTTTGATTGCCCGCCTGTGAAGCGAATTCATCCTTTTGAGATTAGCATCACTGCTCCGATCCTAAACTGAGGAGGCATAATCCAAATGTGGCTGAATATGGGCACAGTAAAAAAAGATTCCTTTTTGGTTCGTTAGTAAAATATCTTAATTTTGACAGTAAGAATAATTTTTTGATATTGTTTTACACACTTTGGTAATATGGCTTTGCCAACACATTTTGTCATCAATGATGATTCCAAGCACACGCTATTCCTTGACTTGCTCAACAGACTGCCCATTCAAATAGAGCTGTAGGGGAGACGGGTTCAGCTGATGCTTTTGTCTAGTAGTAATTAACATACATTTGGTCTTAGTAGGATTCGGAATAATATAATTGTTTTGACACCACGTGGAAACATCATTCAGGCCGCTTTGTAGGGACGGGGTTATACAGGATGCATCTGACGATGACACATCAAGAGTTCCATCATCAGCAAAGAGACTACAGACTACACGGGGGTCGGATATATGTAAGGGAAAATCGTTTATAAAAACTGAAAATAATAATGGACCGAGGATGGATCCTTGTGGTACTCCGTGCTCTATCACCCCCTAACGTGAGTTTGTACCATTCACACAGACGTACTGTGTGCGCCCGTTTAGATATGATGTAATGAAGGCAAGGGTGCCAACACTCAGCTGATAGGCAGCAAGCTTTTTAATTAAAAGACCATGGTTGACAAGATCAAAAAGCTTTTTAAAGGTCCAAAAATACCGCCCCATTATTCATAGCAGTTACCCATCTGTCAACCAGGTGAACCAAAGCTGTGTGACAAGAATGTCACCTACGAAAACCAGACTGTAATAATAATAATAATAATAAGCGCATTAAATAGGCGCTTTATCTCAATTGAAAATCGGCTCAAAGCGCCGCCGCGAACTGAACCCAACAAGCACGCTCACGCGAATCACGCGCATTCACTCACACACTGAACGTAAACACAGAACTTTCAACTGTAGTGGATGAACGAGTTTGTATTTATCTAAGAAATGTTGTAAATGTGTGTGGATATGTCTTTCAATCGGTTTTGACAGAGTTGACAACAGAGAAATGGGTCTGAAATGGTTGGGGTCTTTTAAATCTTTTGTTTTAGGTAGCGGTATTACCTTTGCCGTTTTCAGACCAGATGGAAAAATTGTCCATGGTGTATCCAAAGGTTGTAGATGTATGTTAGCGACTCGATGAGGTATGGAAGAGCCATTTTAAGAACAGTGCTGCTAATTCCATCATGGCCAGACGTACATTTACTCTTTAATGAAGAAATGGATTTTCCCACTTCATAAACTGTTAAGAGCGGAATGTTGCAAGACGTGTTAGGCGTTAATCTTTCAGCACAAAACCTTTTTAGTTTCTCTGAAACATCAGACGGTTGACCGGGAGACGTAAGATTCTGTAGCAGTGTAGTGGCGGTAGAGAGAAAATGCTGATTAAACGTTTCAGCTGATATTTTAGTGCACTGTGCGGTATTTCTGGATCTCGTAAAGGCGTTTATTGCACGCCAAACATTAACGATATCTTTTTTGCCGTTCATGAGATGATGAAAGTAAGACCTCTGTGCATTTCTAACTAAATATTTTATAAGGTTTCTTTGTTTTCGGTACGGTACAAAATTATTGCTCCTTTTATGATCATCTCGGAGCTGCTTGGCATCCTTGATTTTATTGTTCAACCACGCGGGAAGTTGGGGATTTTTCACTCGTTTCTCTCTGAAAGGAGTATGTTTATCAAGAACACAAAGAAACAATCTGTACCATTCAGACAGAGCCTTGTTTGGGTCACCTTGGTTGTAAACTGTGTGGAACTGGCTTCACTGCCACAGTAAAAAAAAAAAAAAAAAAAAAAAAAAAAAAAAAAAAAAAAAAAAAAAAAAAAACTCACTTCACGGTCACAGTTGAAATGCCCACCGCTTGCAACAATTGCGGTGGAAATGGCACAGTCAAAACACTATTCGGCGTCAGCCCAGGCAATTAATGTCGCGCATTTGACAGCTCAGTCAAAACCCTTGCATAGCTTTATCGCTACTCCCAACATTGAGAAATTAGGAAAGAAAACCACTCGGCAACCACTTGACGGTGAATGAATAATGTTAGTCATGAACACCATCATAAGACATATGAAGGAACGCTATGTAGAAGGAAGCCGTTCATATCACTATAGGACTTGTCCCAATAATGTCACGTGGCTAGGCGGCTATATGTAGACACTTAGCACACTGTGGACTGAGCCCACTGAACTTGAGGTATTGGTAGCCGTAATACGATGCCGCGTGTGGGTACTGTGTGTATTGCGGCATCATCACGTTCAGGGTTTTGAACCAAGGGCCACTGTCCTGGAGGCCACGCTGATTGTAGCACGTCACCGATGACCGCTCAGTGGTAGGTGCTGCCAAGCTGGTTGCTGGGATGCCGTCTGTGCTAAGAGAGGCAACACGCACTGTCGACTGAGAGAGCAGCGGAGGCAGGGTCCAGCTCTGATCCGCTGATCAGTTCTGAAGCTTGCCCCTGTGGCCTGGTGGCGACAGTGGAGTAAACTTGTTTGAGCACTGATATGTCAGAGCGGTCTCGATAATCTGTACTCCCTGCGGCAGGTTTAGAGCGACTGGATTCGAGGCGTCCATTAAGCTTGATGTTCAGTCAGAGCGAGGCTAACCACGCCCTGCCAGCTGGGGTGAATCATGTCTTTGGTTTGTCTGTATAGGGTTTTTTTGGGGGCGCCTGTCGGTGTGGTAAAAATATCATAATTGTCAATGAACACCATTTCCACACCATCACAGACCTGTCGGAGATTGTTGTTAGACTGGTGTATGTTACTGTCCTCTAGCAGGGATGATAACCGAGGCCTGTAGTTGGGCGTGTGGAAAGGCGCGTCTACACAAGTTGGCAATGTCCATCCACACCTGGGGGGTAATAGCACGGCCTAGCTTGCAGTCGTTTATGCCGACATGGAAAGTCACGAGGTCTGGATTCTGCTGGGTGTTGAGGCCGGACACAGAAACTACCTGCACTTTGTCCTGGGGCCGGCCCGTCGCCATCCTGTCTCCCCTCACGCAGGATGGAATCTCCCACAAGCAGAGTGGTTGTATCAGAGAGGACACGCTGTTGCATCATCACCACCGCTGGTCCTTGACGGTTGTTACGGCGACGGGGGCCACTGTAATGCGGTGCATCGTGCGGCCCTTGGGCGAGGCTTCCACGGGGTTTGGTATCGGGGCCGCTGCCAGGGTCGGGTGCAGCGGGGCGGCGAATATCCTGACTGGCGGGACCTGTGGCGAAAGTCAGGGCGAGCTTATTCTGATTACTGGGCTCGGTTTCCATGGCTCCTCGCTGTCCTGAGCTATTGTCGAGACACCGGCCGAGCGCTGGAGGTGATTAGCACTGGGATACGGTCGCCACGTGGGGTCATTGTTGTGCTGATCCCACTCGTGGCAACTTCCTGTGATATGACAGCCGCAAGCATGGTCAACTTTTTATTCAGGTCACGCATGTGATTAGCTTGCTCAAGTTATCTTTAGCAGACGACAGGTGGTTAACTGTGCCCTGCAGTGTACGCTGTGTGTCGCTCAGACTCCGTAGTAGCCCGTTGAGTGCTGTGAGGTCGGCACAAGCAGTTCAACAGTCTGTCGGACACTTGCAGGGTTTTCTTAGTTTTGACCGCCTCATATCGCGAACATATCGCATGAAACATTATGATCGTTAATTGTGAGCGGAAGATCGTTAATGAACAAACAACTGTCCTTGGTCAATCTTAGTGAAGGCATACGTCAGGCCTTTTTTTAAGATGGTAATCTCTTTCCGCAGGTCTGGGATAGTGCAATGGGCGGAACGGAGGTCAGCCCGTAGGCAAGCAGATGTCCGCAATGTTGGTACCGCTTAAGGGCAGCCGAAAGACTGAAGAAATTCGTTGGCTGCCTGGCGTTATCGTGTCCTCAGGAGGACCGGCGGCTGCCGGCCGCTGTGACCCTGCCACAGAAGCAGTAGATGCGTCGGTAATTCAGGTGTAGAGAGAGAGAGAGAGAGAGAGAGAGAGAGAGAGAGAGAGAGAGAGAGAGAGAGAGAGAGACGGAGAGAGAGAGAGAGAGAGAGACAGAGAGAGAGAGAGGCAGACAGACAGACAGACAGACAGACAGAGACACAGAGAGAGCGGTGAGAGAGAGAGAGAGAGAGAGAGAGAGAGAGAGAGAGAGAGAGAGAGAGAGAGAGAGAGAGAGAGAGAGAGAGAATGACAATGACAATGATTCTTTATTTTACAACGGCGAAAGTTTTGGCTGGCACAACCATTTTTCGAACTTGCCGTTGCTAATCTAATCTACAAATAATGCATAAAGTGTAAAAATATTATATTGAAAAAAAAAATAGTGATAAATGATATAAAAACAACAAAACAAAACAACAACAACAAAAACGTGCACACACACACACACACATACACACACAAACACGCGCATGCACGCACACACTGAGTAATATAGGGGCGCAGTGAAAGTATTAAGATAATGACGTGAGGTAATTGAAAATACTGGCTCTAAAATACGAAAGGGTTGTTGATGTTGTAACTTTCCTAAGACGGTGTTCCACAGGCTATGGCCTGAGAACGCTAAACTTGTCTTGTAGAGATCGATTCTAGGTCGTGGTACAATAATGAATTGCCTTGATCTTGAGTACGTTGGTGATGGAAAGGAAAATAGTTTAATATAATCAGGCATTTGGCTATTCAATGTTTTGAACATAATTATTCCCTTATTGTACATTAAATGATTTCAGGGGAAGAATCTCCAAGGTTTTCAATTTATTATCGGTAGTTGAGTTAGGGTCAGGTAGGATAAGTTTTGCGGCTCTACGATGAAGAGAGTTCAGTCTCTTTAACTGGACCTCGCTTGCTCCATCCCACTCTGTAGAAGCATAGTCGATATGTGACCCGATGTGGGCGTTTGTAACGACGGTGTTTTAGTGTACTAAACTAAATTAAATTGTTACATATATAAACGTTTATGGAATGAGTGTGCGTGTGGGCTTTCTGCCAATCTGTATAAAGGTGGGTGTTCTATCTCTGTTTACTAGACTCTTCCATCCACCACACACGCGCTTACAAACAAGGACAAAGGCCACACAGTTATTTCTCTTTGCCCTCTTTAACTATTTCTCATACACTCATAACATACATTAAACCACACAATTCACATCATATAAACCAATCTACACAAATAACAATTCACATCATATAAACCAATCTGCACAAATAACTAACAAGTGGCATATAGGTTATTCACAACTTCAGCGCTCACACATTCACTCGCTACCGTAGAGGTCGTTGTCTCTCTCGAGAGACGTCACTCGACTCCTCTTTATACTAGTGTCGACACAGTCAATATCACATTGACAACTTGACGGAGATTCCCGAACTGAATATTACTATTCAATGACTACTCACAGATTTAGAACATCCTAGGCGTGAAATTAACGGCGCTAGGCGACAATAGCTACACTGACGGAACACCGCATGTGGTCCTGTAGCACGAATCTGTGGCTTACTTCGCTACCGTTGCTGCTCGTAGCACCAGTGATGGTAGGACGAAGGAGAGATGAAGGCTTGATGATGTCCGCATTCCGGTCACGTACGTGATGCTCAGGACAGCTTCATCGGCCCTACACCAGGGGTTTCCGCTCCGTACCGGCCCCGCTGTACACAACATTTATACACTCATAAATGTTCGCTCTTATACCCAAAAGTCTAAATGTGTCTTCGACACATTCTTCAGAGCGCTCTAGATCATTTCCTCTGAAAAATGTCTTCTTTATGCCACCATACCACAGTCACTATTGTCATAATTCTTATGACAATTCCTATAGCCACTTTAACACATTGCACACAATTCCTATAGCCACTTTAACACTTTACACACATTTTACGTACCTACACCCAATGGATTATGAGCCAAATATTACCATCACAGCTCACCTCCAATTCGTAACATATTACTGCACATTTCATCATTAGGTATACCTAAATATACTGAATTCTATTCCTATTTCAGTCTCACATCTTCACATATGAATGAATACAACATGACATCCTAGTTATAACTACATCACATAATTACATGACTAAACAAGTATTGACACGAGCCATCGCATTTCCTTCAAACATGGCTCTTCTGCACTCTAATAATAATTCATAAAACAATACTTTTTTCATCTGAATAGCGTTACAGATTATAAATACCGGTAATAAAAGAATAAATACCTGTATTCAATATACAGCTATCGAATTCTCTAGCCAGAATTCTTCCTCTGAGCCCTAGCAAAAACGACCGCTCGGCTCGACTGGTATAGCATCTCTAACCGGCAATTATTCCCGATACCACACTGTCACTCCCACACGTGACACGTGAACATCGCTCACCTACATTACCGCACGTGAACATGGCTTATCTGTACATTACCGCTCGTGAACAATGCTTATCTCTACATTATTCGCATGTGTACATTCGGTCTAACTGCTAATGACGTCACACCATCGTCCGACCGAAACCTGCCCCAAAGGCGTTCGTTACACTACCCCCCTCTCAACGAAAAAAAGAACCGACCGAGGGTCTTTTTTACAAGTTCGTAGGATAATGTGAAAAGACAGTAACGACTATGAAACCTGGACCTATGGAACCGACTGATCACGATCAGCGCGTGACAACAGATCCGCGAACACATTCTGTGTACCTGGAAGTGGTTCGAGATTGAATCTAAACGCTTGTAAGGACAAGGACCAACGCATGATGCGAGAATTCTTAAAGCGACTTGTATGCAAGTATGTCAGCGGTCTGTGGTCAGTCTGGAGAATGAAATCAACCCCCCAAAGAAATTTGGAAAATTTCGAAATGGCCCAAACAATAGCCAAACACGAGAGGAACAGTGGGAAGACCACCAACATCATCATCACCTTGGACAACACCAATAGCCACTGATGGGACAGTATGCCAATCTGAAACGTCCACATGAGGAACATCACACTGAGGTGCCACAACCTCGACATCTGGAAGTAAAAAAAAAGAAAAGGCCCCACGAGATCAATAGCGGCCCCCTCGAACGGAGTCGAGATAAGAGGCACAGTCGCCAAAGGAACAGGGGAAACTTTGCCTTTTGAAACTGACTTCTGGCAAATGTCACAAGTGTGAACAAAAGTACGCACATCAGCAGAAACACCAGGCCAAAAGAATTGGGACAAAATCCGAGTCAGAGTTCTACGAACTCCACAATGACCAGCCAAAAGTTGATCATGCGCAGCAGTCATGACTGAAGCACGAAGTTGCTCGGGAACAACAACCTGATGCAAAATATCCTTTGATTTCCGATACCTCCTGTGCAAAATATCATCTTGAAAATAGAAAGAATAAGTAGCAGAACCAACAACCTTTTCTTCACCTGAGGCAGCTAAATTGAAACAACCTTGCAGAGTAGCATCACCTTTCTGCAACTGAATGAGTTCAGCACGAGTGACCTTCAAATCATCGCACACAGTGACAAGAGGTTTGTGCGGGAGACCTTGTTTTCTAGCCTGAGCACGAGTAGTGACAGCAGCAACAGGGATCACATCAGCAGCAGCAGCAACTTTGGTATCTTGGGCCTGCTGGACAACCAAACCTGGAATATTACCCACAATCAAGTCAGCAACTGGATCCTCAAGAACACAACAAACCAACTCTCCAGCAAAATATGGACAAGAAACAACTTTAGCCTGCTGGTAAAGGTTGATCTCTCCACCAAAAGTTTTACAACGGACAGTACCTGGTACATACTGGTCATCAGAAACCAAACGTTTTCGAACACCACAAATGGTAGCACCTGTGTCTCGCAGAACTGAGCAAGCAGTAGAATTGACAGAACCAATTTCTAAATGCAAGTGACCAGCTGACTGATCAAAAATAGAGCAAACAACTTCCGAGTCTACAGGGACAACTGCACAACCTGAGCTCGAGTTACTCTTATCATCTGAAGCTATGGTTTTTTTCACAACAAAGGGACAAGTTTTTCGAGTATGACCACCAATGTTGCAAACAGAGCAAGGGTTTGGACTGTTGCGAAGAGGACACTGCCTGGGACCATGACCTTTACCATCACAAAGAGGGCAATTATCAAAATTGGTGTAAAACGAACCACCTCCCCGTCCACGTTTCAAAGATCCTCGAGTTTGATCAAAACGACCTTCGACCTTTTGGTTCGAAACCAAGGGTGTTTGGTCTGTCTTTCGAAAACCACCACGATTTCTCCAGTAGCCGCGATCTCGATAGTTTGAGTAACCACCGCGCGAATCTGCAGAGCCAGCAACAGCTTGTGACTCTTCAGGTACATCAACTGATCCTACTGAACCGAAAACTGTAGCAGCCGATCTGCGTGCCAAGTTCTTTCCGGGACGAGCAAGACGATAACTTTCAGCGGTTTTAACCATATCATCTAATGTGACAAGTCCACGCTCGCGAATGAAAGTAGCAAGATCCTGTGACACACATTCTAGAAACTGCTCACCTAATACAAGATTCATAATTCCCTGCATGTCTCTAGGAACACCGGACAAAGCTATCCATCGATCAAACAATCTGTTTAGCTCAATACCAAAAGTTTGGAAAGGTTCGTTCGAGTCTGGTCGGATTTCACGGAACTTCTTGCGAAAACCTTCTGCAGTACACTGGAACTTCTTAAGCAAATTGTCCTTCAATGTCTGATAATCGACAGGACCATGAGCAGCAAGACTGTGGTACAAGTTCAATGCGTTACCTTCTAACAAAGCGGGAAGAAAGGTAACCCATTTGCTTTGATCCCAGCCAAGGGCTGTAGCATGAGTCTCAAAACGAAAAAGGTATGAATCAATATCATCTTGTCTTTCTTTGAAAAGAGGCAACTTGGGGTAAACAGGTCTAGCACCAAAAGAAGAACTATCCCTACCTCTGTTTCCATGACCAGCATCTTGTTCCTCAAGTCTACGTTCAGAACGTAACTCAAGTTCCATTTGTTTTGTTTTCTCTCTTTCCAGCTCTAATGCCAACTGAACATCGGCTTGTTTATTCGCTAGCTCAACATCTGCTTGTTTATTCGCTAGCTCAACTTCTGCTTGTTTTTTAGCTAGCTCAACTTCTGCTTGTTTATTTGCTAGCTCAACTTCTGCTTGTTTATTTTTCTGTCTTGTTTCTTCTTCTAATTTTTTCTCATCCCTCAATCTTTGTCTCTCAAGACGATCAAAACAATCCTGTACATATTTTGCACGATCCTTATCAGGGAGACCCAAAGTTGTAGCTTGAGCAATAAAAGATTGGATCAACTTATCATAATCGTCAGACATGGCTAAGTGCAATGTAGATCAACAAACCAAAAAAAAAAAAAATGTACTATAAAAGTATTAAAACGTTCAAACAAAAAAATCAAGAAAATACTAAAGTATCAACAATGAAATGACAAAATGCAATTAATCACAATAAATTGTTCTATAAACCCTACGAAACAATGAAGTTTCTCCGAAAGTAAATTTACAGGATAATGCACAGTCTGAATTACAATGAAAACAGTAAAGTCTTACAAGTATACAAAGCAAATTATGTTTTGTATTAACTCAATATGTCTATAAGTAATGCAGTGACCAATTTTATACCAAATATAACACTAACTCAATATATGCTGAAGAACGTCAACTTTAGTTGATAGAAGCACAAGAAATGTACAGCGAAAAAGGAAGTTACTAAGTTCAAAGTTTGAATCCAAATATATATTCAAAGAAAAATGAAATTTATATCAAACACCTCAAACACTATAATCGCTAATACTAAATATCAAATGTACCGCGAAAGGGAAATAAACCCAATCAAATTATCAATGTCTCATCAAACAAGAATGAACCACGGGAAACAATCTATTGACAACTAAACCAAATCAAAAGAAACAATTTAACAAAACTAACCAATTATAACCACATACATAAATACAAAAAAAATAGATCAAAATCAATACAAAAAAATAAATTAAATCAAATGAGGCTGAAATCCCAACACGATAATCTACTTAAAATAAGGGCAAAGAGAACATACACCCAAACACACGCATGAAAGGATAGGACCCTACAACAGCAAAGAACTAGTAAAACAAATACAATTCCCTAACAGAAGAATAGAGCCGAAGAAGAGAATAGGAACCCCCAAGACAGATAAAGAGCTAAATCCTTAGTGCCCAGAAACTGTACACAGACACAGCCGTTAAACTGGAGACGGCAAATATCACACAAAATACCACATCCCAGTCATACACTATAACAATTTCAAAAGAAGAAGCCCACTAATCTACCTATAGATTATAATAACTAGTGGTGCCCTCACTAAAGATGAATATGTATGACTTAATGCTAACACAGAAAGTCTAGGGTCACCAAATGTAACGACGGTGTTTTAGTGTACTAAACTAAATTAAATTGTTACATATATAAACGTTTATGGAATGAGTGTGTGTGTGGGCTGTCTGCCAATCTGTATAAAGGTGGGTGTTCTATCTCTGTTTACTAGACTCTTCCATCCACCACACACGCGCTTACAAACAAGGACAAAGGCCACACAGTTATTTCTCTTTGCCCTCTTTAACTATTTCTCATACACTCATAACATACATTAAACCACACAATTCACATCATATAAACCAATCTACACAAATAACAATTCACATCATATAAACCAATCTGCACAAATAACTAACAAGTGGCATATAGGTTATTCACAACTTCAGCGCTCACACATTCACTCGCTACCGTAGAGGTCGTTGTCTCTCTCGAGAGACGTCACTCGACTCCTCTTTATACTAGTGTCGACACAGTCAATATCACATTGACAACTTGACGGAGATTCCCGAACTGAATATTACTATTCAATGACTACTCACAGATTTAGAACATCCTAGGCGTGAAATTAACGGCGCTAGGCGACAATAGCTACACTGACGGAACACCGCATGTGGTCCTGTAGCACGAATCTGTGGCTTACTTCGCTACCGTTGCTGCTCGTAGCACCAGTGATGGTAGGACGAAGGAGAGATGAAGGCTTGATGATGTCCGCATTCCGGTCACGTACGTGATGCTCAGGACAGCTTCATCGGCCCTACACCAGGGGTTTCCGCTCCGTACCGGCCCCGCTGTACACAACATTTATACACTCATAAATGTTCGCTCTTATACCCAAAAGTCTAAATGTGTCTTCGACACATTCTTCAGAGCGCTCTAGATCATTTCCTCTGAAAAATGTCTTTTTTATGCCACCATACCACAGTCACTATTGTCATAATTCTTATGACAATTCCTATAGCCACTTTAACACATTGCACACAATTCCTATAGCCACTTTAACACTTTACACACATTTTACGTACCTACACCCAATGGATTATGAGCCAAATATTACCATCACAGCTCACCTCCAATTCGTAACATATTACTGCACATTTCATCATTAGGTATACCTAAATATACTGAATTCTATTCCTATTTCAGTCTCACATCTTCACATATGAATGAATACAACATGACATCCTAGTTATAACTACATCACATAATTACATGACTAAACAAGTATTGACACGAGCCATCGCATTTCCTTCAAACATGGCTCTTCTGCACTCTAATAATAATTCATAAAACAATACTTTCTTTTTCATCTGAATAGCGTTACAGATTATAAATACCGGTGTCTTGGCTTGACTTCGCGAACGAAGATTCTATAGGGCTTGCCCACGTCGTCTGCAGGCATTTTCGTGGCTGCGGAGGCCAATCCGGGACAGGCAGGTTCGACCGCAGTGGCTGCAGGGGAAGGTCTGGTCAGGGTTCTGAGTTACAACTCTGTTTTTTCTTCTAAGCCGCTTGTCCTTAAGGTTAGCTCTGCGAGAGTCCTCAAAGGAGACGGCTGCCTTGTGAATGGTGGAGCGCCAGGTGTCACGGTCCGCAGCAAGCGAAGACCACTGGCGGTGGTCGATTTGGCAGGCACTAAGCGACTTCTTGAGACCGTCTTTGTATCTCTTCTTTGGTGCCCCTCTGTCTCGGTGTCCAGTGGCGAGCTCGCCGAACAGAGTGATCTTGGGTAGGCGATGATCCTCCATCCTGGAGACGTGCCCCGCCCAGCGAAGCTGTGTCCGCAGCAGCAAAGCCTCGATGCTCACAGTTTCCGCCTGTTCAAGGACCTCGACGTTGGTGACATAGTCACTCCAGTGAATGCTGAGGATGGTACGCAGGCAGCGCTGGTGAAAGCGTTCGAGGAGTCGTAGTTGGCTGCGGTAGAGGGCCCAGGACTCGGAACCGTACAGCAGGGTGGGGAGGACGACAGCTCTATACACGCTGATCTTGGTGCCTTTTTTCAGCTGCTGATTGTGCCACACCCGCTTGAATAGTCGCCCGAAAGCACTGTTCGCTTTTGCCAGCCTGTTGTCCAGCTCCTTGTCCAGCTTGGCGTCTGACGTGATGATGCAGCCAAGGTAGGTAAACTGGTGTACAGACTTCAGTTCGGACTCGCCGATGGTGATGTGGGGAGGGCGATGCTCTTCCTTTGGTGCCGGCTGATGAAGGACCTCTGTCTTTTTCAGACTGACCTCAAGTCCAAAGAGCTGGGCAGCATCTGCGAAGCAGGACGTAATGCGCTGCAAGGCTCTCTCTGTGTGTGCAACGAGGGCAGCGTCATCAGCGAAGAGCAGCTCACGAATCAGTTGGTCTAGGGTTTTCGTGTGGGCCTGCAGTCGTCTGAGGTTGAACAGGCTGCCATCGAGACGATACCTGATGTACACTGCGTCGTCATCGTCGAGGTCCACTGTGGCCTGCTTCAACATCATGCTGAAGAAGATGGTGAAGAGGGTCGGTGCCAGCACGCAGCCTTGCTTCACGCCGTTGCGAATGGGGAATGGTTCTGAGAGGTCACTGTTTAGTCTGACCTGGCCTTGCTGGTCCTCGTGGAGCTGGACGATCATGTTGAGGAACTTTGGGGGACAACCTAGTCGCTCCAGGATCTGCCACATACCTTGCCTGCTCACAGTGTCAAACGCTTTTGTTAGGTCGACAAACGTTACGTACAGCCCTTTGTTCTGCTCGCGGCACTTCTCCTGAAGCTGTCTCAGCACAAAGACCATGTCGGTGGTACTCCTGTTGGCTCTGAAGCCACACTGGCCCTCTGGGAGGTGGTCTTCAGCGATGGCAGGTACCAGCCGATTCAGGAGCAACCTTGCGAGAATTTTCCCGGCAATGGACAGCAGGGTAATTCCACGATAATTAGAGCAGGCAGACTTCTCTCCTTTGTTCTTGTACAGGGTGATGATGACTGCATCACGGAGATCCTTTGGTAGTGTTCCTTTTTCCCAGCAGCAGAGAAAGAGGTCGTGGAGCTTGTTGTGCAGTGCTGGGCCTCCATGTTTCCAGATCTCTGGCGGGATTCCGTCAATGCCTGCTGCTTTGCCACTCTTGAGCTGGTGGATGGCTGTGAGGGTCTCTTCGGCGGTGGGCGGTTCGTCCAATTCAACCTTTAGTGGAAGGTGTGGGATTTGGAGGATGACTGTTTCTTGAACAGTGCGTTCAGCGCCGAAGAGGTCCTGAAAGTATTCCGACCAGCGGTTCAAGATGGAGGTATTATCTGTGAGGAGTGCCTGTCCATCAGCGCTTCGCAGGGGACTTTGTACCAGGTGCCTAGGGCCATACACTGCTTTCAGTGCTTCGTAGAAGCCCCTGTAGTCACCGTTGTCAGCGCAGAGCTGGGTCCTCTGTGCGAGTCTGGACCACCACTCGTTCTGGAGCTCTCTAAGCTTGAGCTGGAGACTGCTGCAGATGAGGCGGAAGGCAGACTTCTTCACAGGGCAGGAAGGCTGGGCTAGGTGGGCCTGATGGGCGGCTCTTTTTTTTGCTAGAAGTTCCTGGATCTCTACGTCGTTTTCGTCAAACCAGTCTTTGTTCCTCTTTCTAGCAAAGCCCAAGACTTCCACAGAGGATTTTACAATAGCAGTTTTCAGTTGTTCCCAGAGTGTTTCAGGGGAGGAGTCTGCTGGATCAACTGTGTCTTTGAGCATGCGCTGTAAATCGGCCTGAAGGGCAGCTTTCTTGTCGTCACGCTGAAGGCTGGCAACATCAAGCTTTTTCTTGGGAGGGCCCCCTTTCTTGGGTTTCAGCTTAAGGCGGAGCCTGAGTTTGCAGCGAACAAGGCGGTGGTCAGTGTGGCACTCTGCGCTGGGCATCACTCTGGTGAGGAGGATGTCACTGCGGTCCCTCTGACGCACTAGGACATAGTCGATAAGGTGCCAGTGCTTGGAGCGAGGATGCATCCAGGTGGTCTTTCGACTGTCCTTTTGCTGGAAAGTAGTGTTGGTGATGACAAGTTGCTGCTCTGCACAGAGCTCCAACAGTAGGCGACCATTGTCATTGCAGTTCCCAACGCCATGCTTGCTGAGGACTCCTTTCCAGGCTTCAGAGTCTTGGCCCACTCTGGCGTTGAAGTCGCCAAGGATGATGACATTGTCGTCTGCAGGGGTGCTCTGCAGGAGGCTGCGCAGGTCAGAGTAGAACTTGTCTTTTTCTGCAGGCTCTGCCAGGAGGGTTGGGGAGTACACACTGACAAGGGTGACGTATTGCTGGTGTCTCAGTGGGAGGCGCATGGACATGATGCGGTCGGAGTGACCCGTTGGTAGGTTTTCCAACTTAGTCGCAATGGGGGTCTTCACCATGAAGCCCACGCCTGAGAGCCGTCTTTCTGATGCAGGCCTGCCTGACCAGTAGAGGGTGTGAGGGTCTCTTCGGCGGTGGGCGGTTCGTCCAATTCAACCTTTAGTGGAAGGTGTGGGATTTGGAGGATGACTGTTTCTTGAACAGTGCGTTCAGCGCCGAAGAGGTCCTGAAAGTATTCCGACCAGCGGTTCAAGATGGAGGTATTATCTGTGAGGAGTGCCTGTCCATCAGCGCTTCGCAGGGGACTTTGTACCAGGTGCCTAGGGCCATACACTGCTTTCAGTGCTTCGTAGAAGCCCCTGTAGTCACCGTTGTCAGCGCAGAGCTGGGTCCTCTGTGCGAGTCTGGACCACCACTCGTTCTGGAGCTCTCTAAGCCAGCGCCAAGTTCTTGGAGGCTGCCTTCCTCCGGAAGGCGTACTTCGCTGAGCGCGGCGATGTCGATGTTTAACCTCCGCAATTCATTGGCAATGAGGGCGGAGCGACGTTCAGGGCGTCCGCTGTCTGCTGTGTCGAGCATGGTTCGGATGTTCCAGCATGCTACGTTGAGTCCGGTCGTGGTCGTCATGAGAGTGGATCCATTGTTTTTTCTTGTTTTCTGACCGCATGAGAAGATGCCCGTTGACCGCGGCTAGCCAACTGGGGTTACGAGGGGATGAGCTTTGGTTAGGCCACCTTTTCTAGGCCCCTCTCCGTGTGGAGCAAGCAGTGCTGTCCCTAGAGAAGGCTGCTTGGTCGTTCAGGGTGTGCCGAGTGACGTTGTCATGCCCAGGTCAACATCAGGCGACCAATATCCTGAACCGCCTGCATGCAGGTTTGAGACTGCGGCTTCCAGTGACATCTTTCACCTGCCGTTTTGCCCCTTGCCCATCGCTACAGGACTTCGAAAGTTCAGTGTCCAGTGTCATAGTCCGTGGGCGTTTCCTAAAGCCTGCGCGGTGGAGCTTTTTGGTGGAGTGCAGTGTGCGCAGTACTGGCCCCACCCTTTAAACCCTTGGTTCGTTTGCCATGGCCTAGCAAGCTGGGACGGTGGCATCGAGGTCCTCGGGTCGTAGGTTTTATATCAGACTGTCCTTGTCTTAGTCTCTGGCTCAAAAGCCTTCCCCGGGCTTTGATGTCAGGGGTTTCCTCCCTTAGCCTTTCCGCAGCCAAGCGGCCAGGCCTGCAAGGCAGCAGGGGACTCGTGGGGGCCGGGGTCGTCTATGTCCCGTGCAGATGTGAACATCTGCCCACTGCCCAGACGGTGACACCAGAAGAGAAAAATCCAACGCCGGAACCCGGTATCGAACCTCGCACCTTTGGCATTGGAGGCAGACGCCTTAACCACTGCGCCACTTCCCCGCCTCATATAAATACCGGTAATAAAAGAATAAATACCTGTATTCAATATACAATATACAGCTATCGAATTCTCTAGCCAGAATTCTTCCTCTGAGCCCTAGCAAAAACGACCGCTCGGCTCGACTGGTATAGCATCTCTAACCGGCAATTATTCCCGATACCACACTGTCACTCCCACACGTGACACGTGAACATCGCTCACCTACATTACCGCACGTGAACATGGCTTATCTGTACATTACCGCTCGTGAACAATGCTTATCTCTACATTATTCGCATGTGTACATTCGGTCTAACTGCTAATGACGTCACACCATCGTCCGACCGAAACCTGCCCCAAAGGCGTTCGTTACAGCGTTAAAGAACAGTTTACGTGTTTCTGCATCAGTGATATATTTTAATTTGGCTAAAATGTAAAGTTTCTTTGATATTATGTTGCATATGTTAGTAGTATGACACTGCCATTTAAACTGGTTATCTACAGTAACACCGAGAAGACCATGTTCTGTTACTTGACTGATGGGTTTTCCTTGAAGAGACAAGCTGAGTGAGAGAGAGCCGAGCTGATGCTTTTGACGGGTACTTAATACCATACATTCAGTCTTCGCTGGGTTTAGGATCATGAAATTGTTACTACACCAGTTGTCAATGTCTTGTAGTGCGTTTTGTAGGCGTGTATCAATAATAGATAAATCCTCGTCGGGCGTGTGTATTGCAGCATCATCCGCGAACATATCGCATGAAACATTATGATCGTTAATTGTGAGCGGAAGATCGTTAATGAACAAACAAAATAGAAGAGGGCCTAAAATAGAGCCCTGGGGCACGTCATGCTTGACTAAGCGGTGATTAGAATATGTACCGTTAAGAAGGACTTTTTGTCTTCTGTCATCCAAGTAGGATTTGAAGAACGTGGCTGCGCTGTTGGTGTATAATGAGATTTTCTTTATCAGTATTTCATAGTTTACTAAATCAAAAGCTTTACGGAAGTCTAAAAAGACTACACCTGTTAGTTTGGATTCATTGATAGATGCTAACCAGGTGTCTGTCATCCTAATCAGCGCGGTATGGCAGGAATGGTTTGGTCCTTAAACCTGACTGCAATGAATGGATACGATTTCGGTTTTCTAAATATTTAGATAGATGTTTATGAATATGCCTCTCTAAAGGCTTTGACAAAACTGGCAGTAATGAAATGGGACGAAAATTAGTAATTTCACTTAGATCTTTTGATTTTGGTAGTGGGATTACTTTTGCATCTTTAAATGCATCCGGAAAACAGTTTTGTTTTATACAGAGATTGTAGGTGTATGCGAGACTTTCAACGATATATGGAAGAGATGTCTTGAGTATTTTTGAGCTGATCTCATCAGGCCCGGATGACTTTTTATTTTCCATCGAGGTAATTAATCTGCCCACTTCATGAACCGCTATAGGCGGTATGATGAAGGGTTCGTTGTTTTTATTTTTCTGGTTACAGTAGTCTAGTAGTTTGTCTGGACAAATATACTCATGTGAGTTATTTCCCAGTGGCATTAGTGATTCCGCCACAGAATGGTCGTTAAAACTGTTTGCAGTGAGGTGGGGTGGTAAAGACACACTACTTTTATTTGTACCTTTGGTTACTAAATTTATGGCACGCCATACAGTGAAGGAGTCTTTACTTTGCTTAACTACCTTACTGAAGAAAGTTTTTTTGCTTCTAAAACCATTGATTTTACGCAATTAGGCTGTGTTTTGTATTCAGCAAAACGTTTCGTTTTTTTTAGCTCGTCCCTGTGTTCCATAGCCTCTATCAGATTCGCAGTTAGCCAGGGTGGTAAGGCGGCGTACTTAACTCTCTTCTGCCTCAGGGGCGCGTGTTTATTCAGAACACCGAGAAAGACGCGGTACCAGGTGTCTAATGCTTTGTTCGGGTCACTATCGTTATACACCTCCGTGAACTGTGCTCCAGCTAAATCAGTCAAAAAAGCAATTTCATTAAAGTTTTTAAATGATCTATAAGTGATGCACGTGTGACCTTGCTTTTTCAGTTTTGGAAGTTTTGACAGCCATATGCAGCTAACTGGATAGTGGTCGCTGATACTCAGACTATCAACTTGAGTGTTGCTAATTGCGAGAGGAATGTTGGTATAGATATGGTCTATAATGGTGGCTGATGTTGGCGTAATTCTGGTGGGGGATGTCACCATTTGTTGGAGACTGACTAAGGTAGTAGTACACTCCCATGATGGGTGAGGTTTAAGAAAGTCAATATTAAAATCTTCAAGAAGCAGAACGTCTTTGGTCTGAATGTCTGTTTTATCGATCATGTGTAAAAAGCTATCGTACCACTCAAAGTTGGCTGCAGGGTTTCGATACAGAAACCCGACAAGTAAAGAAGGGGATTTAGATTGTTTGATTTCTACCCAAATACATTCTACGTCAGCCGTTCTAGGTCTTGTCTCCTGCGGTTTATGTGTAGAAGTGATTGATGGATGTAAACCGCTACACCTGCCTCACCCTGGACTGACGATCTCTCCTAATAATAGAATAATTTGGGATGGTGATGGCTTCATTACTGATGTGGGAGGCCAACCGAGTTTCAGTTAAACCCAAAAGGTGAAAATAGTCGGGGGAATTAACATAAACACAGACATCTTGAACTTTGTTTGCTAGGTGGTAGACATTGAGGTGACCGATACGGAATCTTTGTCCTTTTTTCGATGGTCCGCGCATGGCTTTACAATGTTTAAAGTAAAGAACCAGGTAACAAAATATCAACACAAAGTACAAAAGCAAAAAATAGGAAACGAATACACATGTAAATAGCAACAGAGAAAAACACAAAATAGGAAACGAATACACATGTAAATAGCAACAGAGAAAAACACACAACTAAAATGAAATTAAACACGGTAAGTAAACTGAACGGTTAACTTCAAGAACCGTGTGATGTAGCACCCCCGAAATAAAAATGGAAGTAAAAGTGTAATAGCTACAAGTACAAAATCTAACAGACAAAAGTTAATGTCAGAGTTCACGTGAAATGAAGTCCATATGCTATTAAAACACACTTGCTTCGCCACTATAAACATATAATATAGGAGTCCGAGAGTGAGTGAATGTGGGAACAGATACACCAGTCGTTTGATTTCACTTCGATGATCATAAACTGTGAGTCAGGCGCACGCCTCTCCGAAACAGAACAAGTACAGTAGTCATGCAATTTAAAATATTTGCATAACTTACAGTTTGCAGTGCAAACTCACTGTACTATTATGTGTAACACAGTTTTACATATGGACCAAGCAGTAGTGCAACCAGGTGTAGCTGTCAACCATGTGTCTTTGTCACATAAGGAATTAATCTTTAAACTACTGAGTCACTGTCAAAACCAGACAACTAAATAAATCGTTACTAAATTTATGTAATGTCAGATCGAGCGTGTTTGATGACACCTTCACACCTACACACCTACACACACACACACACACACACACACACACACACACAAACACACACACACACACACGGAGTGTATATGCATACCTTTTTTACTTCCAGCGCCAAGTAGGAACGATTAATCGACCCTGAAAGCCGGAAGGTAGTAACCGACCAGCTGGCGCAGAGCTGATCGGACAAAACCTCCATCGATAAAGGTCCATCCATCGCTCCTCTTGTGGTTAGAACAAAGAAAACATCCTAAAGTCTATGCCACTTGGCCCTGGAAGTAAAAGAGGTAGCGGGATGTCCTTCAGACAAACGGCCTTAAAAACTGAGCCAGCAACTTCAGCAGGTGTTGAGGATCCAGGGCCGTGTTGGTCTCCGCTCCCTGACTGTGGAACCAGGCGTTGGTGGGTGGGGCGCCCATTGGCGGAACGGTAGGCCCTGTTTCTGCTGGCACTAGTGGTGGGAAATCTGAAGACTGGAGCTGGGGCCCCTGACGTGCTTCGCGTTGTTTGCTCCCAACGCGTTGTCGGTCGCTCCGCGTTGTTTGCTCCCAACGCGTTGTTGGTTAAGCTGACTGGTCGACGTGTGGCGTATGGTTGAATCGAACTGTTGGCGGTCCTGGGCGTCGAACATCAAAGGCTGCGCTCCGCCATGGTCCGACAACAAGTTGCCTTGCGGCCCTTTCTCGCCACGTGTCACGTTACGGCATATAGGTCGGCTGGACACGCCCCGTTGACTGTGCCACCCGGCGTCTCTCTGCTGCTGGTGGGGGTCGCGGGGAGGGTCACCGTAGCGGATCTTGAAGGCAATCAGTTTAGTGCCCTCGTCACTGGGGTGGGTCATGGTGTTGCTACGCCTGTACATGACCTGCTTGGGGGCGCCGTTCTTTGTCAAGAAAGTGGAGGTGTGGTCAACAAACTGAGTGTTTGTTTGTTGACAGGCCTGTTTCAGGTTGACGTTGGACAGGCGTGCAGGTCGTGACTGACAGGGCGTGGTGACTGCTGAAGGGAGGGACGATGCAGGAGACCTGGAGTGTAGCACGTGGGAATGCGGCGGACACTAGACGGATTAGCCTCAGCCAGGTGTGTGTCGGAACGGGACCCTGGTTGTCGCTGCAGCTGTTGATCCCTACGTGAAAAACTACATGCCGGGTACGTGGAGTAGGGGGGTGGTTTGTAAGCCACTTGCCCAAGGCCTCGACTGATAGGCCGGACACTGCCAGGTTCTGCACGTTGCAGTCTTTATCCGACATTTTTCGTTCGCTGACTCGCTTCATAATGGAGTCGCCGAGCAGCAGAACGTTAGAATCTGACCTGATGTTCATGTTGCAGAGGTGTCTTGGCAACGGGTGCAAACGTGGTTTTAGGGGTTGTCTGTTCAGCTTCTTGCAAGAGTCCGTATGTGATTACATCACAATCATCATCTGTGGCAAGGGCTGCGAAGCAATTACGTGTGGCAATATTAACAGCCGAGTTAAGGGTTCCGCTTGTTAACGACAGGCGTTGTGAAGTCACTGGTGTACTATTGGTTGATGACAAGTCCTGCATACTGACGTGGTTGTTGCAGCTTGAAGGAGATGGGAAGTTTGATAGGGACTGGCTTGTACCAGGGTCATGGACGGACAGTGTGGTACTGGATTTTGTTGAAGGCGACAGGGATTCAATTTGTTTTTTCAGCGTACGAAGCGTAGCGCCGTGTGTGTCTTTGCTGAGTGCAAGTTTCGCCACTTGTGTGGACAGAGTGCTCTGTTCGTGAGTTAACTTCTCAATCGCCTTTTCGGTTGAGGTTGCATAGTCTTGCAGGGACTGGTCAGCAGCTTGAAGGCCGTGCTTGAGCTTGGCTTCACTGTCCCTGCGGTCATTGTCAAGGCTGTCCTGTCTGGCGCTGAGGGATGCATGCTGCTGCTTGACAGTAGCCAGCTCCTGTTTGACCGTCTGCAGCTCAGTTCTGAGTTCCTGGATGCAGGCGGTGGCTTCCATCAGTTGTTGTTGCAGGATGGACAGGGTAGTCGGGGATGGCGCAATCTCAAGTAAGTATGGAGGGTGGCATTGATCAGAGGATAACGCTGCACCGTTAAACTAATCAACTTGTTGACGGCTGCTATTGTGATTGGATGTGGTGGCTGCTTCAGTCACGCCAGTTGAAGAGGGATTGGTGTTGTATGGGGGGTGGGGACAGGTTCCGAGCTCTCGCCGCGGGGTGGTATGGGCGTGGCATTGGTCAGGTCGGTGGATTTGGTGACGTCAGACGAAGAATCTGAAGGGGAAGGGTTAGAGGAGACTTGTTCCAGGGAAGCAGTTTCGATGTCACACTGGAGGCTAGTAGTGGATTGGAGAAATGTGGGCGGGGCATCGTCGTTGTTGACTGGGCCGGTGGTCGCCACCTCAGGTGGAATAGAGGCTGAGTGGAGGGTGGGCAGGCGATGCCCGGCGTTTGCTCCATGGCTGGTGGTAGGGCGGGCGTCTGGGGGGGGGGGGGAGGGGGGGGGAGAAAGGGCACTGGGAAAGAATGTCAGTGCTCGCTGCAAGATTGTTTACCATCTCTTGGACAGGCTGAAATTCGTCGTCTATCCACCACCCTGTATCCTAATGAGATAAGACGTGTAAAAACGGTGATTGTGACCACACCACCGGGTGCTCCGTCTGAAATCTGTACAAGGGTGTTATTCAAGGCATCAGGCCAGGGAGGTTGGATGGGGGTCTCGATGTTTTTCTTGTATTTGTTGCGATCTTCCCATGACGCTGATACTCCGGGGGGGGGGGGGGGGGGGGGGTGGATGGGCGATGTAGCGTTCGTGCAGAGCTAGTCTCCACGCGAAAACTCTGGAGGGGTCGGTCAGAAAGTGTTTTTGGATGGGATTATTAGTGTCTGTGATTTCCTCAAGGGGTTCGAGTGAAGACTGGTCGAGGGCTTCGAGTGGGGACTTGGATTTGGCAGAAGATGATCGGGTGATGGGGCCTGACATGGTCGGGGGGTTGGTGTCATCACTGTGCTCTGATTACTTTGTAGGTGCCATGATGTTGGATGATAATTATGTTGATCTGGCCACTCTGCTCACTGAAGCGTGACGAGAGTGGGGCGCAGCATCCGTATGAGAGAGAGAGAGAGAGAGAGAGAGAGAGAGAGAGAGAGAGAGAGAGAGAGAGAGAGAGAGAGAGAGAGAGAGAGAGAGAGAGAGAGAGAGAGAGAGAGAGAGAGAGAGAGAGAAGTCAGTAATTAAACAGTAAAGTGTGTTTATGTGGGTGACTGTTAAGCGACCTATTCCCGTCCGACCTGTTCCCGTCTTTAGTGGATCAATAGTTGGCAATATCTGTTCTGAGTATGTCTTACACTAATGTTTGACAAAGGACTAATTTTACTTATGAAGTCTGACTGTAGTAAAATGAATGACTTCTCTGTTACATGCTGAATGACTTCTGTTACATGCTCTTTGTCTTTTTTCGTAGGAGAGTTCCATCGACGCGTACCATGAACTTGGATGCGGCCCACTGGTGCCAACACTCCTTTTGGCCTTGACTTTTACTTAAACGGGAGGCTAGGAGTACCAGCCAAGTCAATTGGCTCTTGTCACCTCAAGCACGTTGATATGCAGGTTGATATATGGAGCACCATGCTACAGTCCCATAGGCCTAAGTTTAAACGGATAAGTCGGAAAACGTCGAAGTCGAACAAAAAAACAAAATTCCCGACCTAAGGTGCTCTTACTATGACTACTTTTACAACGGATGACTCAAACTCGCTTAAGTCAAAATTCGCATAAGTCAAACGTGTTTGTCCTCTCCAAAATAGTTTTTTAATGCAGTTCCATACGCCTAAGTCGAACACAGATAGGTCGAAAAACGCTTAAAACGAGCAGGGACACTTTGGCACAAGTTTGTAGGAGCTTGTGTACATTTTAGGATGGGTAGCGGTGGGGCAAATTTAATAGCGTGTCCATGATGTCAAAGGCGGGCAGGCCTAAACCTCTGACAACTGAAGTAACAAGATAACAAGAAAGGCAAAGCCATTATGGGTCACGTGTATGACCGATTTACATATGTGTGACCTTTGTGACAAGGGCTGCCTTCTGCAGCAGCAAAATCCATGTTTTCTGAAAATGTAATCATTTTTCACACATCTGTCCCGTGACCCTTAACCTTTGTGATGAGTCGACTAAATTAGTTTGCATGGGAAGGTCTTATCATCAGTTATATTTGTACCAAATTTGGTTGAGAAATTTGCAAAAACTTTGGGAATACCCACAATTTTATACACAATCGGCATTTTACACACATTTGCCAGCCTCTTATGACCCTTTACCAATTAGTATGCATAGAGAGGTCTTACCATCAGGTATTTCTGTACCAAATTTGAGTTTGAAGTTGTGAACAGTATTTGAGAAAAAACATCTTTTGTCAAAATATGGCTATTTTAGACCTATTTCCTGAGCTCACGTGACCATTGACCTTTCCGAGGGATCAACCAAATTAATGAGCATAGAAAGGTCTTCCCATCAGGTATCTCTGTAGCACGTTTGGGTTTAAAGTTGTGAATAGTATTTGAGAAAATAACATCTTTTGTCAAAATATGGCTAGTTCGGACCTATTTCCTGAGCCCGTGTGACCCTTGCCCTTTCTGAGGGGTCATCCAAATTAGTGTGCATAGATAGGTCTTACCCTCAGGTATCTTTGTACCAAGTTTGGGTTTGAAGTTGTGAATAGTATTTGAGAAAAAACATCTTTCGTTCACATATGGCTATTTTTTCACCTATTTCCTGAGCTCTTGTGACCCTTGACCTTTCCGAGGGATCAACCAAATTAGTAGGTATAGAAAGGTCTTACAATAGCATTTGAGAAAAAATAAATTATGTCAAAAATAGCTATTTTTGATATATTTCCTGATACAGCCTGCACACTTTTTGCGTCCAGTTTGTTAATAAGCACTAATGTCACAACTGCTTGGTGACAGTAAACCATTTCAACAACATTCTAAATTGCTAGGATCACCGTGTTGTCATAATGATGCACTATTGAAGCACCCCAGTGCCTGTTCTCCCCACCCCCTCCCCTCCCCCACCCCCTCCCCACTGTATACGCGCCGCTTAAGGCTATGTCAGACGGGGGCTGAAAACAGTTTTCAGAAACAAAAACTTAGCTGTTTTCAAAACATGCCGTGTGACATGAGACACAAAACTGTTTTTGAAAACAGTTTCCTACTGCTTCCAGAATTTAGAACCGATCTTAAAATCTCGCAGCTGTTTCGAAAAACACTGCTGCTTGAATCAATCGAACGTGAAACAAAAGATCACGTGACGACCAATACGTAAAAATGGCGGCCATCCACGCGTCTTCTAAGGTCGTACCCACATCTCCTTTCTCTTCTCTTTCGCCTTTCGAGGACTATTGTGCTGCTTGAATCAAAACAATATGGGATGAACCATAACGCACAAAGTCCCTTCTATATTGAAGCTGTCCTCGCTGTCAATGGTCTCCACCTTTTGTCTTTGACCTGATTCTGATGTTGAATTATCTCCTATTGAAAAAGTCTCGCAGATCTGCCAATGCGTCAGTGATTTCTATAAGGGGCGCAGGACATACGCGTCATTAATTACTCAAACGTCATTTGTCATGACGTAAATTTTAGTTTTTACGTAATTTTATATTTTACGTGATATGAGTTTCACTTTCGCTTCATATAGTCTAGCAGCTGCCCTTCATAGACGATCAGCCGTTTACGAGATAGTGATTTTCTAGAGAGTAACAAAGGTTTGGGTATATCAAAATGAAGTCTAGTTTGAATAAAAGCAGTGCGCACTTGTTTTAAACCGCCGGAGGATGGAGACATTTTTCTGTAGCACATTTTGTTTCTAGTTCGCCTGCAGACGAAACCAGGACATTCGCAGCCATGTTCCCAGGGGATCAGTAGTTTACGCGGGTCTCATTGTTCCTGTATTCAGTGATAGTATGCACTATATGTCATATAAAAGGATTTCATTTTTTTTAAATAAAATTTGCACACTAGGTATATTAAGAGAAGAAGCAGTTATGAAAAGGCTTGCCTTGAATTCAAATATCGTTACTCAACAATAAGGTATCCCAAACTGATCACGTGATCAAAACATCGGCACACGCGGATTTCCCTGCGATGAATTTCGATGTACCGGCTAGTTCTTTTTGATTTGTTCTACAGAAGCGTGTTTGTTTCCCAAAAAGGCGAACATGCAACGTTGCTTTGTGCATTTTTACATCTTGATAAAGGTTTGTCACGTTTATTTTCATTCACTTTACCATCGCTTTGCCCGTTTCATTTCGACACCACAGCAAAAAAAAAAAAAAAAAAAAAAAAAAGAAACAAAAAAGGCTATCTTCGAAACCTATGTCCGAAGTGCAACATGTTGCATGCTGTAAAAGAGTGCCACACCACTAGGTTGAAACTGTCATGGCTGAACAAAGTTTCGGAACTTGATTAATTATTATTATACTGTAAATGTTGTGATGTGCGATCAGTGCCATGCAGTCGATCTCGATCAGTGATCACTGATGGTACAGTACACTTGACACGTAAAAAATACACAGCACAATGTGAACACGCTTGGAAGTTCATGCAATGCTTTGTTTAAAATTAAACCCTATCTTGCTAGCAGTAGCCTATTGCACAAAAGAGGAACTATTTTGCTGCTGCATAGTTTAAAGTTTGTCTGCATTATTGCAGTTTGCTGCAAGATTCTTAGCAGCTGGCATTAGCACTGACACTCATATATTTGGGGATTAAAACGAGAAAGAAAACGGAGACAGGTAACACAGAGTGATCAAATGAATGAGATATGCTTTGTGATGAACAGCTATTTAAAGTAAGGGGGGGGGGGGGGGGGAGGCACATACCTTTATATTGCGCAGCGCACGTACTATTTCTTTCAGTGTTTCCATCACCCATCATAACACCATTGGCCTCGATGAGTTCTCATGTTTTATTTGAGTGATTTACAAAATACATGTACTTGCTGCTGTTATATTATTTTCTTACTGGCTTTGACATTTCACTGTAAGATTTACAGTCCCATACTTTAAGCCTGTCCCGACTAACGCACATGGAGGTTGACTGTATCATTGAAGTGTGTAGGTATCGTTTTGTTTGAGGTGGCAGTTTTGGCCTCACCTTTAGGTTTGGTGACCCTGTGCATGTGGCCACCAGTACTATTTACAAAACTGATGGCTGCATGTGCAGTGTGATTAACTGTACACATGAGATTTTTAGGTGGGCAGCTAAAATACAGGCAGTCAATACATGCCACTTTCTTAACCTCAAATCTCTATATATAGGTTTTACAGCCCACTAATGGCAAGTAATGCCCATCAGTATACAATTGTGCATGTCTTTTGTGGGTGTTCTGTGGTTTTCCTTATCAATGTGAACTGGGCAGCCTATTGTTTGAAGTGATCAGTGGTGGCATTTAAAGGGAGGGGAGGGGGGGGGGGGGGAGGCACATACTTTATAATATTGTGCACATACTATTTCTTTCAGTGTTTCCATCACCCATCATAACACCATTGGCCTCGATGAGTTCTCATGTTTTTATTTGAGTGATTTACAAAATACATGTACTTGCTGCTGTTATATTATTTTCTTACTGGCTTTGACATTTCGCTGTAAGATTTACAGTCCCATACTTTAAACCTGTCCTGACTATCGCACATAGAGGTTGACTGTATCATTGATATGTGTGTGTAGGTATCGTTTTGTTTGAGGTGGCAGTTTTGGCCTCACCTTTAAGTTTGGTGCCCCTGTGCATGTGGCCACCAGTACTATTTACAGAACTGATGGCTGCATGTGCAGTGTGATTAACTGTACACATGAGATTTTTAGGTGGGCAGCTAAAATACAGGCAGTCAATACAAGCCACTTTGTTAACCTCAAATCTGTATATATAGGTTTTACAGCCCACTAATGGCAAGTAATGCCCATCAGTATACAATTGTGCATGTCTTTTGTGGGTGTTCTGTGGTTTTCCTTATCAATGTAAACTGGGCAGCCTATTGTTTGAAGTGATCAGTGGTGGCATTTAAAGGGAGGGGGGGGGGAGGGGGGGGGAGGCACATACTTTATAATATTGTGCACATACTATTTCTTTCAGTGTTTCCATCACCCATCATAACACCATTGGCCTCGATGAGTTCTCATGTTTTATTTGAGTGATTTACAAAATACATGTACTTGCTGCTGTTATATTATTTTCTTACTGGCTTTGACATTTCGCTGTAAGATTTACAGCCCCATACTTTAAACCTGTCCTGACTATCGCACATGGAGGTTGACTGTATCATTGATATGTGTGTGTAGGTATCGTTTTGTTTGAGGTGGCAGTTTTGGTCTCACCTTTAAGTTTGGTGCCCCTGTGCATGTGGCCACCAGTACTATTTACAGAACTGATGGCTGCATGTGCAGTGTGATTAACTGTACACATGAGATTTTTAGGTGAGCAGCTAAAATACAGGCAGTCAATACAAGCCACTTTCTTAACCTCAAATCTCTATATAGATTTTACAGCCCACTAATGCCCATCAGTATACAATTGTGCATGTCTTTTGTGGGTGTTCTGCGGTTTTCCTTATCAATGTGAACTGGGCAGCCTATTGTTTGAAGTGATCAGTGGTGGCGTCATCTATAATGTATGTGTGCATTTGGCCACTAGTATTGTTTACAAAGATGCTGTTTACAGAACTAGTGGCTGAGTATGCATATTAGTTCTGTTATTGTTATCAGGTGTGGCCTTATCTGTAAGTTTTGGTGCCCCTGTGCATCACTGCATGAGGCCAACATTACTTTTCACAGAACTGATGGCTGCATGTGCAGTGTGATTAACTGTACACATGAGATTTTTAGGTTAGGCTAAAATACAGGCAGTCAATACAAGCCACTTTTTAAATCTCAAATCTCTATATACACATGTATATAGGTTTTACAGTCCACTAATGCCCATCAGTATACAATTGTGCATGTCTTTTGTGGGTGTTCTGCGGTTTTGTATGTGGGGTGGGGTTGAAAGCAGGGTAGTATGGCACCTATTACTGTGTATGTGTATGTACAAAACCTACATTACCCAAAAACATGAATAAATAATTTAAATAGTTATTTGGGTTTAACGCCACGCAGGCGACTACGGCCACCCTCATGATGGTTAAATGAATAAGATAAAGTAAGTCAAAGATACCTGGGGCATATGAATGCTAAGTAAAGGATAGATTATGAACATGCACAGATATACATTCGTTTGGTGGGTGTTCTGCGGTTTTGTGTGTGTAACTGGAGTGGGGTTGGGAGCGAGCGGTATGGCACCTATGACAATGTACATGTATAAGACATTTATTCACCAAGTAAAACATTATAAGGATTTTTGTGTGGCATGGCGACAGTAAAATACATCCTCACTTGTAGGGCATTCATCATGTCATACACTCAGTTGGCGATCATCCTGTATAGAGCACTAAACGATAGATAATAATAATAATAATGTACATTTATATAGTGCTTAACTTCCAAATGAATGGTGCTCACAATATTAAACACTAATCAGTCATATGTCACAAATCATGGAATCACGTTGTTCCATGGATGGTGCTGTACTGAGGACAGCTTCTGGAAAGAAACTGCACCTGAATCAAGAGGCTCTGGCTTTCAAAGCACGGAACCGCCGGCCAGAGGGCAAAAGCTCGAAGAGATCATTGGCTGGGTGCGACAGATCTGACAGAATAGTACTGGTGGCCACATGCACAGAGGCATCATGGTGTATGTTCTTAGCCTGTATGCTGATGTGTATGTACAAAACCTACATTACAAACAAAATAAATAAATAATTTAAATAAATAAGATAAAGTAAGTCTAAGATACCTGGAACATATGCATGCTAGGTAAAGGATAGATTATGAACATACACAGATGTGCATGTCTTTGGGTAGGTGCTCTGTGGTTTTGTGTGTGTATTTGGGTAGGGGCTGGAAGCGGGCGGTATGCCACCTATTGCCATCTAAAATTCTATATATATGTGTATATTTTCTTCTTGTATGCTGATGTGTATGTACAAAACCTGCATTACAAACAAACAAAAGTAAATAAATAAATAATTTAAATAAATAGTTATTTGGGTTTAATGCCGAGCAGGCGACTAATGTCATCTCGTGGCTGTTGCATAAATAAGATAAAGTAAGTCAAGATACATGGGCCATATGAATGCAGAGTAAAGGATAGATTATGAACATGCACAGATGTACTTGTCTTTTAGTGGGTGTTCTGTGGTTGTGGAGTGGGGTTGGGAGTGGGCAGTATTACCATGTATGTGTATGAGAACATCAGCATATGTATAAAACCTACTTTACAAACAAATAAAAATAAATAATAAATTTTAATAAATAAAATAAGATAAATCAAAGATACCTGGGACATGAATACCAAGTAAAGGATATATTATGAACATGCACAGACTTGCATGTCTTTTAATGGGCGTTCTGTGGTTTTGTATGTGGGGTGGGGAGCAGGTGTTATGCACCTATTACCATATATGTGTACATGTATGTTCTCATCTTGTATGCTGATGTGTATGTGCAAACATACATCACAAACAAACAAATAAGTAAATAAATAAATTTAAAAAAATAATAAATTAATAAATAAAATAAGTCGGGGATACCTGGGACCTATGGATAGATTATGAACATGCACAGATGTATGCATATTGAAAAATAATTTCCTCTCCTTCGTGGCCACCACCATACCACTAGCGATCATGTACATCAAGGAATTCCTTCCATCCATAATTAAAAGGATAAATAATAAATAAATATGTAAGTGAATACATAAATGAATCAATAATAAATAAATAAATAAAACATGTAATACAATGGAGAGGGCTACTACCTGTATTGTGTCTCATGCAGTACCGATAAAGCTTGATCATAGTGAGGTTTTGTGAGTACTTGAGTGTGGATTGGTTGAATGGGTTGCAAAAACTACAATTTTTATATTTAGGTGTTTAGCTGAACAAGGTGATTTAGATGGAAACGGTTCGGAGATGGATTTCACTCTGCCTGGCTTGTGCTTAAGACCAGTCGGATAAGAGTTGCTTGACCAGTTACAAATCCCATCTCCACTAATAACAAAAGAGCAGACCTACACTTAGAGCCGTTAGGCTGGAAAACGGACGAACAACATGCATGTTGTTTCCGGACATAAAGTCTGCAGAATGTTGAAGATGGTCGGCAGACACAATGCACAACATGCACGACTAAGGTAGTTTACTTTCGATATGCTTTCCTCCCACAAATGAGACCCGAATTCTATGGGAAAGGCTGTTTTCAAGACCAGGAAAAATAACGTATTTGACGTTGATAAGATGTACTTCAAAGTTCAAATCCAAAATAATCTCTGTTTCACTTCAGGAGCAGAGTAAAGCTGATTAACCGTGCGCGTCTGATTGACTTCTTTCGAAGGCATCTCGCTGACCGCCATTTTGAAACTAGCGACGCGAGTATGCTTACGGCATTAAAAATATTACTTTTTAAATTATTTTATCGTAAATATGTATGCATGTTTACTTGCTGATGATTTTAATTTACTCACTGGAATAAACGTGTAACTTGTATGCTCGAAATTTTCAATGTTATGCACAAAAAATGTCTTGCACCTTATCTGGGCCGTGTAGGAGGACTGGTTCCCTCACATCGAAAAATTGCTTTCGAAAAACACTTCTACAAAAATGTCTCCATCCTAAGGACAAATACTGTTGCCATGAATAAACTATATGGCATTAGTACTTTCGTTTCGTACCTGCAAACCATTGTTACTCTTTTGACGAACTACTTACCTCTGCAGAAATTGCGAAAAGCTGCTGGACTAATAGGCTTGAGAAAATGGTGACAAAACTAGAACTTCACGGTACAATTTCAGTCTTGCTATAATTTGTGTGAAAGCAGGCTGACTTTACCTAAGAAGTACCCAACAGAGAAAGAAACACGCTTAGAAAAGACGGGTACAACACAATTTATTAATATTTCGGGTAAATACCCTTTGTCAAAATAGACAAACAAACAGAAGGAATGTGGCAGAGCCAAATCAGGCAATATTATGTTAAGGCACACCTTCTGCGTCCTCTGCAAAAAAAAACCAGAATGAAACAAATATTGCATCTCTGGCTCACCGTGAAGGTATTTGTGCACCCAGTAAAGGGCATGCACATATAATGCACACAGTGCCGGAGCATGTAACAAACTAGAGTGCAGCTTCTGATGCTTTAGGAACAGCACTACTCCTCAAAGGTGACAGGCCTCTAAACCAATTTTAGCTTTTAGGGGAACATGGCTTAAACATCTCAGGATATACTAAGGTACACTTTGAAACCACCCACCGTATTAAGTGCTGGGGGGGGGGGGGGAGGAGGAGGAAACCCATCTGATTAAGTGCTGGGGTGGGGTGGGGGTGTACGGTAGCCTGTACTGGCTTATGGAGTAAGTAGTGATCAGAGTGTCTCACAATGAATTTACAGATGGTTTCTGGTCCAACCGAAATATTCAGATACATGTTCCAACAGGCGAAAGACGCGAGATTCCTGAATCTAAATCGTTCAGATCTACAGTGCTCGATTGAGCGCTAAATGCAGAATTTTGGATTGCTTTGAATACATACTTCTGCTCCAAGGCCAAGCAGTTCACAAACAAATCATGAAAATCTTCGATCTCGCCCTTTGTGCCTTTCATTTTTACACTTTATGCTTTGCCAAATCGAAACGACTCGCAGCTGCCAGATGACGTTGTTACCTATTCTGGACATGGGCAGTTACGTTTCCCTGTACATTACTATACAAGTTCTTCAGGCTCACTCTGTCTGTCATGCTGACTGGATTCCTCTGCGGATCTAAACAACGCGTCGAAAAACTTACGTGCAAGGTGCGAGTTGTATCCGACACGAAGTTAGCCGAGCAATCTCGGAAATACAATTGAACCAATCAGAGATATACATTTATGAGGAGTTCCTATTCGAAATCGTCATGAGACCAAATTTGGAAGTTATCTACAAATTACTAGGTTTGCTGCAGGCAGTTTTTTTGTTTTGTTTTGTTTTGTTTTTAGCCGTTAATTTTTCGTTTTGGCAAGGTTGAAGGACAAATTACTGCAAGGGAGAGAAGCGGCTTTCGAACATGACTTGTTTCTATCCGGTACAAAGAATGCGCGCTTTGACCAACTTCGAAAGTAGGCAAAGTGCACATATTTTGAGCGAAATAAATGTGAACAAACTCCGGGTACTTTGTTTATTTATTTACGGGTGTTGGATAAAAGTTTTGAGGAAAAGGAAGTATGTTTCTGCAGAGAGGACACTCCGAACGAGAAAACTCAAAACGGCAAAAGTGACAGATTTTTCACATTAGAAGGCTCCTAGCTCGCCTTAAGTCGAAGCAATTTTTTCGCTGTCCAAACCTGCTCTTCTAGGATTAATTGCAATAGCAAACGTGAGTCTATGTAATGGGCCATCCGTCGTCTGTCCAGCGTCCGTAGTCCGTCGTCTGTCATGCGTGGTAAACTTTAACGTTGGCATTTTTTCTCGGAGAGTATTCAAATCTCAAACTTCAAACTTGGCCCAAGGAAACTTTATGGTAAAATTTTTCAAAGCATACCAATTTCAGTGACCTCTTGCAAAGGTCAAGGCCACAGGGGGTCCCGAAAGCGGTCTAAAATAGCCATATTTTCATACACATTGCAGGGCTGTGTGCTGGCACCGACCCTCTTCACCATCTTTTTTAGCATGATGTTGAAGCAGGCCACAGTGGACCTCGACGATGACATCAGGTATCGTCTCGATGGCAGTCTGTTCAAACTCAGACGACTGCAGGCCCACACCAAAACCCTAGACCAACTGATTCGTGAGCTGCTCTTTGCTGACGACGCTGCCCTCGTTGCACACACAAGAGAGAGCCCTGCAGCGCATCACATCCTGCTTCGCAGATGCTGCCCAGCTCTTTGGACTCGAGGTCAGTCTGAAAAAGACAGAGGTTCTCCATCAGCCGGCACCCAAGGTAGAGCATCGCCCTCCCCACATCACCATCGGCGAGTCTGAACTGAAGTCAGTGCACCAGTTTACCTACCTTGGCTGCGTCATCACGTCAGACGCCAAGCTGGACAAGGAGCTGGACAGCAGGCTGGCAAAAGCAAACAGCGCTCTCCGGCGTCTATACAAGCGGGTGTGGCATAATCAACAGCTGAAAACAGGCACCAAGATCAGCGTGTACAGAGCTGTCGTCCTCACCACCCTGTTGTATCCTCCTGGGCCCTCTACCGCAGCCAACTACGACTCCTCGAACGCTTCCACTAGCGCTGCGTGCGTACAATCCTTGGCTATGTCACAAACGTCGAGGTCCTTGAACGGGCAGAAACTGTGAGCATCGAGGCTTTGCTGCTGCGGACACAGCTCCGCTGGGCTGGGCACGTCTCCAGGATGGAGGATCATCGCCTACCCAAGATCACCCTGTTCGGCGAGCTCGCCACTGGACACAGAGACTGAGGGGCACCAAAGAAGAGATACAAAGACTGTCTCATGAAGTCACTTAGTGCCTGCCAAATCGACCACCGCCAGTGGTCTTCACTTGCTGCGGACCGTGACACCTGGCGCTCCACCATTTACAAGGCAGCTGTTTCCTTTGAGGACTCTCGCAGAGCTGGCCTTAAAGACAAGCGGCTCAGGAGAAAAAACAGAGATGCCGCAACTCAGAACCCTGGTCAGACCTCCCTCTGCAGCCACTGCGGTTGAACCTGCCTGTCCCGGATTGGCCTCCGCAGTCACGAGCATGCCTGCAGACGTCGTGGACAACCCGTATAGAATCTTCGTTCGCGAAGTCAAGCCAAGCCAAGAGTTTCTCCTCAAATACTATGTTCACCTTCAAACCCAAACTTGGTACAGTGATACCTGACAGTAAGACCTTCCTTTCCATACTAATTTGAATGCCCGCTCGGAAAGGTCAAGAGATCAGGAAATAAGTCACAAATTTTTCATTTTCTGACAACAAAAAAGATAGATCAGAAATGATGTGAAAGATGTCCTTTTTTATTTATAATTTTTGTTTTTATTTTATGTTAGAACACTTGAACACTTGCTCATTTCAGTGACCTGTTGGAAGCTCAAGGTCATAAAGGTCATTAATTATGTGGATCGGTCATGCACGTGAGCCTTGAGGGCTTTGCCATTCTTGTTCATCAGGTTTTTGTTGTTGTTGTTGTTTTTGTTGTTGTTTATGTTTACAGCCAAACACGCAACATTTGTGAGGAACTGAGGAGAATAACCACAAGATAAATCGGTCGGTCCGTGTTACATGTGTCATCTCTTTTTTCTTTGTTGATCATTATTGATGGTATAGGAATAAGAAGTGAACGCATTTCTGTAATATCAAATTATTTGGAAAGGTGGGTCTGACTTTACTAGTATGGAAAGAAGAAATACAGGTTAAATTCTTACCCAGATGCTTTGAATTTATTTGGTGAACTTTAAGTCCTGAAAGTCGTTCATCTGGGTGTAAATTCGTTGCGTCTTGGATTTGAGGAAATTACCACAGGGAAAAAATATCATCCTGAAATATAGTTCCTTTCGGACGTGTGGTTACCAATGTCGATGGTAAAGACCCGTGTATTACTCTCTCTCTCTCTCTCTCTCTCTCTCTCTCTCTCTCTCTCTCTCTCTCTCTCTCTCTCTCTCTCTCTCTCTCTCTCTCTCTCTCTCTCTCTCTCATTTTATGCGTCAGTAAATTCTGATGTGCTTTTGTAGAAACCCTGCTATCGTTTTTTGTTGTTCCTATTTAAAAAGAGGAACAACTTTGAAATGGGGCTCGTCGGAGTGCATTTCAGCGTGTGGGCCAGAAATTCTGACAAAGAAGTAACAAGATAAAAATGACGTCACGTCTAGCTACGCAAACCTTGCTGGAAAACGTCTTTTTTGGCGCCAAGCGCTGTGTGTGTGTGTGTGTGTGTGTGTGTGTGTGTGTGTGTGTGTGTGTGTGTGTGTGTGTGTGTGTGTGTGTGTGTGTGTGTGCGCGCACACCAAACCACTCAAATGGGTTACTTTCTTTACCATCCTTATGCAAAATGGGTGTGTGTAAAATTCTGGGTGACCAAGTCAGGCACCCATTTTTTCTGAGGGTTGTTTCTGCATTATCTTTCATTCAAAAGTCAGAAAAAAAATATCAAAATAGGATGTCCCCATTTCGCCAGATTTACTTCATGTTGTGTTTTGGCGATGCCCTGGGCCTGTGTGTTGACACGGAAGCGGAGTGTTTTCAGATCAACTTGATGATCGCTGATTGGTTAGCCCAACACCGATGAACGAAGTTGTTTCCCTTGCCCTTCCTAGAACGTCGTCTTTCGTCCCCAAAAGTTGGCCATTCTTCAGCGTTTCCAGAGGTACTTTATACAATATTTCTTAGTTAAGAGCACGCCCAAATGTACTTGTTCAGTGCAGTTATTTAACTGAGAGATGCCTCCAATCCCCGATACCCGTTTGGCCCAGAAAAATAAGGCGTCTGCTTCAGCCATGGCTCGGTCCGTGTCTTCCTCTCTCTGACCGTTAAGTCTTGTAGTAAATGATAATAGAACCCCACGATTTTAACAAAAGCTTTCTTCTTCAATGAAAGGAATTCGTTCAATAACCCCATTACAAGGTCAATCTGCCACGCGATTTTGTTTCTTTTCTTCTGACATGTGTGATTGTCAGTGATCGAAAAGTAACTTGACACATGCATGCACAGTATCAGTTGACTTTTTTTTTTTTTTTTTTTTAATGGTGCCAGATTTCAATCCTCGTTCGCAAAACTGCCTCACGATTCGAAGAACAAACGTCCACAAACAGGTCTTTCGGAATGTGCAACTGAAGTGTCGCTTTTTACTGTATTACCAGTTTTTAGTTCCCAGGGTCACCCTGGTCGGCCCCACAGGGTGGGTTTTTCTCTCTATTCTGGGGCATGTGTTTCTGTCTACCCTTTGTCCATTCACCTGTATTTGCCTTTTTAAAACTCTCCCTACTGTCTGCACTGCCTGTAGCTCTTGATATTGGATGTGTGTTGCTAAATGGTCTTAGCTTTATTTAGGCCCCATGTGTTAGGTTTATTTAACGTATTTGACCGGCTGGCGACGTACATGACAATGTTCTGTTTTGGTGTTTTTTTCACAAGCAGTGCAGGCACGTCCTGAGAAAGCCTTGTTGCTGTCTGGACGTTAAGCAATGTACAATCAATCTGATTCAAAATGTCAATTGGTTTACATGGTTGTATTGGACATGTTTGCAGCAACACCGTTTTGGTCACACCGGCTCAGGACTTTCTGCACACACCCAGCGCCGGATGGCAGTAGGATGTCCAAACCCATCGGGATCTATGGAAGTGGACAAGCACGCCCCTTCCTGGCACATGACAAAGGCCCATGGCCAAATTAGTCAGCTGCAGCATCATGGCCCCCCAGCCTCTGCCACAGAGGGTGCGTCTGGTAGGAGGGTGCATGGACGGCAGCGGAATGCTCCCAATTACAAACTTGTAAGTAAAGTGATTCTATGATCATCTTCATTTTATTGGCTGGCGTGCGTGCGAAGCAAAAGTGAGTTTATGTTCTGGGCCACTGGTCGTCCGTCCGTCGTCCATGGTAAACTTTAACTCATTCTACCCCAACACCAAAATCCTTAAATTTTGCCCTGTCCTCCCAAGACCATATTGCAGCGCAGGACACAGATCGACCATGATAGTTCAAGGGTGATGCCAGAATAGCTTGGCGCCCGTAGGCGCCAAGCTATTCTGGCATCACCCTTGAACTATCATGGTCGATCCTTATCCTGCTGTGGTGTGTCTGGGGGTAGAATGAGTTAACGGTGGCATTTTCTCAGAGACTATTCAAGCCACATTCTTCAAGCTTGGCCCAAGGATACTTTGTGGCAAGACCTTGCCAATTTGAGTGACCTCTCTCAAAGGGTCACGCAGGGTTGACAAATGTGTGAAAACTGCTTGCATTTTCAGAAAACGTGGATTTTGTTGCTGCAGAAGCCAGCCCTCGTCACCGAGGTCACACATATGTAAATCGGTCATACACGGGATTACTCTTTTTATTCTTGTGCAAGGCCCCTTAAACCAAAATTGGGCTGTTTCTGTCCTAATGCAGCTTTGGTTTCAATCTTTCTTTCTTTCTTTCTTTCTCCAGTTGGCAAATGGCGCCTGGGATGGACCCGAGACTGAGAGTAGTGCCAGCAGTGATGACGAGGAGTTTGTTCCTGGCTCGAGCTCACCGGATTCAGAGGGTGTGTCGGCATCAATTGCTGGGATCTCTGACATAGACAGTATTGTATCGACTATGTTAGATTTCATCAAAGTGGCAGGTTCTGGGTGGCCAGGTGTCGGTGACGCTAGTACCAGCAAGGTGCAGTGTGCGTTAGGGGGTGGCAATGAGAATGTGGATAGGCAGGAGGAACATGATGCTGGAAAGAGTGGGGAAAGAGCACTTACAGAAGAAACAGGTGTGCACGTGTCGCAGAGAGGGAAAGGAAAGTACAAATGGGACAAGAAACATGCATGCAAATTGTGTGGCAAGCTTGTCTTGAAAATGAGCACGCACTTACAAGATGTCCATGCAGATGAGGCAGACGTTGCTAAAATTTTGTCGATGAAAAAAGGGACAAAGCAGAGACGTCGAGCATGGATCAGACTACAAGATGAGGGTGATTACATGCATAACGTTGCTGTTCTTGAAAACAAATCCGGATGTTTGATTCCTAAGTATCGCACCAAAACTAGTAAGGTAGACGACCTTCTCGCCTGTAGCCATTGCAAAGGGCTCTATCAAAAAAAGCTGATCTCTGTACACTCAAAACGTTGCTGTCAGAAGCCAGGAGGGTTTCAGGTCACTCAGCGAGGGGACGCGGCGCGCCGTGGTCGGCTAATGCTTCCAATACCCTTACACGTTGAATTTTCCTTCTATCACAAGGTCTTGGCCAGCCAGAGAGATGATGAGATAAGCCGTCTCATCAGAACTGACCCCTTGCTTCTTGAGTATGGAAAGAGATTATTTGACCGCACGGCTGGACAAATCAGCTCCAGGGTGCGGGAGTTAGGGAGACTATTAAAGATTATCAGAGTGAGGTCAGAAATGAAAATCGCAAGTTTAAATGCTGTGATCAATTCAGCTAGCTTTGATCATGTTGTCCTGGCTGTAAAAGAGCTAGCAGATTTTGATGAGGACACACATCAGTTCAAAAAAGGCAATCTCGCAATGCGCATAGGCCATCCTTTGAAAAAGTGTTCACATATCAAACAGTCACAGGCATCCAAACAGCTTGGGCAGGGTTCAGACGACAGGTGGCGACAGGAGCTCTCTGAGGCGCAGCGGTGTCTTCAACGGGGACTGGTATGATTGTGTGTCCGCTACAGCAGCCCAGTCGGTCGGGAAAATGACCATGAACAAACCCAAGCTGATCCCATCATGTGAAGATGTGAGGAAGGTCCAACAGCTTCTTGAGACAAGGATGGTTTCGGAAGATTATCCGACAGTGGTTAAAGCAACTCTTTGTGCTGTATCACTTTTTAACCGAAAATGAGGGGGAGAAGTTCAGAGAATGAAGGTGTCAGACTTCCATAATGCTAAGATTGGATCGATCACCAATCAAGATATCTTGAAAGGTCTCACAGAGGTTGAGAAGAAAATGGTGAATCATTTTCAGCGAGTGGAAATCAGAGGCAAGTTTAATAGGAGTGTTCCCGTTTTGCTGACAAAGAAGATGATGACAACTGTGGACAGAATCCTTCAAATGAGGCAATCAGTGCCAGCTCTCGCTGATTCCCAGTACATCTTTGCCACACCTTCTGGTCAGAGGCCTTACAGAGGCCATGATGTTCATACCCAGCCATGTTCACATTTACTCAGTTACGGAAGCAGGTTGCAACTTTGGCTCAGTCAATGGCCATCTCGGAGTTAGACCAGGATCAGCTGGCAGATTTCCTTGGCCATGATATTCGGATACATCGCCATATCTACCGCCAACCTCAAGACGTCCTTCAAAAGGCAAAAGTGGCAAAGATTCTTCTGTCAGTTAACAATGGGATGACAGATTTTGAGAGTTGCATTAGAGCTGAGCTGGGCGATGATGAAGAGATTGACTTTGACAATGAAGACACATCAGAAACTGGCAGAGAGGTCTCAGGGGGAACAGCACCTGTGAATGAAGCAAGTAGCAAGTCAACTACACAGGAATCGATGAGCATGACGGAGAAAAGACGTCCAGAGCCTGATGACAATCTAGATAGTTTTGATGATGACAGTACTGCGTCAGCTCCTGTTCGAAAGAAAGCTAGATTTACAAGGAAACCATGGGGGAAGCTGAAGAGAAAGCTGTTCAAACTCGTTTCAAGACACACCTCGTCATGAACAAACTTCCTGGAAAGGCCGAGATACAGTACGCAATGGCAGAGGAGCCTGCACTTAGACATAGGCGCTGGACAAACATTAAGGATTACGTCCGCAACAGACTGAAAAAGTTACAAAAGAAATGAATTGAGGTTCCCCGCCACTCGCGGCATTTTTGATTTCATACAGATTTATTACAAGAGTGTTATTATTGGGGTGGTTTCAGCATTGTAGTTAGGCGTCTGATATAATTATGCCAAGAAAAAGGTGAGTAAGAAATAGATTCTTACACCGGTGTTTAGGTGATACTGAAATTCTCACTCTCGTGGTCTTAAAACCTTGTCCTACTCGAATTAGCTCGTAGGATAACGTTTTACAACCACTGGAGTGTGATTCTCAGTATCACCTAAACACCGATGTAAGAATCTATATTTATACGTGTTAAGATCGAAGCACCCACATGCACTGTTCCATGTAAATACTGTTGTAATGACGTCTTTACGTTTCCTAGGGTTCTAGCCATTCACTAGACACAATGTCTACCCTGCCCAAACTCTCCCAACATTCGTTATTATCCTTTAAATTACGTAAGTATACATTCGTATTTTTGTGTTTTGACAATATAGTCTCTCTTGTCTGCATCCTTAAAACTCAGGTGCATGTTTGAAGGGTTACAAACAGCCACGGAGTTGGAAAGGCCAGCCATATTTGCACCGAACAGTCAAACTGAGACTGATCTGCAATCGCGGGTTTTGATTATACACCGTCACAAAAAATACAACCTCATGCCGTAACATTTCTTCTTCACAATATTTTACAGTCGTTAGCACTGAGAACGAAAAATCCATGCATGGGCCCAAATGACTTTTTTTAGTAACGCTTTCTGCACCCATATTTGAACAGCAAAGCTCTGCGTTTTAAGCTAGCTTGTTCTAAATGACTGTAGTAGGCATTCCTAGTTTTGTGGGCAGGCTCACAGTATTACTATTATCTTGAAACTGTTTTGAGATGATTTATTCCACTGTAATTCGTGAATTGACATCGCCGTTTCATGAAATAATTTTAAAATCAGTGGATACACGCCCGTGCTAGCTTTTTCAGAAAGAATGTAATAGCGAGGCAATTTAGCCATCCTGAGCCATCAAGGATCCCAAAGTAATGGAAATGAAGTCCACAATTTCTTTGCAAAAATACATAACGTTATGCGGTGACGCAATAATACACAAGTTGGGATGAACCATAACCGTAAAGTCTCCTCTATATGAGAGCCAAAACTCACAAAGTCCCTTTTAAATGTGAGTTGTACTTGCTGTCTGTTTCCTTTGAACTGATTCTTGTTTTGAAATATATTTGAAAAAGCCTAGCAAATTTGCCAATGCGTCAGTGAGCTCTATAGGAGCACAGTGCATACGCGTCATTGGTTTGAGCGAGAGAGTGAGAGAAAAGCAAGAGTACGGGCGATGTCTTTGTGATAACGAAATTTCTGCTTTTGCGTAAATGTCATTGTCTGATTTTCTCCCAAAGTCGTTACTTTTAAAAACATTTCTGCATAAAATTCATTTTTTTACTGGAAAGGTTCGATAGATACAAAGCTGGCTAGCGAACTCATCCAATGTCTTTATCCAATCAGGCTATATCCAAAATTGCACGTGAATATAACGAAAATAACGGACCAGTCTAATGTGGGTCCACCGACTTCCTATAAACGGTCATTTAACTCTTCAGTGAGACATCCAATTTCAAAATGCTCGGAGGCTGTCTTTGGCACCCCCTGAATGAAGCACCTCCCCTAATTTCAAGCTTGTACGTATGTAAACTGCGGAGATTTTCTTGTTTCACACACACACACACACGCACGCGCGCGCACGCACGCACGCACGCACGCACGCACGCACACACACACACACACACACACACACACACACACAAACACACACACACGCACGCGCGCGCACGCACGCACGCACACACACACACACACACACACACACACACAAACACACACACACACACACACACACACACGGCGCTTTGCGCCAACAGTACGTCCTACATAACTAGACATGACGTAATTTTTATCTTGTTACTTCACTGTCAGAGTTTTAGTCTAGCCCGCCTATAATGTCGTTTCGTGCCAAATTATCTATGGGATTGCTTGGAGAACAAGAAATGCATCCAACTACCATAAAATTTCTACTTACCTTTTGGTGATGAGAAGATGCAAGTTGCATCTTCCCATCATGAAAAGATAAGTTGCAAATATAAATAAATTGTATTATAACAGCCTTTTCTAAGCGTGTCTCTTTCTTCTGCAGACACACACAGTGACAGCGTACGGTGCACCTGCAATGGAGCTGTTGGACGGTATGCTTTGTTTCGCGCTACCGTGTATCCACGTAACTAAAGCAACTTTTACGATTTTGTCACATTACGTGCCAAAATGGTCAGGAGACAATAATTATACCAGAGAAAATGCATAAACCGCAAACACATAACTTATAATCTGTTAGGTGCAGCAGACCATTTAGCAATACACATTCAATATCATGGACTAAAGGCAGCGCAGACAGTAGGGAGAATTTAAAAAGGAAAGCACAGGTAAATGGACCAAAGGTAGACAGAAACATATGTCCCCTCCCCCCCAAAAAAATTAAAAAATTAAAAAAAAATAAAAAGAAATGGGGCGGACCAGGGTGACCCTGGGAACTAAAAAGTAGTTAACCCCACCGAAGTCCCCCAGGGCAGACCCAGGTGGGGACAATACGTAAGAAATCGATTCTCTTTCAGGAGCACCAAACGCAAGTAACTGTGTTCGGTTTTACACTATATTCTGAGAAGAAACACCAAACAAAAGAAAACAGATACTACTAAGTGTTGCCGATCGAAGATATCAGTCCAAAACTTCGGAAAGAAGGAATGACAGACCTATCATTTTTAGCCTTCCACTGAACACCTATTGCATATAGCAACAGGGACTACCCCCAGGCCCCCCTCAATCCGCTGGCGAATATCCTGACCCCCCACCCCCCCCACCCCCCGAGAGGGGAGTAGTACATGAATATTTCCAAACAGATCTTGGATCTGCTGGGTAGATTGTTTTTTTTTGTGTGTTTTTTTTAACCGCCTACGACCGATTTCGCCCCCCCCAAAAGGGGGGGGGGGGGCGGGCTCCTCAGGTAGGCATACGGCGTAACCTGAAAATTTCAAACACAACAAATGTACTAAAAGCTGCTTCCAAAATTTACTGGTAGCACCACTAGTACAGCGCGGATTGCATCCCTAAAAGCTTTATGAGGTGTTGCAGTGAAAGAAGACAGACTAATTTTCAAAAGGGAACACCTAGGCAATTTTGTGGTGCAATTATTCTTTACTTTTACCAAAGGCGTCGCCCAAAGCCAAAAATGCACTCAATCAGATAGCTCCAATCAGATTAGCTCTAGTGATGCTACCAGTAAATGCTGGAGGCGGCTTTTAGTACATGCGTTGTGTTTGCAATTTTCAGGTTACGCCGTATGCCTCCCTGAAGAGCCTCCCCCCCCCCCCCCCCCCCCCATTGCGGCGAAAACCGGTCGTAGGCGGCAAAAACAAAAATCTACCCAGCAGGTCCGAGATCTGTTTGGGAATATTCATGTACTACTCCCCTCTCGGGGGGGAGGGGGGGGAGGTCAGGATATTCTCCAGCGGATTGCGGGGCGCCTGTGGGTAGTCCCTACTGCTATATGCAGTAGGTGTTCAGTGGAAGGCTAAAACAGATAGGTCTGTCATTCTTTCTCTCCCACTACCCTTTCTTTCTAGATCTCGTAAGCGATGCAGTCACAAAAAGGGCAGCTGATGTCCTGATGACACAATGCAAGCTTACTAGCCTGGAATTCCATGACATCAGCACAGAAAGAGCATTCTCAGAACTGAATGAAAAAACAACAACAACAACAACAACAAAATATATATATATATATATATATATATATATATATATATATATATATATATATATATATATATATATATATATATATATATATATATATATATATATATATATATATATATATATATAAGTTATTGGTCGAAGGGGTTCGCTACACCGACCTTTGTAGGCCTGAGGGGGGTCAAAGGAATCATTGTATCATTGTACCCCGAAGGCCGAATGCTGAGGGGTACAATGGTTCCTCTGACCTCCCGAATGGTTCCTTTGACATGCCTTTTCAAAATTCCCTGCTATTGAGGGAGGTCAAAGGAAACATTGTACCCCGAAGGCCGAAGGCCCGCGGGGTACAATGGTTTCTTTGACCTCCTGAAGGCCTACAAGGGTCCGTGCAGAGAACCCCTCCGACCAATAACGTATTTGTTTTCATTCCTCCACTATTTTCGTAAAAGAAATCAAGAAGACATCTTGCGACCTGGATCACGCCAGACATGACTGACATCAAAGGAATATACCTTTATACATAATAGAATTATGACGTAATTTAAAATATGTCATGACGTTGCCGTCTCCAGTACTGAGTGTGCTTGTTGTTTCGAACAACACTAAGTAACTTTGTACTTTAGAACTTTTGGCGATCTTTTATAGAACAAAACTGGCATCCAAGATGCGTCATCGAGAGGGCTACAAAACGTCCGCCATTTTTCGCTACAAAGGTTTTTATATCACGGTCACATGGTACGGTTTGCGCTAAAGTGACTGGTCGTGTGACGTAGGGAGGAAAACAAAACAAAACAATATCAGGCCCGGATCCAGGGGGGGGGGGGGCGGGGGGGGCATCCCCCCCCGACCCCAAATTTGTTAAAATGCTAGCGTGGTGGAGGCCTTTTGCATGAGGTTCAAGGTCCTAAACAAGAAGTTGCCCCCTCCCCCCCATCTGGAGCTAAGTGATCCGGCCCTGTATATACTTTTTAATTCAAACAAAGGCGTCAATCCAGACCAAAAAGGTGACTGCCAAGCGTGTGAAATGCAAAGAAGTACCCAACGGAGAAAGAAACACGCTTAGAAAAAACGGTACAACACAATTTATTAATATTTCGGGTAAATACCCTTTGTCAAAATAGACAAACAAACAGAGACAGGTACTGTTTGTTTGTCTATTTTGACAAAGGGTATTTACCCGAAATATTAATAAATTGTGTTGTACCGTTTTTTCTAAGCGTGTTTCTTTCTCCGTTGGGTACTTCCAAACAAAGGCGTCGCCCGAAGCCAAAAGTGTATTCAATCAGAGTAGCTCCAAGTGACATAATTTTACATTTAAATTCTGAGAGTGCTCCGCAGTGCTAATGCCATGGAATCCCAGGCTGGTGAGCTTGTATTGAGTCATCTGGACATCAGCTGACTTTTTGTGACTGCAAGGCGCACTAGATCTATAAAAGAAGGGGGATGGGAGAGAAGGAATGACACACCTATCATTTTGAGCCTTCCACTAAAACACCCATTGCAAAAAGCGCCCCGCAGTCCACTTGGCTATATCAGGCCTCCCCACTAACGGGGAGGGTATGAATATACTCACAATAGACATTGGACCTGCTATTGGGTAGATTTAGGGGGGGGGGGGGGGGCTCGTCAGGTAAGCATACGGCGTAACTCATAATACGATAATTTCCTTTTTATGTCCCCTTTGCACGTGTAGTGATCGGGGACGATGATGTAACCTGACAATAGCAAACCTCCAGAATTTAGTTAGTTAGTTAGTTATTTGGGTTTAACGCCGAGCAGGCAACAAAGGCCATCTCACGGCGGTCCTCCAGAATTTACTGGTAGCACCCCTAGTATAGCGCGGAATGCATCCCTAAAGCTTTATGTGATGTTTCAGTGGAAGCTGACGCACTAATTTTGAAAAGGCAACAACAAAGGCAATTTGTGGTGCAACTACTTTTTAATTTCAAACAGTAGCGTCGCCCAAAGCCAAAAATGCACTCAGAGTAGCTCCAAGGGACATAATTTTACATTTAATTAAGCTGATGACGCAATGCAAGCTCACCGGCCTGGAATTCCATGGCATTAGCACTGCAGAACACTCTCAGAATTTAAATGTAAAATTAAATGTAACTGTATCTGCATGTGAAGAAGTCTTACCTACGCAAACACATGAGCACAAGGTCAAGTTTGACAGGGCTGATTTCATATGCACACTTCTTGTTCTCATGTCACTGTGTGAAACGCAAATAAAAACACTTTTGTCAACACAGAGACAATTTACCTCACAGTCAGCGTGTTACCTCGCCGGGCTGTGTCGTATGATGAAATACCCACCCTTTTGGGAGTCAAAACACAGCACCGTCGTCTCCAATGTCACACAATTTTCAACTTCAGTCTTCACGGAGGGGGTTGGGGGGGGGGGTGGTGGTGATGGCGGGGGGAGGGGGGGGGGTTTGAGGGGCAATCAACAATGCTAAAGGTACGAGGTTTGATGCCCGGTTCCGGAGTCGGATTTTTCTCCTCTAGTGTCACCGTTAATTCGGGCGGACCGTCGGGGGTTCTTTTTCCGGGTACTCCTGCTCTCCTGCTTTTCCTCCCACTGTGGTACCAGTTTCAGGCTACTTTATAAATTTCAAGTACAAGCGAAACTTCAATAACCGAGCTGATCCATCGCACCAAATGGATGTCCTGTGTTTGTCTTTAGAATGAATGCGTGTGTTTCACGTGAGCACACGTGTTGGGTTCAGTTCGCGGCGCTTTGAGCCGATTCGCAGAATTGGGTAATTATTATTATTATTATTATTCATGACGAATTATTTTGCTATTCACGACGAATTATTTTGCGATTCACGAATCATGTTTCACGACTAGGTATGTACTTTTTAGCAGTCCTTTTGATTTAGGGGGCTGTCAATTCGATGGAAGAGAATGAAACTGCCATCCCAGTTGATTGCTCAATAGAGCGCCTGAAGGTCTTCTTTAACTTGGTTTACCCTGACACTGGTCGATCCTCTCTTTCATCAATAATACTAAACAAGATGAGGATTTCGTCCAAACGTCTCACATGCGTTTTTCCATTAGGAACATTCAGAGTTCTTCATATTTTTAAGCTTAGCCTTCTGATCCATTTCCCTCTTCTCTAAGCCAGTCTCTGATCAACACACATGCCGGCGCACACAAATAAAGACGGACACACGGCGCTTCCCGCCATTAGTACGCTCTGTGGGTTCGTGTAGCGACAGAAATTCTGAAGAATAATAGCACGAGCAGCAACATGACGTCACTATAAGCTTGACGTCATGGCATCGTTCGTCTTACGACTCTGTGTACACAGTGATGCATTGGATGTTTCACGTCACTCATCCGAAACCACGCAACCTCTTCCAGGGCTGACTGTTTTCTTCCACACAGCCTCTGCCAGGGCTGACTGTTTAATGGGAGTATATACTGGATCCAAAACTTGCAAAAATGAATTAATTATTATTCAAAAAGTTGAAGAGTGCAGAAAAAGCTGGATTACGAACTCATCCAATGTCTATTTCAAAGCTAGCTATCCGAAATTCCAAGTGAATAGAAATTAAAACGAAAATTACGGACTCAAATGTGGGTCAATCGACTTTCTATAACCGGTCTTCCTAAATCAAACTGTCAGAGAGAGAGAGAGAGAGAGAGAGAGAGAGAGAGGGGGAATGAATGAATGAATGAATGAATGAATGAATGAATGAATGAATGAATGAATGAATGATACTTTATTTCTCAAGGATGGAAACAATAGGCGCACAGGCCTCTTTTCATGTTTGTCCTTGCTAAACTACAACATTAAAAGCAACATTAAAACTATGTTAACAGCACAAAACAAGCCCGTACACCCACAGGTCACTTGTGTTACATTCCGATAAAAGTTCCAAAGTCGCTGAAGATTACACACACACACGCACACAGAGGAAAATGACAGGGTCTTGGGGGGGGGGGGGGCGGGGAGGGGTGTGCGATGTAAAGTGTGTTTATAGAAAGAGACTGCACGCTTATGATACAGCTACTCATGTGTAGGAATTTAGTGAGCAGGCAAAACACTACGATAAAGAGAGATATTATGTAAAAATTAACAAGTGCAAAACGGAGGACCACAGGAAATCATTGACATGGCTCTTTTGGACATATTATCTACGTTTTTTTCAAGTTTGCTCAGAGATGTATTTAAAAGCTTTCGTCCTAAACAATGGAAGATGTCTCGTTTGCTGTATATGTGGAGGAAGTGAGTTCCATAAATAGGCACCCGCGTACGAAAGGCTGGATTTAAACAAGTCAATTCGGTGCCGTTCAATGTCGAGACTGTTCCTCAAAGTTCTGTAAACCCTTTCACTCTCAGTGAAAAGCTTAGCCTGGTAGAGGGGGGCTGTCCCGTTCAGTGCTTTGTGCATAAGTACGCACTTATTTAATGTAAGGTGTTGATGTAAAGGAAGGAGCCCTGTTGCCTGAAGCTTTTCCACCAAAGTTAGAAAGGGGCTTGGGAGGATCAGTGTAACTGCGCGATTGTATAGAGAATTAATCCGCTTAAGGCTAGCCTTACTACAGCCGTCCCAAATAGTAGATGCGTAGTCAATGTGAGGTTTTATGTAGGAGTTGAAAAATAGCTTTCGTGTCTTAGTATCAATGATAGATTTTAATCTTGACAGTAAAAATAGCTTCTTTGATAATGTTTTCCCTAGTTGTGTTAGATGGGGCAACCAGCACAGTTGGTCATCAGCAATTACCCCGAGGAGGCGATATTCCTTGACTTGCTCAATGGGAGCTGAATCAAAAGAGAGGCTAAGTGAATGGAGGCGGAGCTGATACTTTTGGCGTGTTGTGATTAGCATGCTTTTCGTTTTGGATGGATTAACAAGCATTTGATTATTTCTGCACCACAGTAGAAGAGTAACGCGTGAAGAGTTGAATCATCGGCAAACATGTTACATTCGGTATTTGGATTGGATATATGAAGTGGAAGATCATTTATAAACAAACAGAAAAGTAACGGTCCTAGTATAGATCCCTGGGGCACGCCATACTCAACACGCTTTTCAGAAGAGAAGGTAGCATTGATATACACAGTTTGAATTCTCCCTATGATATATGAACGAAAGAATGAGAGTGTCCCTGGGCTGTTATTGTTAAAGTAGCAGTCTAGTTTCTCTAATAAAATTTTGTGGTTTTATAAGGTCGAACGCGTTTTTTAGGTCTAGAAAGACAGCACCAGACATTTTGTTTCTGTTGATGTTGAGCAGCCAAGTGTCAATCATATGAACCAAGGCAGTGTGACACGAATGTTTAGGGCGAAAACCAGATTGATATTTATTCAGGAGAGACTTTTCTTCCAGGAATTCGAAAAGATGTTTGTGTACATGCTTCTCAATAGGCTTCGACCGAATAGATAATATGGGTATAGGCCGAAAATTATTTGGATCAGATGTGTCTTTTGTTTTGGGTATAGGTACTACTTTAGATTTTTTTAAAGCGCCGGGAAAATATTATTTTGAATACATAGGTTGTAAATATAGGTTAAGCTTTCCACAATGTATGGAAGAGAAAGTTCGAGGATAAAACCATTGATACAATCAATGCCAGCTGACTTTTTGTTCTTGTAACTAGAGATAAATCTGCCCACTTCATGTACAGCGATGAAGGGGATATTAAAAGCATCGCCCTCGGACAGTGTTTGCTTACAAAAGTCAGTAAGCTTCCTCGATGCGACATGTTCCACCTGATCCCAAACCTTCAGCATGTAGTAAAGATTTCGGGGCTAAAATAAAGTGGTCGTTAAAAGCATCGGCTGTAAGGTTGGCAGTCGTATTTGCAGATTGATTTTTACTAGTGTTGGTTAGTAAGTTTAAAACTTTCCATATTGAAGACGGATTCCCGCCACGTATCGTTTTCTCTACCAGTGCTTTTTGTGCCTCCCGGATAAGGTATTTGACTCTGTTACGTAACCTTTTGAACTCAATAAAATCTTTGTCTCGCTTGGCTCGATTTCTGGCTTCCATGGTTTGTTTAATCTCCTCCGTAATCCAGGTGGTGGTGGGGGGGGGGGGGGAGGGGGGGGACTCACGGCCCGGACTCGTTTCCTTTTTAAAGGGACATACTTATTTAGCACTCCGAGGAACAGCTCAAACCACAGTGAGAGCGCTACATCAGGGTCATTGTGATTGTAAACTTCATGGAACGGCAAAAAACTGAGGTCATGAAGGAAACTATCTCTATCTAGTTTTCTAAAACATCTGTAAGTAATGTATAAATGTTGGGTTCGGCTCTGTTTAGGATAACATGACCAGAGAGAGAGAGAGATTTTCTTTGTGTCAATTCCTGTATAATAACAATGACGTGTGTCGATGCTTTGCGTCAGTTCAGCAACATAACAACAGCAACAATGTATAATTTGACTAGCGCTTTTATGTCACCGTCACAGTCATGAAGTAGAGAATTCTTGGTGTCGACATTTTTTTCTGCGATTTTACAAAAACATTGAAGAGATACAAAGCTGGTTAACGAACTCATCCAATATCTTTATTGAAGTTAGTTGTATTCAAAATTTCAAATGAATATAACACAAATTATGGACGCAAATGCGGATCAACCGACTTTGTATAAAAAGCATTTTTTTCATTTTAATGAGTAAACCAATCTAAAATGCTACAAATTAATCCGAGATACATCTTGAAGGAATTATTTCCTAAATTTTCAGACCTGTGTTCGTCATTTGAGTGCTACGGAACGTGCTCCGACCAGCCCCATCTAAAAAAATGTATGCAATTATTCTCCGGTAGATATTTTGCTATTGCCTGGCTATTTCTAAAATCGACTTACAGCCACCATTGAAACGCTCGTTTAATTATCGTTATGTTTCAGTTTTCTACCCCATCAAAGACACTAGTAGTAGGCATCCGGCAGTAGCGAGAGACCATGGAGTAGCGCCCTTGAAAATGTCACTTTGGTCTTATGCTGTGCTGAACAGGCCCAAACGAGAACAAAACAAGATAAGGATTTCATCCCAAAGTCTACCGTATTGTTTGGAGCTCAGATACGTTTATCTTTTAGGAACATTCAGAGTTGTTCATATTTTTAGGCTTATAATGCTGATCCATTTCCCTCCTCTCTAAGCCAACCTCTGATCAACACACACGTCGGCGCACACAAATAAAGACGTACACGCGGCGCTTCCCGCCATTAGTACGCTCTGTGGGCTCGTGTAGCGACAGGAATCCATCTCCTACTCTAACCCACCCTCTGATTCACACACACTGGCACACAGAAATAAAGACGGACACACGGCGATTCACCCATTTGTAAGCTCTGTTGTCTGGCGTAGCATAGCTATTCTGAAGAAGAATAATAGCAGGAGCAGCGAAATGACGTCACTTCAAGCTTCACGTCATGGCATCATTAGTCCCACGACGCCATGTTCATAGTGACGACTCGATGTTATACGTCACTCATCGCAGGACTAACATTTGACGTATCAGAGGATCAACTTGCAATTTTCTTACTGATTTTCGCGCCTAGGGCTTACAGGTCACAATTTTGACCTAATCCTATCCCAGGGCCGGGACAAACAGCAGGCTTATGCAAACACTATTTATAAAAAGTCATTAATGATAAGATTAAAAAAAAATTAAAGTTATGTTAGCTGTTTTACAAATGACTCCGAAAGAGTGGTGCAGAAAATTGTCTGATTTTCACACCTAGGGTATACAGGTCACAATTGACCTAATCGTACCCGACAGCCGAGACAAACTGTAGGCTTATGTAAATACCGTATACGAAAATCATACGATTATGAATGAGAGGATTTTTTTTCTCGTAAAAATGATTCAATTGTTTTAAGGCGAGCTAGAACACTTCCAATGTGAAAAATATTTCACGTTGGCTGTTTTGGGTTTTCCGGATTTTCTGCAAGTTCTGAGTGTCCTCTATGCGAAAACATACTCCTTTTTCCTCAGAGCTTTTATCGAACACCCATAAATGTTAATTAAACAAAGTACCCGGGGTTTGTGTATATTTTCCCCTCTCAAAATATGTGCATTTTACCTACTTTTGAACCTGGTCAAAAGCGCACATTCTTCTTTCCGCATAGAAACAAGTTATGTCGTTTGAAAGCCACTTCTCTCCCTTGCAGTAATTTGTCCTTCGCCCTAGCCTAAACGAACACTCAACGGCAAAAAAACTGTCTGAGGCAAATCTAGGAATTTGTCGATAACTTTCAAATTTGGTTTTATGACGATTTCGATCAGGAGCACCACATAAATGTGCATCTCTGATTGGTTCAAATGTATTTCCGAGTCTGTTCGGCTAACTTCGTGTCGGATACAACTCGCACTTTGCAAATACGTTTTGTGGGCGGATTACAAGCTAAAACGCATAGGAATTTAGTCAACATGACAGACAGAGTGAGACTGACGAACGTGTATAATCGTAATACACAGGAAAACGTACCTGCCCGTGTCCAGAATAGGCACAAACATCATCTGCAGCTGCGAGACGTTTAGAAAGGACCTGAGGATTTTCGCAGGTAGGTGTTCTATTTGGCAAAGCATAATATGCAAAATTAAATATTCCAAGTGCCAGATCTATCGAAGATTTTGATGATTTGTTTGTGAAATGCTTGACCTTGGAGCAGAAGTGTGCATTCATAGAAATCCGAAATTCTGCATTCAGCGCTAAATACAGCACTGTAGATCTGAACAAGGGTCAAAGGGTCTCTGCCTGACTCAAATGGTGGGGGCCCCAGGGGACGAGTTGCGTTGGTGGTGCGGGTAGTGGGGCACTTTTACAGCGCCGACCCCCGGGATCACCCTAGTCTATGGCCTCTCGGCCTTCGTGAGGTATCCTCGTGTGTAATCCCTCCGGACTAGCATAGCATTCCTCTATCTCAAGACCGCCCGTGCGTGGTCCCTGGCCACATCCTCTCCGAGGTGACCCCAAAAACTGGGCAGCGCGAGCCCCCAGGCTAAACATGGCGGATCTAGAGGAGAGAACCTCGAAAATAAATGATTGTCCTGCTGTCTTGCAGGTCTGGCCGGTTTACTGTGGAAAGGCTAAGGGAGATAAACCCTGACATCAAAGCCCCCGTGTCTCCGGGGAAGGTTTTTGAGCCAGAGACTAGGACAAGGAGAGTCTGATGTAAAACCTACGACCTGAGGACCTCCCTGCCACCGTCCCAGCTTGCTAGGCTATGGCAGACGAACCAAGGGTTTAAAGGGTGGGGCCAGTACTGCGCGCACTGCACTCCAACAAAAAGCTCCACCGCGCAGGCTTTAAAAAAACTTCCACAGACCATGACACCGACCATTCCAAGTTCTGTAGCGACGGGCGAGGGGCGAAACGCAGGTGAAAGATGTCACTGAATACCGCAGTCTCAAACCTGCATGCAGAACCATTCCCCATTCTCAACAGCATGAAGTGGGGCTGCGTGCTGGCACCGACCCTCTTCACCATCTTTTTTTAGCATGATGTTGAAGCAGGCCACAGAGGACCTCGACGATGACGACGCCGTGTACATCAGGTACCGTCTCAATGGTAGCCTGATCAACCTCAGACGACTGCAGGCCCACACCAAAACGCTAGACCGACTGATTCGTGAGCTGCTCTTTGGTGATGATGCTGCCCTCGTTGCACACACAGCGAGAGCCCTGCAGCGCATCACGTCCTGCTTCGCAGACGCCGCCCAGCTCTTTGGACTCGAGGTCAGTCTGAAGAAGACAGAGATCCTCCACCAGCTGGCACCCAAGGAAGAGCATCGCCCTCCCCACATCACCATTGGTGAGTCTGAACTGAAGTCAGTGCACCAGTATACCTACCTTGGTTGCATCATCACGTCAGACGCCAAGATTGACAAGGAGCTGGACAACAGGCTGGCAAAAGCGAACAGCGCTTTCGGGCGACTATTCAATTTATTTATTTATTTATTTATTTATTTGTTTGGGTTTAACGCCGAGCAGGCGACTAAAGCCATCTCACGGCAGAGCGACTATTCAAGCGGGTGTGGCACAATCAACAGTTGAAAAAGGCACCAAGATCAGCGTGTACGGAGCTGTCGTCCTCACCACCCTGTTGTATGGTTCCGAGTTCTGGGCCCTCTATCGCAGCCAACTACGACTCCTCAAACGCCTCCACCAGCGCTGCCTGCGTATCATCCTCGGCATCCACTGGAGTGACTTTGTCACCAATGTCGAGGTCCTTGACAGGCAGAGACCGTAAGCATCGAGGCCTTGCTGCTGCGGACACACCAACGCTGGGCGGGGCATGTTTCCAGGATGGAGGATCATCGCCTGCCCAAGATCACCCAGTACGGCGAGCTCGCCACTGGACACCGAGACAGAGGGGCACCAAAGAAGAGATACAAAGACTGTCTCAAGAAGTCACTCAGTGCCTGTCACATCGACCACCGCCAGTGGTCTTCTCTTGCTGCGGACCGCGACACCTGGCGCTCCACCATTCACAAGGCAGCCGTCTCCGAGGACTCTCGCAAAGCTAGCTTTAAGAACAAGCGGCTCAGGAGAAAAAAACAGAGACGCCGCAACTCAGAACCCGGACAAGACCTCCCCCAGCAGCCACTGCGGTCGAACCTGCCTGTCCCAGATTGGCCTCCGCAGCCACGAGCGTGCCTGCAGACAACGTGGACAACCCTTGTAGAATCTTTGTTCGCGAAGTCAAGCCAAGATTTAGGTTTAGGAATCTCACGTCTTTCGTCTGTTGTAACATCTGAATATATCCGTCTGATCAGAAACTATCTGTACATTCATTGTGAGACGCTCTGATCAATACTGACGAAACGTATGCATACGTGAAAGGAATTTGCCAGCTCAAGGAAACACAGATGTGCTTGATAACGATAATGAACATTGTGCACAGCCAAAACTCGTGTTTGCAGGAATGATAGTCCAACATCATATGCACAAGCAAACACTTAATTATATGATTTTACATCGAAAAAAGATAAATGTACATATTACATGTATCTGTTTCCCATGGTCAAGGAGGCTACAAAGTGCACTGTGAAAGTTCTGAACTCAGGCAAGATGCAGCTGCCATTATGATGGTGTAGGTGGGATTCTGCAGTAAACCAGTAAGATGCAAATTATAAAATGCAGCCTCATTAGTATGGTATGTGTGTTCGTCTTCCACAGCAATCACCATGAGCATGCAAAATGGGTGTGTATGAGGTGTGATGTGAACAGGCTGCTTTTTTTTAAAGCTGTATGCGCGTTTCATGAACTAACCGATTTATATATTGTCAGATATACAAGAGGTTTCAATACTTTATTTACTTTTTTTATTTTCATTACAAATTCAGTCTCTCCTATTTAAAGTAATGTAACAACTGGCTATGGCCTGTGCACGCAATGAACACAGTGCAGGGGCATGTAACAAACTAGAGTGCAGCTTCTGATGCTTTAGGAACAGCACTACTCCTCAAAGCTGACAGATCTCTAAACCTTTTTTCCGTCTTCAACAGAGCATATTTAGCATTAACAGTTTGTGTAAACTGCATGGATGTACACGCATAATGTGTATATGCTGAAACACAAGAAAGCCATAAATGTAAACTTGTGTGAGACAAGTGTTCATGTATATTTACCCTTGGTTTATGTTACGTGAGGAGGTCGTAGTCGTAGTATGATAAACACACCATACGCACGTACGTAAGGTTCTTTTAAATAAACTTCATTCAGCTGCAACCCGTCACACATTTAAGGATGTAGTAACAGTTCCAACAATATTTTAATTCAGCGATGCGATCTCCACACAATGCATTCCCAAATGCACCAACACTGATACAATGTCTTCTCTTCTGCAAATGTCAACACTGGCGACACAAAGTTCCTCACACAACGTACACCACCGTTATGCTGCGTCTCTCACAATGTACACCCTATACGGACCACGTACCTACGATAAACTGTGTGTCCCTACAACTGACAATGCATGACAAAGTACACACGTGCTTCCTAGCACCAACTTTTATAGTAAAACCACTTTCCAGAATAATCCAAGGAATTCACCCAAAGCAACCAATTAGAACGGAACATGTAACTGAAACTCATAAATATTAATTTTAAAAATGAACTTTCTAGAATACTACAATAGTCTACAAAAATTTGACTGCTCATTTCAGCCCCAAATCCTAGTGTGTAATAACGTCACACAAGAGTATGGTAGGCAGTTCACGACCTAGTCGGGATTTTCCAAAATTTTCACGATCTTTCAAAAAAACATACTGACCAACTGCTAAATTCACGCGCACAGGAAACAACTATAACTAAAAATAGAGCTTGCACTTTGACGTCACACATACGAGGTCACCAGACAGCGCGATTTCACTTGAACGTTTTAATCTATTCTCAGCGAAACTACGCATTCCAAAAATCAACCGCTCTTCTCCTTGCGACTTCGCTAGAAACTTCCGGACTAATCTTAGCGTATCATAACAAAACCAATTCCGCTATCAGCGAACGATAAAGAATCTCACTGAAAGGGTACGTGATTCGCAACCATGATAACTCAAATAAATATCGGATCGTTTCCTACGATTAACACATGTATGCTCTCACAGAACAACACAACCACAATCGTAACAGTTTACCCTTCTGACTTTTAGGAATGTTGAACAATGATAGAAATGGAATTTTTTTCCTGTGGTGAGAAAGCCCAACGTCATCTACTGCCACAGTAAACACACACTCTTACAATGACAATACGACCCGGACAGATTGGTTTTCACCAGTGAATCACACTTCGACAAGTGCAACTACATCTCAGTTAGGAATCTATGGTTGTGAGTATGGACCCTGACAAATATTGCCAATTACTGTACCAACCTTCTGCTTACATCTACCATACATTCTTTCTGAATACCAGTTGTCTGCGTGAAGCGTATACAGTGGAAAACAAACAGGTACTGGGGTGCTTCAATAGTGCGTCATTGTGTCTAGACGAGGTAAGGTTGATTCACAATATCTAATCCACCTGGGTGTGCTTGATGATCCTAGCTATTTAGAATGTTAAAATGGTTTACTGTCATCAAGCAGTTGTGACATTAGTGCTTATTAACAAACTGGACGCAATAAGTGTGCAGGCTAAGTACAACAAGCAACACTCACTAAGCATGCAAAACTAAAGCATCGGGGTGTAGGTCATAATACACACAGGGTTTCTGGAAAGTTTGCATGTCTGCACTGCATAAAGGTTTTATCGTGTGAAAAACATCATAAGCCAACGAGGGATTTCAGGTCACATGTTAGAGCTGTATTTGATGGGGAAAAAAACGGCACATTGCTGAAACTTGTTTTTGCGCGTTTCTCAAAATTGTAAGTTTGGCGGGGTGGTACATACTGAGGAAACAAATATCTGAAAATGAACTTGTCAGATGATAGTGAAATTTTACAGGCAAGTTCACACATTGGTTTATTATGGAATGTCAGTGCCGATTGTTTAATGCCAGCTACGTTTGGGAGATATGAATAGCTTCCCTTGGCTAACATACTCAAAAAATGACCAAAACCACAACATTCATATAAAATATTTTGTTCTTCAAAATCAAGTAAGATATTCAAAATCGCCACTGACATTACATAATGATGAAATCAGTTTATATTTTGACCAAATTTGGCTTTTCAGACGCATCAACGGTAGCCGAACTTTGTTTCCTTAGCAACCAGGTGTAACGGTCACTTGGTGTTTGTTGCCATGGGAACGGTGAGCATACCTGACTAAATGAATATGTCGGAGCGTTCAGGACAGACAAATACTGATTCTAATTATATGCAATAAAACATGTCCATAAACCCAAAAAATTGCGCTTAAGTGTCCTAGCTCGCCTTCTCACATAATTCGTGAAATTAAACCCCAAAACGTGAAAATATATTTTTTCGAAAAATATTAACTATCACTCAAATTGTTCTAGAGGTACAATTCTAGTTAACAAACTCATTCAATAACTCCATTTTATCTAGCTATCTGCAAAATATTTAGTAAAAATAAGACAAATTACGGACTCCAGTGTGGATCAACTGGTTTTTGTTAAAAGGCCATTTTCTTGCCAATGAGCATCTTAAACAAAAGATCGAAAATTAAAAACGAGATAATTCTTTTAGGGACAATATCCTAAAAATTTCAAGTTTGTCCGTCCTCAAACGCGGGCTCTAGTCGCTGTCACACAATGACAATACAGAGTGAGACACAGACACATGTTGACGCCTTATCTTTGGAATGCCCTTATCTGTAGACGATGATGCAGAATACAGAATTTTCCCCTCCGAGGGAAATTCCCGCTCAGCGCTTACTTGTTACCGTCACTCTAATAAAAATGTGTTTTGACGGCACCAAACGTCTTGTTTATTGCTTGGTTCCCATCACCTCCCCCACCCCCCACCCCCCCCCCCCACCCCCACCCCCTCACCCTACCCCATCCTCAGTCGGTCCCCGATTCCAACGACCCCCCTTTTCTTTTCAGAAATTGTATTCGTTAAACTTAAAATCACTATTCATAATATTGATTGATTGATTAACTAATGGTGTTTTAAAGTTTTGTTGGGAACATCGTATAAGCGGCTTAACCGTTGTTTTGTTTTTAATGCGATAGTCTGTACCTTGTCATATACTTTCTGCTGTGTTGCAGTGCAGTTATGGCCAGGTACACGCCTTCGTTGAAGATCCAGCAGCTGATCATACTGTGTCGCTCAGTGTCGGTGCTCTGTCACATTTGCGGAATGTCTGCAAACAATGTGACAAGGCATATAACCGATATTAAAGAGAAACCCCGCCTAAAATAGATCTTTTCCCGCACAGTCAGTAAAAAAAATTCTATTTCAATATCTGCATACTACAAATAATGAGGTGTAGCTGATTTACAAATTTTAATAGCATCTTTGCCAGATGAAAGTGTAACCCAGTAATTATTAGTATACGTACTTGACTTTGGGCTTGAGCTGTGTTAAAACGTAATTTAGACACCTGCAGAGTGAATCTGGGGGGAAAAAATCAGCCATTCAAAAACAAGGAGAATAGGTGATGATCCATCATCGTAAGAGACGTCCTCGGAAACCAGCAGCATCTTGATACTATCTAAGCTCCCCTCCCCCCTTCCTCTCTCCCCCACTGGGGGGATGGGTTTGGTGGGAGCTGGAGAACCTAAACATGAACCGCATAGTTTGTTGTTGTAAACTAATATTATCAGTATTAATATGGCCCATGTTTCTCCTTTTTCGTTCCTTGTTCACTTTAGCATATTCCAGCAGCAATAGCCTGCTGCTGGCAAAACAAGACATGTATGTATAAATAAAGTAGGCCTATGCTATTTTGAACAAAATAACTTAGTTTGTGATGTTAATTATGGCTGGTCATCACAGGAACGACTGTAATAAACACTCACTGTAAAACGTTTGGCTTCCCCCAAGCCTGTTTCCATCTACCTCAGTTTAAGTTTATGATACACTTGGAATTAAGGATCCTATTTTGCTCATATTCCACAAGTTGAAAGAGTAGCCGAAAGCCTGTGCCGAAAATGAAAGAAACATTCGAGGGGGGGGGGGGGGGTCACCCAATTTGGTTAGTCGCCACTGTGCCGTTTTTAGGATACCTGTTTACCTGAAAAATAATTAGAAGATTTCAGCAAAATAATACCTCTAAAAAAAATTCTCAGCGATCAGATTTTGATACAAAATTGTCAAAATGCAGAATTCAAAACTGAAGAAGCCTGTCGTGAAAAAAATCCATATGTCACCGAGTAATTTGCAGCAGTATTTAGAACACTGAGTGCTCCAGAGAAGGGAAGAAAGCACTGCGGTGAAATCCTGATAGCTCATATGTATAAGCTTCATGTAACAATTCCAACAATGTGCATACATGTTTGGGAGTAGCAAGTATGGCGTCATCATAGCAGATGACATCAAAAGATGACCAGAATTTCTCTTTTCAACTCGCGCAACATGTCACTTACGTGGTGACGATCTTGGCTCCCTTTCCCGAGTTCTGGCTCTTGCATTTGTTGAGAAGTCCGGCCGGATTTTCATTAGCGAAAACTGGCTTGAAGTCGGCCCGCCATTGCCCCCACGCTATTAATACAGACAGTACGGTACCGCGAGCAACGGTGTGTGTGTGTGTGTGTGTGTGTGTGTGTGTGTGTGTGTGGGTGAGAGAGAGAGAGAGAGAGAGAGAGAGAGAGAGAGAGAGAGAGAGAGAGAGAGAGAGAGAGAGAGAGAGAGAGAGAGATTGTGGCCATTAACTGGTTATTGTTATTTTTCTGTATGAATCGTGCGCGGGAGTCCCTGTAGTTAGATTTCTGATGGAGTAAAACATTAAAGTTACATAATGGTAGTTATTGTGACAGCTTAGTCAAAAAATATAAAACACGCCACTTTCGGCCGACCCCTAAACGAAACACGCTGCTTATCCAAAGCTATCGTATATCAGACACCCTCAAGCCAGTATGTAGTTATAGGGTCAAGCAAACCCACAAAAATGATCGGTTACGCCGGTTCAAATACACACATTTGGAAATTTGTTATTATTTTCATGTTATTTTTTAATCAAACATGCTGTTTATCTAAAGCTAAGATTCCAGATCTAAAAATGATCGGTGACGCCGGTTCAAAATCTCACAGTTGGAATTTTTTTTTTTTTTTTTTTTTTTTTTGGGGGGGGGGGGGGGGGGGGGGGGTGGGGGTGGAGGGTGTTTTTTTTAAATCAAACATGCTGTTTATCCAAAGCTATGTTCCAGATCTGAAGATACCCTCCGCCCGTATGTAGTTACTTGTTCAAGTATGACTGACCGTAAAAAAGATTTTGGCGACGGGCCATGCGACACTGATTTTCACAGTGTATTCATGTTGTTTTTCCCTCCATACACCCATCAAAGACAAGCAAATGATAAATAAATAACACGTACCTGTGCTTCGGGTATGTTGTCCAATGCAGCCGAAGTGAGAGAAAAAAAAAAAAAAAAAACAAGCAGAAGCCATGTGCCGCCTGAAGCCACGATTCCGGATTTGAAGAGCTTTCGTGGATTTCACTCTCTGAATTTCGCGCCATGCCGTCATGGGGGATTTCCCAGAAGGGAGTGCTGCGTTCTTCGTCATATTTTTGTAAAAGTCAATATTTCTGATATTTTCACATTAAACAGCAAAATTTAAAAAGATGCGACAGACCAAGACCCCGCAAATGGAACAAGAAGCTTGCAATTTGAAGTGTCTACACTTACGGGCAGCTTCTACAGTTAAGGCGTCAACACACACACACACACACACACACACACACACACACACACACACACACACACACACACACACACACACACACACACACACACACACATACGGCGCTGTGGCGCCAAAAAGACGTTCTCTAACAAGGTTTGCGTAGCTAGACGTGACGTCATTTTTATCTTGTTACTTCTTTGCCAGAATTTCTGCCCCGCACGCCAAAAACGTCATATACATGCGCCGGAATGCGCTCCGACCAGCCCCTTTTCAAAGTCTACCGCATTTTCAATACGGTAGACAATGAGGATTTCATCCCAGAGTCTATCGTATTGTTTGGAGCTCACATATCAGAGTTCATATTCATATTTTTAAGCTTATCCTTCTGATCCATTTCCTTCCTCTCCAACCCAGCCTTGGATCAAAACACACCCGCGCACACTAATAAGACGGAGACATTGCGCTTCTTGCCAGCAGTACGCTCTGTGGGCTGATATAGCGACAGGAAGTCTAAAGAGGAAGAATAGCACGAGCAGCGAAATGACGTCACTATAAACTTCACGTCATGGCATCGTTAGTCCCACGACGCCGTGTACAGAGTCATGACAAAATTTATGTCATTTCAGATACATGGTGGGCCCACATGAACCCCTTCTGGCAACCGTGAAACGGCGCAAGCTTGCTTGGTTTGGCCACGTGACCCGACACAACACCTTGTCCAAGACTATCCTCCAAGGCACTCTCGAAGGAAGTCGTCGGCGAGGTCGTCAGAGAAAGAGTTGGGTCGCAAACATAAAAGAATGGATCGAACTCGAGATGTCAGACTTGCTTGCCACCGCCCAAAATAGAACTCAGTGGAGAGCACTGTCTGTTGCTGCTGCCTTTCAGTCCCCCCAACGCCCAGTTCGGGCAAGGGACTGATGATGATGATGATGAGATACATCGTATAACACTGACATCTGGTGCTTTGCGACAATTTAGGAACATTGTGTAACTGTCTGATTGTTCTCTAGAAGTCGAGAATTAGGAACTTTGTTTAAGTTAGGAACATTGTTTAACACTGACGTGTTTTGCGCCTTTACGTCTACGTCACCGTCACTGTCTGATCCTTCTCGAGATTCGAGAATCCCGGTTTCTGCAATGAATTACTTTTTACGAAAAAGTTTAAAAGGCACAAAGCTGGCTAATGATTTCATACAATGTCTATCTCCAAGGTAGCTTTATGCAATATTCCGAGTGAATAGAACGAAAATTACGGACCCAAATACTGGCATTTTTTTCTCTTTAAAAACGACCTTTCTTAAGGCTTTAGTTCGCAAAAAGCTTTTACTGGGTTTTAGTATATGTATCCACTCAGACAGTGGCCACACTATTGTCCCACCAAACGCTTTCTTTCGTCCATTTAAAGTGAAAAGAGGCCCACCGGAATCTTTCCTAGGATCCCAGGAAAGATTGCTTGTGATAGGCGATAGTAGCTGACGTCATAACTATTCTATACGACCTTACGTCATCTGCATAATTATAACCAATCAGAGACAAGATGGCGTACAAACCAGCGAAGAAAAAAAGAAGTATCATCAACATTGACAGACTCGGTAATTGCAGAAGAGAAGAAGGGGGAAGAGAGACAAGATACCCCTAAGTAGAACTGACATCGGACAAGGGAATATTTACAGGTGGCAACGCGTAAAGCTAGAGCTTGGCTTGACCACCCACCCGGAATTCGTCACTTTCCTGCTGAATCTGTAAGTAATCTACGGTCTTTGTCGATCTTCCTATAGTTTCGCGAGTGATAGTGATTTTTCAGATTTCATGATCTTCAGTAGAATTTATCTCTTACTGATTTCGCAAGATTTTAAACCTGTTTTATCATATAGTTACGAGCTGGCTATGACATTTTATGCTGGAGAACTACGGTGTGTGTCAAAGTTGCACATCGCTGGTCGTAACATGTTTTTGTCTGTGCCGGCTCTCATTCACTCGATTCAGAGAGGTAGGGTTTCTGCTGCGAGGGTGCATTTGTGGTTTCTAATGTTTTACGTAGACCTCGACGTTTGAGACGTGAAATTGAGTGCAGTGCAGAAAGTCGGTATAAATAAATACCAATGTTCTGTTTCAATGATGGAAGACGGCGCGTGTTTCCAAGGGGTAAAGGGTCAATGGTCAAACTAGGCACCGTGGACTCATGCTTGCTTTGCGAGCGCCGAAAACGCAACCCCTCGGTGCACTACGCCGGCACGATCGATACTAGTAAATACTAGCAGATCGAGCGAAACCCGCATTGGGAATTTGACAGCATAGCGAGTACGGAAGGTTTATTCTACTTTCTCGTGAAAAATTACCTCAAAGGGATGCCGGAGAACATCAGTACACGTGTACACTGACACGTGTGTACACCCGCGCACACTAATAAGACGGAGACATTGCGCTTCTTGCCAGCAGTACGCTCTGTGGGCTGATATAGCGACAGGAAATCTAAAGAGGAAGAATAGCACGAGCAGCCGATCACACCGATGACCTCGTGACCTGCAGTATTGTGATACGCCGATAGTCAGCCGGGTTCAGCCTTGTGACGTAGGCTCATAAATATATGCATGTTTATTCAAAACAAGGCTGATGCAGACGATAAATTCGCGACTTTGATATAAAAACAATACTGGAACCAAACGATGAATTTCGACATTTGTCATTGTATTTACATCAATGATCATAAAGCTCTAAGATAGTACACAAAGGACCCATACACATACTGTCGGCAGTATCTGTCGCTAAAACCCCGTGCAAAACCGGTTTCCCTTATGATTGCACGTGGCCTCGTGCATACACGGGATATTTGTCACAAGATAAACAGCTGACAAGACCGTAGCATACAAAAACCTTGTGTGAACTCTATGCGTGGGCATAGAGCTTTATCACAACGCTGGCGCGGTAAACTGCAACTTTGGTGTTGATGGGTAGCATGCTGTTGTTCCACACTCTCTTTGTTAGCCTGGCCAGGATGGGAGATGCCTTGCCTATGCACTTGTTGATTTCAGCCTCCAGTAACAGGTCGTCCGTGACAGTGGAGCCCAGGTAGACAAACTGGCGTCCAACCTTCAGTGTGTATTCGTTGATGGTGATGGTCGGAGCCTTCAGTGTTGTTTTGGGCTATCACATTGTTTTGTTTTTCCGGCTGATGGTCAAGCTGAACTCTGAGCAGGCCTTCGAGAAACGGTCCACGAGGCTCTGCAGTTGTTCCTCTGTCAGATCGACGAAGGGTGACTTTTATTGCTCTCTGCATTTCTCCTGCAGATGTCTAAGGGAGAAAACCATCCCATCCTTTCTTGGAGCCTTCCTTGATTACAGTTTGTCCACAGCTTTGCTTAACTCCTCGGGCGTCCAGATCTTCCATCATGGGGAGACTTTTTACAGCATCAAGGACAGGATAAGACACAGTGTGTTGTTGCGATGGCCTTCTGAATACTTTTGCGAAGCTGAAGCCAGAAGTTCTTTGTGCAGCGTCTGGCTAATCTCTGCACGTTGCTCCTGGATGACGTGAACATGTAACTTTTATTACTTTTATTCTCGTTTCTTTGTGTATGTTACCGCTGCGCCAAAATTTCCCCCCGGGAATAATGAAGTATTATTGTATTGTATTGTATTGTATTGTATTGTATTGTTCTCAGGCTCGGCGGATTACTTTGAGTGGGAAAACGTTCATACTCAAATTTGAGCAATTCGACGTTCCTCAATGAATGGGATGAGTGTGGTTTGGCTGGTATCGAACTGGTCATCGTTCTTCCTTTTCTTCTTGCCAAAGACGCTGAGAGCTGTGCTGTGGACAGTGTTTCTCAGGTGGTTCCATCACCTGAGCATCACAGTGGGATGGGTCCGTTCTGTCGCCTCGTCTAGGGCCTTCACGAAAACCTCTGCCTCGTCTGGATTTGTTGTCCGGCTCAGTACAATTCTAGGCTTTCTTTCTGGTTTGGAGAGGTTAGTTATTTTGGGTTTAACGCCGAGCAGGCAACTAAGGCCATCTCACGGCGGGGTTTGGAGAGATGAATCTTTTTTAAATGAAGCCTCAGCTTGCATCATATCAGAGAGTGGTCAGTGTCGCAATCCGCGCTGTGATAGGTGCACGCCAGGAGGGCTCTCTTCAGCGCGGATCGCCTTGTGGTGGCCAGGTCAAGCTTATACCAGTGCTTGGAACGATGAAGTCTCCACGACGCCCTTTGTTGGGGCTTCGTCTTGAAGAAGTGATTGGTGATGCAGAGGTCGTGGTACGTGCAGAGCTCCAGGAGTCGCTGCCCATTCCCGTTCATCTTCCTTACTCCGTACGTCCCCAGGTAGGAAGACCAGGAGCCATGGTCGGCACCTACTAGTACTTGTACTTCTTTGCCGGACTATGAGGCCCGCCCATCTGTTATGTCATTTGCATGCTACTGAACGGGCTCCGACCAGCCCCATCTCAAAGTCTGCCGTATTTTCAATATGGTAGACAGCAAGACGGGATATGAACCATAACCCGCAAAGTTTCTTCTAATAACTCACAAAGTCCGTTTTATATGCGAGCTGTACTCGCTGTCTAGGGTCTCTACCTGTTGTCTTTGACCTGATTCTGATTTTGAAATATATTTGAAAAGGCTTCGCAAATTTGCCCGTGCATCAGTGAGCTCTATAATGGTCACAGTGCATACGCGTCATTGATTGTTAAAGAGAGAGAGAGAGAGAGAGAGAGAGAGAGAGAGAGAGAGAGAGAGAGAGAGAGAGAGAGAGAGAGAGAGAGAGAGAGAGAGAGAGAGAGAGAGAGAGAGAGAGAGAGAGAGAGAGAGAACGTCACATCTAGAGTATTGCGTCGATGTCTGTCTGATGACGAAATTTCTGCTGTTACGTCACCGTCACTGTCTGATTTTCTCCAGAAGTCGAGGTGTTTTACTTCTAAAAATGTTCCTTCATAGAATTAATTTTTAATGAAAAGTTAAAAAAATACAAGCTGGCTAACGAACTCATCCAATATCTTTCTCCAATCCGGCTATCTCCAAAACTGCAACGGACTCTAAAGTAGGTCAACCGACTTCTTATAAACGATTATTTAACTTTTCAATGAGACATCTAATTTCGAAATGCTCGGAGGCGCTCCTAGGCACACCCTGCATGAAACACCTCTCCTAATGTCAAGCTTGTACGTTCGCAAACGTCGGAGATTTTCTTGTTTACATTCATACGCGCGCGCGCGCACACACACACACACACACACACACACACACACACACACACACACACACACACACACACACACACACACACACACACACACACACACACACACACACACACACACACACACACACACACACACACACACACACACACACACACGCACGCACACACACACACACACACACACACACACACACACACACACACACACACACACACACACACACACACACACACACACACACACACGCGGCACTTCGCGACAAAAGTACGTTCACCTTTTGCGCAACTAGACATGATGTAATTTGTATCTTGTTACTTTACTGTCAGAGTTTTAGTCTAGCACGCCTATGATGTCGAGTATGTTCTTTTGAAATCGCTCTACCGCGTCCCATCCTAAAAGAAAGTCTCTTCTATAAATAGAAGAGACTTAAAAATGACGCCAAGCGCCGTGTGTCCGTCTGGGTTGTGCGTGCCAGAGTTTGCTGATCAGGGGGTTGCTTTAGTGTGAAAAGAGATGGTTCAGAAGGATAAGCTTGAAAATAGGAACAACTATGAACAACTAGAGGGCATCCTATCTTGTTAAAACATTATTCAAGAACATGAGGGCAGCCTAGAGTGACGTTCTTTTTAGCTTTATTTGTGTTTTCTTTGCACAACCAGACGCGAACCTTGCCCTTTCCGCTCCACTGCTATTAGCTGTCTTCACAGACGCTTACAGTTCCCAGCCAGCCTAGTCCGTCTTACAGTGGTACGGATTCTCATCGCCCCTGCAGCATGACAGCCTGTGCCTCTTGCTTGCAAGTCCGCTCCATTTACATCGTCAGATTGAGGGCGAAACCATCCGTGTTGAGATGTTCCCGTGACTGAAATTGAAAGCTCCCCTGACAATACGCGGGTATCAGATCCACCCCGGATGCCTGGCGTGCCTTTTGCTTTCGCTGTTTAAGACTTGTGTGAAAGTAAGATTTTGTTTCCCGCAAGTGAATAAAGCCTAAATCCCCAGCATGTAACCAGATCTTGCCAGGAATGGGCTGCTAACCTATCTGTTACAAGCGGCCTGACATTTATCTCACATAGGCAGTCTTCCGCCAGCAGGTGGCTATAGATTTTCATGAACCCATGCGGTTGCAGGGGTTCGTGAGAATCTGTGCCTCCTTCCGACATAGATAAGCCCCGTTTACATCCGCAGGAGGAAAACTTTTCCCTATTACATTTTTTGCGCATTCAGCGACCTGGTAGCTGTCTCTACCTGTAATCCTGTCCGCCACCCCCTCCCCCCCCCAACTGCCACCCCCTTTATCCACCCTCGCACTCCACCCCCACCCACACACCCTCCTGCCCGCGTCTCCCGCACCACCCCCCCCCCCCCAACTTCCCCCAGTTCGATATATACATGTCCTGCAGCAATTGTGAGTTAGGTTGTGACAGAGCAATGAAGGAAAAAGTCAAAATCGTGTCTCTGAAAAGCCCTCAGCTCCAGGAGCTCAGTGTGATCGTGTCCAGAAATATTACAAACAGCTCAAACAGTGGGGAAGTGATCAGACTGACATTAGCGGCAGTTGACTTCCGTTCAAACTCATTCACGTTCAGCGGTGTCATCATCACCCGAAATAAATCGCCCACACGTCTGCAATAAGTATGTTCATTGGATACATAATCAGTTCCTCTCGTAGAGGGGAGCTGGGTAGCTCACTTGTTAGTGTTCAACTCCTGTCCGAAACGTCTTGGGTTCGAACCAAGCTCCAGTCAAACTGTGTACATATCTCTTTTCGATGCCTCGTCTTTGAAATCGCCTTCGTGGAGGACAAAAGACGTTAAACCCTAAACGTTTAACGTTTTCCTTTCAAGGTCACCCTTGACTGTCAGAGAACAGTGGTCAACTCAACACCCAGATGCGGAGGCACCGTTAGGATCTATGCCCATTTCTGGGCGCAATTGTATCCGAGTGCTTCCTGTTGATAGGGTTAAATCAGAAATGAATATTCAATGCGTTTTGAGACACTTAGAAATGCTTGGCCCATTGCAGGTAAGTTAAGCCGGACAGCAAACAAACGGTGTGTGTGTGTGCGGCGGGAGAAAGGGGAAGAGGGGGGGTGAGGGGGGGGGGGAGCGTGCGGGGGTAGGGGGGAGGTAATGGAATAGGTGACGTGATTGCAGTTATCTGTCTATAATATCTCACGATGATCCAGATCCGCTTGTTGGAAGTGACGGGTTCTTGGTGTGTAAGAGGCGTGACGGACAGGACGCTGGGTTTTACCGCCGAATCAGCCGGCGTGCGTGAGGAAACAACGCGGCTAGCGGGAAGTGATTTTCTCTATCATAGTCAAACTACCAACTCCTCCAGTCTGTATGAAGCGTAGATACTCACTGGTACTTGCAAGCTATCTTTTCCTAGTTGTACTGATCTCTGTTTGTCTGGGATAGGAAGTGATGGGGTTCTACTGAGCCCACTTCAGTCATTGCAACGACCATCCGATCTCACGGTTGTCTGTTTCGCCTGGTGTCCCTCAGGAACCATCACCATTTTTACCTCCCCTGGCAGCTGTCTAGGCGCAGACGACATTGACACGTGATCCTGTGGAGACCGCCGCGCAGTGTCTTTCCCTGTCTGCCACATTGACCACGCTAATAACCACGCCATCATACAGCTGATAGTTGCCATCACACACGCTACACAGTTAGCAAAAGGTTATCGGGGCCAGAACGGTCCGACGGTTTTGTTAACTGGGTCAGCGCGCGATACATCCACAAAACCGGCTTAGGCGCTTCGGCTTCCACGGATGTCTATATACTGTGGGCTTCGCGCCAGTTATATGTTCTGTGGGCTGACATAGCCACAGCCATTCTGAAGAAGAACAAGATGGGATGACCCATGCCCACAAAACCTCTTCTGGATGAGCTTGTAAGCTTTTCCCCAGCTTTTCCGCAATACGTTCGCAGACATCATGACAAAAAAAGATTGTCTTCCTAAATCAAATTGTCAGAGAGGGAGAACATTGCGTCATCTCACATATAACACTGACGTGCTAGTGCTCTGCGTCAATTAGGAACATTGTATAACACTGACGCTTTTGGTGGGTTTGCGTCACCGTCACTATGATTCCTCTCATGAAGTCGAGGATTCATACTTTTGACATTTATTTCTGCAATGAATTTTCCTTTCATGGTCACCCCATGACTGTCAGAGAACACCACACCGTTAGGATCTATGCCCATTCCTGGGCGCAGTTGTATCCGAGTGCCAATGACGGCTGTGTTGTGGTCAGGCGTGTGTCGAAAACCAACTCGGATCTGATTTATGCCAAGAAAAGGTGACTAAGAAACATATTCTTACATTGGTATTTAGGTGATAACTGAGAATCTCACTCTCGTGGTCATAATACCTATCCTGTTCGCATTTGCTCGTAGAATAAGTTTTTAAAACCACTCGAGTGAGATTCTCAGTATCACCTAAACACCGATGTAAGACTATATATATCGTGCATCTAGATAAAGGTCAACCTCACTTCACACAAATTATAGCAAGACTGAATTGTACCGTGGCATTCTAGTTTTGTCACCATTTTTCTCGTCTAGAAGGCACAGAGGGGTGTAGGGGGGCTCTGGATAGAGGTAGCACCTTTGCTGTTCGGCAGCTGCGTCCTACATAGGACGGACGGGCATCACTGGTCCTCATCCATCTCCTTAATCTCTCTCGTGTTGGCTCCAAGCGCCACACCCTGGCAAACCACCTCAGCTGGTGGGCTAAACCACGTGAGGGGGTGGTGTTCACATTGCACCACTAGGCGGATGAGCTGTTTCTGACAGCCAACGGCTAGAGGACGGAGGAGATCAGGTTGGATCCAACGGCCAAATGTGGGGGAGTAAACCCTTCAAATCAGGAGTGGAGCCCCGAAGGCAGACAGTTGCCTGTATTCACGCACTGTTCTGGCAGCTCCTGCAGCCAAACTGGTGCCAAACGTACTGCTTTGCATTCCTTTGGATACATCAGCGAGGCCGAGAGGGGGATCTTGACGACTGGGCACCCCATGATCTCCATACACTTTGCCCAGGCTTGCGCCCTGGAGAGGTCACTCCAGTGACTGACCCAGCAAGCGCATATACTCCATTGTCTTCCGAGACAGGATGCCAAACAGAAGGCACAGAGGATCTCATATCACATAAGATATAAAATGACATGCAACTCAAATTACGTGATGACAAATGACGTTTTTCAAACCAAGGACGCGTATACACTGTGCCGCTTGTAGAGCTCACCGAGGCATTGGCAAATCTGCGAGGTTTTTTCAATAGGAAATATTTGAACATCAGAATCAGGTCAAAGACAACGCGTAGATACTCTTGACAGCGAGGACAGCTCTATACTAGGGACATGTGGGTTATGGTTCATGCCATCTTGTTCATATTTTAGGCAGTCAAAACCAAGCGAGATGACATACTGAAAAATCCGCCTGCTATCTGGCAAAGATTTGTCGTTCTTGTGGTAGGTTGAAACCATCGAACATATTTGTCTCAGAAAAAAATCAAGTGCAATATGATGTGCATTTCAGTATGACTAGTCGATTAAAACTGTAATTTAATCTAAAAAGAATAATAAAAAAATTTTAAAAAAAGAAAGAAAGAAAGAAAGATAAGTATACATCATGATAAATGATAAGGCATGAAGTTCAAGCTGGAAATCGACTACACACAGTAAACTTTAAACTGCGGGTCCAAATAATAAATTATGTCAATCATTTTTAGTTTCCTATGCTGAAAATGTCTTTGTCTATTATTATACATAAAAATGTGCACAGTGTACTCTGCAAGTTACAAAGTGTTTGTTTTTGCATTTCTCTTAAAATATGTTAACCCCAGCAAGGCTAACAGCTAACACGCGCACACACACACACACACACACACACACACACACCATACGCGCGCGCGCACACACATACACACACACACACACACACACACACACACACCTGACAGTGGTGATGAATTGATAATGCACAATCCACCTACGATCTACCCGTAAATGCACCCGGAATTAAATTTGATACCATCTAACACTGCTGTCAGCATGAAGTTTACACCAGAACGTGGTGTTAATGGAAGTGCACGTATTATGAATTGTGCATTCCACTCAATATGTACTTGCGTGTACCCGAAATGGTTAATGACAGTATTAATTATGCAGAGAATGATATTCCCACTGAAATTCGTGGAAAGCATTCACACGATCAAACTTACACTCTGCGCATGTCCAAGCATGTCGCTGAAATCATTGTGTTTTATGCTAAACAAGCGAAGTTCTTGTGCACACCCTGCCAGGACATCTATTTCTGGGATCCCGATAGCCCACTCGTATCAGTTTCAATTGCTAAATCCACGATGATGAGTGAGCCCGAGCACTACCAACTCTTTTTTGTGCCCTTTCTTTTAATGGCATGCTCGAACTTTAACACTCTCGTTACAACATTTGGTAAATGTCAAGGTCACAATACACTGACGAATTTTATCATCGATCGAGGAAAGTGAAAATTCCCTGCATGCGTACAACGGTCGGCATGTAGCTGCGTTTTAGCCCAACAGTACCTGGTGACAAATATTTTGTCCTTACGCATACGCGGTTAATGTATTTTTGATAAAGGCGAGTGATCCCAGCAAAAGTTCTATGCAGTTCAAGCAAGACTACCAAGGTAAACGTCTCAGAATTAAGCAGCGTGCGTGCTGCGTCTGCGATTATTTGCCCATGATTAAATGTAAATGACACTTTGTCAATGGTTGAAAAGAAAAGGGGAGACTGCCAGTGCTAATATTTTAGGAAGGTTACAAAGTAAAGTTGGTAATAGCACTGTCAGGGGAGAGAAGTGTGCATGATCGACCAGTGATCATAGATCTACTGTGGCCAAAGCACACACACACACACACACACACACACACACACACACACACACACACACACACACACACACACACACACACACACACACACACACACACACAAACGATAGGAAAGAGAGGGGGCGCTAAGAAAGTGACTGAAAGCAATGCATACGAGTGGTTGGAACAGTGGGATATGTGATACGCCCCACGGCTTCGGGGGGGGGGGGGAGGGGGGGGGGGGGCTTCCATATGCATTGCTTTCAGTCACTTTCTTAGCGCCCCCTCTCTTTCCTATCGTTTATTTTTTTTATTTTTTTTTATTTTGTGCTTTGGCCACAGTAGATCTATGATCACTGGTCGATCATGCACACTTCTCTCCCCTGACAGTGCTATTACCTACTTTACTTTGTCAATGGTTATTTGTTTATATCGAAGATCTTTTAAGAAATATTGAGAAACAATAGCATTGGTATTCTGTCGTGCCTTTGATATTGCAAATTATAACTCACATCTCACGTGATGGCAAGGTAAACCCTCATCCACCGCCCCTACCCATCTCCTCTATTGTTTATCAAAATATTAAACACCTTACAATGTCGGCGCAATACATACATTGGGCTCAAGACATTGCAAAATCGAATTCATGTAATTAGATATGCATCACATCTGCCTTTCGTCCATTGTTCCGGAAGTTATTTAAGCCAAACTCTTTTACCTTAGAGTAAGATTTTTTTGTGGCGAGACCTGTCTAAACGCAACAATTTAATTGACCTCTCTGAAAGGTCTGTCTCCCGTGACCCTTAGCCTTCCAGTATGAGCTTTGTCTATGCTTGAAAGTGTCTAAACAATTCCATGAAAAATATGCATTTTCTCATACTGTCCAATAGGTGGTTCAGGATATTGACAAGAACGCAGACGAGGAAAGCAAATATGGCCACCAGCACCTTGAACTTGCGGCTATTGACAACAATAGAAAACAACCAACAAACAATCGGAACACTATAATTGGAAAACAATCCATCAAAATTTGAAGAAAATCAGTGATATCCGAACATTGGGTGAAAAGATAATTAATAAATATGGCCATTTTCATCCTCGTACTGGTGTGAATGAAATGCAACAATCGAGAAATCTCCGTTAATTCGCTTTCTGTTCTCAGGCAAAGTGTCTCTCCCCAACATTGTCCTATTGTCCCATTGGTGAGGAAATTCTTGCCGATGAGGATTTGTTTACGTACACTTCAACCAGCCTCTGATCCTCCAAGACCTCTCTTCTTGAAAAGAGTGGTTGCTTTTTGTTGTTGTTTTTTAAATACAAAACTGAATGCTGATTTAGATGATTAGAGGCAAAATTAAATTTTATTGCCGCACTTTTCTTTTAATCGCGCCTGAACCGGATATTGTACCGGAAATTAGGTTGAGTAAGGCGGCTCTATATTACTGCACAGCCAGACTTTCTAAAAGTTATTCCGTTTCGACGGATGCAGTCTAGTTCATATTGGGCGCTGTTTCATAGCTGGGTGGCATGCCTCCTATATTAACGGATGAGCCTTGCTTAAGAGGTACTAGGAGGTTGTTAGGTGAATACGGTCAATAGGAGTAAATGAAAGATCACGGCACTGTCTCGCAGGTCTGTAACTGACGCCCCGGTGTGGTGTGGGAAGGAGACGCAGCACTTCTTTATCCCAGGTTCACGTTACCCACCACCCGTCACCCCACCCCGTAATCACTCTCACACCCCGCCACAATGGCCGGTGTCCCATCTCCCGTTTCACGCTGTATGTGTGGAGAGATTATGGGAGAGAGGAACCAACAGATTAGCTACAGTTAAACGTGTTTTTTTTTCCCACACATCTGTTTGTCTATACTCCAATAGCCCCCTCCGTCTCACTGAGGAACAGTCAGATCCACTAGATCCACTAAAGGCGACAAGCATGAACATTCAAGTTCTTTGCCTGCAGCGATTATTACAAGTCTATGCAGGTTGACGGTTTGGGGGTTAAATGTCTTTTCCAACACAGTCGTACCCTTCGTGCGTTTGAAGAACTTTGAGTGCCAGCATGGCTATAGATTCTCGTGAGCCCTGGAGTAATCTTTTACTATTGCAACCAGAAATGTTATTGTGAAGACGACTCTGAGCTCCGTGCCCAGACCTGTCCGCGTCCCGGCCCCCAGTGGCTGACCTCCCCGGCCTGTCGGGTTGTCGTAGCGCTGTGACGTGCGTCGTGTACAGACAGCCCGTGACGGCGCCTCACAGACCGCGGTCTTTTTTCCCCACTGACACACACCCATACGACTAGATACCCAACGTTTCTGCGTCAAAGGAGCTTGGATGGGGTAAATGACGCAAACCTACTCTGTCAGAAACATAGATTCTCATGAGGTAGAAAGGGTTGGGTCGAAAAGTAGTTTCTGGCACATCTTCGCTTCTCTTCTCGCATCATCCATTCATGTGGGCACAATGACTTTGGCAAGTCGTTAATCGAAGCTGGATTATGATATCCGACCTGCAATACCCTAAATGGGAGAGGGTCATATATCACACCGGGAAATCACTGTAGAGCTGGCTGAAACAGACCGTTATTATGAGGATTGACGTGTAGCATATCTGGGGGCAAATCGACTCTCTTCACCGATACAACGAGCTTCGCTAAGTTACGGTGATACGCTTCATGTAATAAACACATAGCAGAATGTACTAGGACTCTCTCTCTCTCTCTCTCTCTCTCTCTCTCTCTCTCTCTCTCTCTCTCTCTCTCTCTCTCTCTCTCTCTCTCTCTCTCTCTCTCTCTCTCTCTCTCTCTCTCTCCACAGAGTGCATCAGTTTAACATGTTGTTTTTGGGTTTTAAAGTTGATCACACAGATCTAAAAAGAGCATATTAGATGTGCTGTGTATCTGAGTTTCTCTCTCTTGCCAAATCACCTACGCATCAGAGGAAAAAGAAATCAATGAAATTAGCACTGAACGATCGATCACTCATTAATGACGTAAGTGTAACAGAATGTTGACTGAAAAGTCCAGCATGAAGGAACCTGACACCTTATATTGGATGGCAAGCACAGTTGTTACGGTAGTTCTCGTTGTTGTCACACCTAAAACACTGACTTGAACAGTCCAGAACCGACGGAAGCAGGCAGCACTAGGTATGTGGTTAACAAATGGTGTCGATGATTGTTCCTCGCTGTAGCTGTCTCTAGTAAAAAGGATTTACCCCAGATCTGCGATTTTAATGAGCTTCGTTACGCATGGATAATCTGAAACGTTGTAGCGCAACCTATCTAAAATGCACGCACACACTCACACACATAAAACACACACACACACACACACACACACACACACACACACACACACACAGGCACACACACACACACACACACACCGGGGCAGAGAGAGAGAGAGAGAGAGAGAGAGAGAGAGAGAGAGAGAGAGAGAGAGAGAGAGAGAGAGAGAGAGAGAGAGAGAGACGGAGAGAGAGAGAGAGAGAGAGAGAGAGAGAGAGAGAGAGAGAGAGAGAGAGAGAGAGAGAGAGAGAGAGAGAGAGAGAGAGAGAGAGAGCGTTTACTACACGATAGAGCTGTTTAGCCTGTCTTATCTATACTTCTTAAGCTACAAACGTGCATACATACGCGCACGTATGTACGCACACATGTACTCACACACACACACACACACACATACACACACACACACACACACACAAGCACACACACAAACACACACACACACACACACACACACACACACACACACACACAACGAAGTGTATACTAACAAACTGATATCAGTTGTTTAGAGCTGCGACCAAGTTATGGCTCAGTTTAGGTGGATGTGTATCACAAGCGCTACGTATCACGAGAACATTTTGTCGATAGAGAGAGAGAGAGAGAGAGAGAGAGAGAGAGAGAGAGAGAGAGAGAGAGAGAGAGAGAGAGAGAGAGAGAGAGAGAGAGAGAGAGAGAGAGAGAGAGAGAGAGAGAGAGAGAAATGAAATGAAATGAAATGAAATGAAACTTTATTTCTCAAGGATAAATGATTAGGTACACAGACCTTTTTTCAATCATGTCCTTGCACACGCACTCACACATCAATCTCACGCGCGTTACTAAAACTAATAAAACTGGAAAGGCAAAACGTGAGCATAAAAAAAGAAGTTAGCTCACTCACACACACACACACACACACACACACACACACACACACACACACACACACACACACACACACACACACACACACACACACTAAGAGCCTGATTAAACATGAATGTTAAAAACTTAGTTTGAACAGCAACTGCAAACTCGACAATACAACTCACTGCGCTGGAAAAACGCCGACACAAGTACACAACTATGGGCTTAATTTTCTTTCAGGTGCCGAAATAAGCGGGCTCTGAATGTGGACAAAGAAGGAGCCCCAGTAGTGTCGATAGGCAACAGATTCCATAGTTTGGCTCCTGAGTAAGACAAACTAGTTTTGAATATATCGAGGCGCGGCCTTGGTATGGATAGATTGTTCCTCGTCGTTTTATAAGGCGTATGAGCAGGGCTAAATAGATCTGTTAGATAACTAGGCGTTTTAGAGTGGTAGATTTTAAACATAAGTACGCCTTTATTGTACATAAGTAACTTACGCAGAGGCAGCATGTCGAGGGCTTTGAGTCGGTCGTCGGTGCTTTCTTTACTATCCGGGTGGATTAATTTGGCTGCTCTACGATGAAGAGCATTAAGTCTTCATTTTGTGAAAACATTTGGAGTATTTCATTGGAAAAGAAAAGACATTTTTCAGTTGAAATCTGTCTCAGTGACATTTCAGCAGTTCATGAACTGTACTCAGTAGTCAGTGTCAACAGTGCAGACAACACAATAGTGTGGCCTGTTAGACTGCCCTGCATAACAATAGTGTTTGTGACCTGGCCTAGTTTTGGCATTCAAGTGTACACTGCACAGATACTGTATAGATGGATACCTACAGCACCCTGATACGGACTTTTATTTCCCAAGCAAAGAACTTTAGACTCCAAAGGTGTGTTTATGACGTATTATCAGAACTTGGGATTCTTGCCAAGCCTGGACGTAAACGTGGCTGCAGAGGTGGCAAATTGTGCCACCAACGCTCTGGACTTTTAGCACTTTCCAACAGCCAGTCTTCAGAATTCCTGTCTCCTCCCAAGGGGCACGGTATGGTGTTTTCACTGCTGCCTTCTGTGACTCGGTCACCTCCTTTTGCTTCACTGCTGCGCCTGTCTTCAGTGCCACACTCTCCACCCCAGGGGCACTCAGTATTGTCATCTCTACACTCATGCCTGTCTTCCGCGCTCCACCCTTCACCCCAGGAGCACTCAGTAATGTCCGCGCCACCCCAGCACATGTCTTCGATGTCCCACCCGCCACCCCAGGAACAATCGGTGATGTCATCTCCACCCAAGTACCTGTCTAAAGTGTTCCACCCTCCACCCCAGGGGCACATAGTGATGCCACCTCCACTTCATCACCTGTCTTCAGTGCCCCACCCTTCACCTCAGGGGTACTCGGGATTGTCATCTTCAACCCAGCGCCTGTTGTCTGTGCCCTGCTGTCCACCCCAGGGGTACTCGGTGCCCTGCTGTCCACCCCAGGGGTACTCGGTGTTTTCATCTGTACCTCAGCACATGTTTTCAGTGCTTCAGTCGCCTCACTCTTTTTCAGCCAAGTGGCCTACATCACCACCCCCTCAAACCTCTCCGTCATCATCACCATCACAACTTCTTGAACGACCACACCTGTCCCAAGAAACATTACAACCCGTCTCAGTCTACATCAGCTCCAAGAGAATCACAAGCCATACTCACCAGACTGGTAATGTATCTAACCTTATTCAGGTTCATCTTCAAGACACTACCAAAGTACCAGGTCAGCTATGCTTGGCACTGTTTAACGTGCGCTCAGTTGGTTGTGCCAAGAAGCGCTCTGAAGTGTGCGAGTTTGTTACCGACCATCATGTTGACATTCTGTTCTTAACAGAGACCTGGCTTCGTGCCTCAGGTGATGAGGCCAAATGTGCTGATCTTGCCCCATCTGGATACTCTGTGAAATCCTTCCCCCGCGATTCTCGTGGGGGTGGTATTGCAGTCGTCCTCCATGAAGCACTGCAGCCTTTTGCATCATTCTCAACGTCTTTTAGTTTCTCCCATGAGTCTTTTGAGCTTGTACAGTTTACTCTAGCTTTAACTCAGAAAACTGTTCATTTTCTGTGCCTCTACAGACCCCCGCCAAACCGCAAGAACAAATTAACTGATTCAATGTTTGTTGATCAATTTCATGATCTTCTCGATCACTGTAATTCTCTTGCTGGCAGTCTGATAGTCCTTGGTGACTTTAACATCCACTTTGACAATCAGAAGCACCACACCACCTCTGCACTCATGGACATTTTACACATGTTCAGTCTCTCACAAGTTGTCGACAAACCAACTCATAGACAAGGGCATACTATTGACTGGATCCTTCATAGATGTGACGATGATATCTTGTGCTCAGCACAGGTTTCTGATGCAATATGTTCAGACCATTACTGTGTGATCAGTCATTTGAGGGCCATAGTCCCACCTCCAGTGCCTATGCTTACCATAGTGCGCAATGTTCGTGCCATTGACAGACTAGCCTTCAAGGCTGACCTCGTTCAGTCACTGTCTCACCATCCTAGTCCTAGTGCCGAGGAGTTTGATTCATGTTTACGCACTGTCTTAGACAATCATGCACCATCTTCAAAGCGTAAAAAGTCAGCTCATAGAATCAGCCCGTGGTATAGGTTTGTGAGCAAAGAGCTGCGTTCGGCTAAGCAGATGCGGCGCCAAGCTGAGAGAATGTGGTGCTCAACTAGGTTGACTGTTCACAAGCAGATATACACATGTTCTAAGAAGCATGTAAATGAGATTGTTCATGGAGCAAAATCTTCGTTTTACAACAGGAAGATCAGTGAGTGCACAACAAGCAAAGAGTTGTATAATGTGACCAATAAGCTTATGGTGAAGAAGACTCCATCACCTCTTCCCACTACATTTCCCCCGTGCCAGCTGCCTCAGCTTTTTGCAGATTACTTCGTTGATAAGGTCCGCGAAATTCGTGATTCTCTGGATCTCATGCCCACTTCAGTTTTGTTCACCGAAAAACGCTTTAGTGGAGAACCTCTCTCAGCCTTCGAACCTGTGCTAGAGGATGAGGTCAGAAAAGTGATCACAAACACTGCCCCCAAAACTTGTGAGTTAGACCCCATACCCACTCCCTTGTTGTACGAGTGCCTGGATGAAGTGTTGCCTGCCATTACACAAGTTATCAACAACTCTCTCTCCACTGGTATTTTTCCTGAAAGCTTCAAGACTGCACTTGTGAAACCCCTATTGAAGAAACCATCTTTAGACCCAAATGTACTGAAAAACTATCGCCCAGTTTCCAATCTTACATTTCTATCAAAGATTCTTGAGAAAATTGTCCTTGTTCAAACTTTAAAGCATGTCAACTCTAATAGTCTGTTCAGTGTATTCCAGTCTGCATATCGTCCCCATCGTAGCACTGAAACAGCTTTGCTGAAGATATTCAATGACCTGCTTTGTGCTTTGGACGAGCGTAAGATCACAGTCCTTGCTTTGCTGGACCTGTCCAGTGCGTTCGACACTATTGACCATGAAATTTTGCTGTGCCGTCTTCAATCTGTATTTGGCATTGAAGGCACAGTCTTGGCATGGTTTAGTTCATACCTGACTGAACGATCCCAGATTGTTTCTGTCGACGGCTGTCGTTCTGAGCCATCACCTCTTCGGTTTGGTGTACCCCAGGGCTCGGTCCTAGGACCTGTATTGTTCTTACTGTATGTTCAGCCCCTGTCCGACCTGATCTGTAGTCGCTCCATTTCCCATCATGCATTTGCAGATGATACGCAGATGTACAAAAGTGATACTGTCGAGCGAGCTGTGAATGCCGTCCAAAGTATAAGCCAGTGCATTGACCATGTCAAATCATGGATGACCACCAACAAACTGATGTTAAATGATGGCAAAACTGAAGCAATGTTGGTAGCTAATCCAAGATTATCTTCGTCCCTGCCTTTACCGTCATCATTGTCTGTGGATGGAACACTCATTGGCTTCTCTGCGAGTGTGAGAAACCTGGGTGTTACACTTGACAGCGAGTTATCTATGTCACAGCATGTCAGTGCAGTGTGTAGATCCGCTTATCTGGAACTTCGTCGTATTAGTTCAGTTCGTCACCTGCTGACCGTGGAAGCCACTAAAACACTAGTTTGTGCATTTGTGCTGTCCAAGCTAGATTATTGTAACTCTTTGCTTTGTGGCTGCCCTCAGTATCTCATTGATCGCCTCCAAAAAATTCAGAACAATGCAGCCCGGCTTGTTGTGAGAGTCCGTAAGACTGAGCATGTCACACCCATCTTGAAGTCCCTTCACTGGCTACCTGTGTCCTCACGTATTCAATATAAAGTTATGTCAATCTGTTTTAACTGCCTTTCAGGCACCAGCCCAGAATACTTGTCCTCTTTGCTGCATGTGTATACACCCTCTCGTGAGCTCCGCTCCTCTTCTGATAAACGGAAGTTGTGTGTACCTTCTGTCCAAACTAAAACATTTGGTCAGCGCACTTTTGTTTATCAAGCCCCAGTGTTATGGAATACACTTCCTCTTGAGGTCAGAAACAGTGAGTCTGTCTCTGACTTCAAGAGGTCGTTGAAAACTCACCTCTTCAAGCTTTACTTTGAATAACTGCCAGTGTTTGATGCCTTAGTTGTAGTTCTGCAATCCTCCTTGTTTATACTGAATGTTAATTAGAATATAAATTATTATGTATGTATTGTTGTTTAGTTTATTGTAAAAGTGGTGTGTTCGGGCATTGTGCTTTGTTTGTTATGTGCATATGTCATTGTATTTTTTATTTTTGTGTACAGATTGTAAAGCGCTTAGAGCTTTTGAGTAAGATTAAGCGCTATATAAATACTCATTATTATTATTATTATTATCGCTACATCCATCCCAAACTGTAGAAGCATAATCTATATGGGATTGAATATGTGCGTTATAAAATATTTTCCTTGTCGGTGTATCTGTAAAATAACGCAGTTTTGAAAGAAGATATAAGATTGAAAGAGAGAGAGAGAGAGTCAATGAATCAATGAATCTTTATTTTACAACGGTGATGATAGTAACCCTTATCATTCGGAATACACCAGTGTGTGAAATAAGAGTGACTAAAATAGTTCCAAGGTTAGTGCCAGAATAGCTTGGCGCTTCTAGGCGCCAAGCTATTCTGGCATCACCCTTGAACTAAAGGGATTGGTCTATATCCTTATCTGTAAGTACTATAATGTAGCTTGCATATGGCAGCGTACACATTTGAAGCTTTTAGCCTCAGTATGATATGGGTCACAGTGACTATGTCATTTTTCGTATCTGCCGTTGCTACAACTACGACTAACTAAGTACAAGATATACATAAAACAGGGACATCAAAGCACAGTGATACAAAATATATAGTCCACTAAACACAAACACGTGCATACGCGCACAAACGAACTCACGCGTCCACACACACACACACACACACACACACACACACACACACACACACACAGATACACACACACACACACACACACACACACACACACGCGCGCGCGCGCGCGCACACACACACACACACACACACACACACACACACACACACACACACACACATACACATGATTGTTAGAATATACACGTACATTCGTGTGTCTACGAATAACTAGATATTATTATTTGAGTAATGTCAAATACCTATAAAGACTTGCCTTGAAACGAGATAATGTCGGAGTGGCTTTAACGTGATATGGGAGTGAGTTCCACAGTGTGGAACCCGCAAATGACAAAGTAGATTTAAATATATTTATTCGGGGTTTTGGAACAATATAAAGACCCCGAATATTCCCATAGTAGGAATCTGATTTTTTAAACAACTATATTAGATATTCTGGAGCGCTATGGTTCCACACTTTAAACATCAGTACCCCTTTGTTATATTTAAAATGATTTTGAAGGGGCAGGAATCCAGCTTTACTGAGTTTTTCCTCGGTCGTCAAGTGCGGGTCGGGAAGAATTAATTTTGCCATTCTCCTATGTAAATAATTTAGTCTTTTTAAGTGGACATCACTGCAACAATCCCACACCGTCGATGCGTAGTTTATATGTGACATGATGTGTGCATTACTGAACAATTTTCTGGTTTCACTATCTGTGTAATACTTTAATTTCGATAACATCAAGACATTTCTAGAGACCGTTTTACAGACATTGTTAATGTGCATCTGCCACCTCAGCTGATTATCAGTTGTGACCCCCCAATAGACGATGTTCGGCTACCTGTTCTATGATGTCGTCGCCGAGTGATAGATTAAGCTTTAAAGGTTTCAACTGGTGCTTTTGGCGTGTTGCAATAATCATAGATTTTGTTTTAGTAGGATGCAGAATCATTGAGTTGACTTTACACCATGCTGATATATCGTCGAGACCTTTTTGACGGCCGTTTTCAACTTCACGTATGTCTTTGTTAGCTGTGTGGATTATCGGCGAACATATCACACTGTGTTGCTTCGTAGGTGAGACTTAGAGGCAGGTCATTGATAAAAATACAAAATAAAAGAGGACCTAAGATTGACCCCTGCGGAACCCCGAGTTTAACATCTTTAGTAAAAGAGTAGGCTCCATTAGCAATTACTTTCTGTTTTCTGTTTTCGAGGTATGACATAAAAAAGGAAACAGCCATGTCGTTTTGAAGATAATGCTTAAGTTTGGAAATCAATATTGTATGGTTCACTAAGTCGAAAGCCTTTTTAAAGTCAAGATAAATTACACCTGGTCAGCTGCGAATTATTCATATTTGAAACCATGTGCCCGTTAATCTGCTCAGAGCCGTATGACATGAGTGCCGAGGGCGAAATCCTGACTGAGACGAATGTAGCAACTTTCGCGATTCTAAGTAGTCAGACAGGTGTTTATGTATATGCCTTTCGAGGGGTTTAGATAATACTGACAGCAGAGAAATTGGTCTATAGTTGTTAGGTCAGTACGATCTTTTGATTTTGGCAGTGAAACGACTTTTGCAACTTTGAGGCCTGTAGGGAATACATTCTTTTGAATACATAAATTGTAAATATAAGTAAGGGTCTCTATGATGTATGGTACAGACAACTTTAATATTTGTGGGTTGATATCATCATGGCCGGAGGACTTCTTATTAGCTAGGTCACTAATTAGTTTGCCCACTTCGTGCACAGCAAGTATGGGGATCTTAAATGGTGGTGTGTCAGTTATTTTTCTGTTGCAGAAATTAACTAAGTAATCGGGACATATGTCAGCCTTTGTATCACGACTAGGATTAGTTATAAAATCCGCAACAGACAAAAAATGTTCGTTGAATGTGTCGGCGGAGAGATTACTGGGGGTGGTTGTTGACCTACTGCTATTGCCTCGGGTGATCGAATTCAGTACCCGCCACACTGCTGACACATCTTTGTTGTCCTTGACAGTGTTGCGGATAAAGTCTTTCCTCGCGGCTCGCACCATTGACCTCACACGGTTTCGCTGCTTTTTAAATTCATCAAAGTTCTTTTCTCTTTTTAGGTCATTTCGCACCGACATGGCATGCATTATTTCTTTTGTCAGCCAAGGGGGAAGTATCTCACTCTTTACTCTTTTTGTTCTAATCGGCGCATGTCTGTCTAATACTCCAAGGAATAATCTGTACCAAGTGGAGAGCGCAATATTTGGATCTTCTATTAGAAGGACCTCGTCAAAGGGAGTGTTATTAAGATCGTGTAGAAACTCATTACGACTGAAATGCTTAAACAACCTGTAGGTTGTTTAATTTGGGGAGTTTTATAGACCAGCAACAAATCACGGGGCAGTGGTCACTAACACTAAGATCTGAGACAATAACATCGGACACCGCCTGCGGTTTGTATAGACGAGGTCAATGAGCGTAGAGCTCGTGGCGGTAATTCTGGTGGGGGATTTAATTAGCTGTACTAGGCCAAATAAAGAAAATGTAGTGTCCCATGCGGGATGGGGTTTAAGCATATCTATATTAAAGTCACCAAGAAGAATGACGTCATTTTGCCCTTTACACTTTGTCTAGGTTAGTAGTAAAATTGTCATACCACTCAAAGTTAGACGCCGGATTGCGGTAAAGAAAACCAACAAATGACGGTGAGCAGTACGGGCTTTTGACCTCAATTCACACACACTCTACTTCAGCCGTTTCTAAGTCTTTACGCCTACGGACTAAGTGTTCAACAGAGTGATGAACGTATACAGCAATGCCTGTTTGACCGTGACAGGAGGAATCTCTTCTCATGATACTAAAATTAGGAATTTTCACGGCATCATCACTGATATTTGAATTTAGGCGTGACTCGGTAAGGCCGAAAATGTCGAACGGTGTGGGACTGTTAAGAAACGCCGACAAGTCAGATACCTTTGGTATCAGTTTCAGCCAACTTAATAAAATTTGAAATACAAAACGATTTCCAAATACCGTCAGTAGCTCGCTTGAGCTTGCCCTTAGCACCACGTGAATGTTCTGTGTTTACGTACAGTGTGTGAGTGAATGCGTGTGATTCACGTGAGCGTGCTTGTTGGGTTCAGTTCGCGGCTACATTCTGCGCATTGAGTTATATTATAAGTATGAGAAATGCGCCATATAAATGCTATGCATTATTATTATACCTTATTGTAAAGATGGAAAACGTTGAGGTGACCCACTCGTAATTTATGTTCTTTTTGTTTGCCTCTAGCCATGAGTATTTCGCTAACAGCTGTATTTTGTTTCACAATAAAATAGCAATTACAATAGCGGTGGTTGAGCAAACGTCAATCAAAGATGAAAACCCAATGTAAAGAGAAAACAAAACAATAAAAGAAAACAACAACGTATGAAGACAAAAATCATCAAGTTAATGCGATAATCAAACGTTCAGGGATTACAAGAGCTGAGCGTTGCGATACAAGCTCTTCCCACAACTGAAGTGTAAACGGGAAGTATCGATGTACGCTACCCTGAAGGAGCAATGTCAAAATACTCCACGTCTGTTTAGGAATTGTTCGTGTTGCCGCGGATAAATACATGCAACGACGACGAAAACAGAACTTAGGCCGCGGAGCACTCACAATAAGACAAATCGCTGTAAATAAAACAGTCCATCAGTGTTCACAGTCAAATTTACTGCAATGTCTTTAGTACGGCTTAATAAACGCCGATTTAGATGTTAGCGGTTAAATAAAGCTACGACACGGAGGTGCTCAGTGGAATGTAAGTGAAAGCGCTACACCAACGCAGCGTTCACTTAAGACACTCAGTCTAATCCGCAAAGAATGTGAGAGAAGTCCAGAAGTCCGGGCAAGTCAGTCGTGTATCGACAGAAGCTATGAAGATACGGCACCATACACACTTTTATCATGCAGTACTAAAGGTACTAATTTACACTCGTGAGAAACACAGATGTGAGTGTAACCTGCATGAGGCATCTATCCTTAGAGAGAGAGAGAGAGAGAGAGAGAGAGAGAGAGAGAGAGAGAGAGAGAGAGAGAGAGAGAGAGAGAGAGAGAGAGAGAGAGAGAGAGAGAGAGACAGAGAGAGAGACAGAGAGAGAGAGAGAGAGAGAGAGAGAGAGAGAGAGAGAGAGAGAGAGAGAGAGAGATTTGACTGTCCTCAGTTTTCATGTTCAGGTTCAGTCATGTCTTTGGTGTCTATTTTTTTCACACGTAAAACAAAATACCACAAGACAGAGTTTGAAATAATCAGCATTTACGCGGTTCATATTACTTTTCTAAGTTTCCTCCGCTAGTCAATGTAAGTAACCCCACACACTGAACATTGTTGTGGCCGGCAAGTTGCAGCTTGTTGTAACTGTAACAGTTTAGCAGTGTTACATTTTCATCACCCGCAGAGTTGTAGTGCTCTCGTTATAGTATCGGGTGACGGCGCACATTTCAGTGCCTCTGAAAGGAGAAGGAGACTTTAGTAGACAACAAACATGTGTCCTAAAGGAAACACGCTGACAAAATGCTGATATGGGAGTATTTTTTGTCGGCGTGATTCTTGCAGGAAAGGCCATAGACAGAAAACTCTCCGACAGTGAAGAGTCACCAAGCTAACTTCAATAGAGCGTCGTCACAAGAAAACAAAACGTTAGTTATTTGTTTGGCTGGATTGTACAGCAGTGTCAGCAGAGGATATACTCACACACGTACTTTGACCAGATATCAGCTGGACACTTCCGGCAGAAGAAAAAGATGAATAAAGTTGTGATTATGAATCTTGTTTTTCTTTCTACACATTCATTCAGATAACAAGTGTTCACTTTACAAAAGTTAAAAGTTTTTTCAGAGGCTGCAACCGAAATTTGTATTAGATTCTGTTTCGAGGGTTTGGGGTGGGGAGGACAAGGAATGGGGAATACAGGGAGGGAGTGCTTTGACCTTTGTCTTCCTTAGCTAGTCATAAAAACTGTCTGGTTAAGTGCATGGAAAGTAACTTCAGCCTTGACTGGAAAAGTCACAACTGAAATTCTGTCTGTGGCGTAGAAGCATGCAACCAACACTCATTTCGTTTACACTTAAAATCCGCCACAAGCAACTTGTTTGCGCACTGAGCCTGTTTGGCGTAATGTTTTAAAACAGTTCTTGACAGTGGTAAAGAAAAATGAAATGTTTCGATCCGCTGTAAATGAAGTTTTTGTACTGAGCGTTCCCAGTGACATGATTGACGAGCGTGTGCCTTCGTGTCGGCTCTTTAAATCACATCAGCAATTTGAGAGTTTGTTAAAATTTGGCCGAGATTGTGTAGTGTACGTTTCATAATTTCATGTCTGAAAGTTGCGTCTCGGTCGCGTGCAATTTTCTCTCTGGAGTGTTTAATAGCGACTAGAGAGTGACATGCCCGGACACATGCACCTCAAGCTGGGGCTGGTGGGTAGCAACAGTGTCAACACGCAGGCCGACACATGCAGTGACGTTCTCAATCAGAAAAAGGTTCTCGGGCTGATGTTGAACACTGATCGTGCGCGGACCAATTGCTGCTGACGTCGACCCAATGACTTATTGCTTTCTAGGGATATTACCATTGAGAGAATGGGCAACAACTCTTGCCTTTGACATCATGCCAGCACTGCGTGGTGGGGGTCCTGACAGTGACTCTGGGGGCGGGATAGCGTGCGGGCAGATCTCGCTAGAGTCACCTTAACCATCTTCTAGTTGCGAGAGGCGTAGATGCTAATCCGTACAGCATCACGGTCTCACGATAATCTATGTCTGTTTCTGGTAGGGCTTCGTCCCATGTATATGTACAACATAATTACATTTCTGCTTCTCTGACGGAGGCGGCACAGGAGGTGTTGCACTGCGAGTGCTGGTGTCTTGTGCTATCAGGCTAGGTAATCACGGGGTGCAGGGATCAGGCTTTTGCTGCCGGCCCATGCCAAGCACCTAGCGGATCGCCTGCCACTGACGTGAACACAATACCGTTCACTGCCCCGTCACCAGCGCCCTCCTGCACCCCGACCTGCCAGCCCCCGGTTTCCCCCTTTGAAAAAAAAACGTTACAGTTGATCACTGGTTTTGCCTGGGCTTTTCATGAGCAGGTCCTGAAGAACAATGCGAGAGATATTATGTTACCACACAGTGCATTCATGCTCATCCATGCTTGCCGTGTTCCCTAGGGGTCACCGGCGCGGGCTGTGTGAATAGAAATGTGGATACTGTATAAAGCTATTTTACAGCTAACGGTTTTCCACAAGCCGGGGTGTGCTCGATGCGGACTAGAGCCGCCAGGTAGACAGACACGCAGATAGTAGCGACAGTTATCGACACACAGCGGCACTGTGACAGAGAGACATAGAGAACGCCATGAAGAATCTTCGGTACCCGGCCTACAGCGACGACGTCTACAGCCCACAGTCTGCCGCCAGTGCCCGTGAGTCCGCCACTGCTTATATCTTATCTGTTGCCTCAACACTTCTTTTGTGCCGCCCTCCACCCCCCACCCCACCCACCCACACACACACACACACACACACAACCCCGAAAGAAAAGAAATCGTAAAAAAAAAAAAAAAAAAAAAAAAAAAAATGAAAACAACAAAAACAAGCACAAGGAAGATAGTGTTTTAGAACCGATACGAGTTTGTTTTTTTCCAGCAGCAGTTTGTAACACATTCATTTTCTAGGGTCAATACTTCGTCTATATTTGTCGACGACTGAAAGTGCGCGTCAGCGCGTCAAGTCATTGCAATCGTGCTTTACTCAATACTACACAGACAAAAGATTGTTTGTGTGTTTGTTGCTGTTATTCTAGCTGAGAACATTTTAACAGTTGCTCTATTTGACTGTGTATTCGCTTCCTGGTCAAAAAATAAATAAATAAAATAAAATAAGAAAGAGAGATATAGAAAATGTGTTATATACATACTTTCATGCATTTTGTGGATTCGTCTTAACTTTTTCCCCGTTTAGGCGTACGTTTCTGTACCAATTAAGTGCTACACCTTGTAGAGATGTTGCCTGGTTGACTCTCAAGTTCACAGAGTCAACATATTGGTATGATTAACAGACCGTTTTGTCATTATTCCACCACTTTTGTACGGCTGTGGGCGTTCCTTTTTTTAAAGTCCCTTCTATTTATAGAAGGGACTTTTTAGGATGGGTCGCGGTGGGGCGAATTTAATAGTATGTCCATGATGTCAAAGACGGGCAGGCTAAACCTCTAGCAATTGAAGTAACAAGATAAAAATTACGTCATGTCTAGTTACGCTAACCTCGCAGCTGAACGTACATTTGGCGCGAAGCGCCGTATGTGCGTATGTATGTGTGCGCGTATGTATGTAACAAGAGAATCTCCGATATTTCTGTACACACAAGCTTGAAACTTGGCAAAATACTTTCTTAAGTGGGTGGCTAAGAGAGCCTCCGAGCATATTGTAATTGAATGTCTCATTGAAGACATAAACAACCGTTTATAGGTAGTCGGTTGACCCAGATTAGAGTCCGTAATTTTTGCCCCATTTACTTGACCTTTTGCATATAGCTAGTTTGGAGAAAGACTTTGGACGAGTTCGTTAGCCAGCTTTGTATCCTTTCAACTTCTTTAGTAAAAATTAATTCTTTTCACGTTAGAATTAAAACACACACACACAAATTTACTTCTAGAGAAAGTCAGACAGTGGCGGTAACGTAAGAGAGGCAACTCCGTCACCATGCAGACACTGACATAATACTCTAAATATTACGTCATTCTCTCTCTCTCTCTCTCTCTCTCTCTCTCTCTCTCTCTCTCTCTCTCTCTCACACACACACACACACACACACACACACACACACACACACACACACACACACACACACACACACACACACACACACACAAACATGCGCGCATCTCCAGGAGGAATATCTATGCCTCTTGGAGATGTTTGGAGCGCGCGCACACACGCACTAACACACACACACACATCGACGCGCTTTCAGAAGAGCATGCAGGTGACCCGTGTACTTAGTATATCATGTAGCTAGGTAATGTCAGCCTGCTTTTACACAATTATAGCAAATCTGAAATTGTACCGTGAAGTTCTAGTTTTGTCAAAATTTTCTCAAGCCTATGAAGCGAAAGTGAAACTCATATCACGTAAAATATAAAATTACGTAAAAGGTAAAACCTACGTCATGACAAATGACGTTTGACAAATCAATGACGCGTATGTCCTGCCCCCCTTATAGAACTCATTGACGCATTGGCAGATCTGCGAGACTTTTTCAATAAGAGATAATTCAACATCAGAAATAGGTCAAAGACAAAAGGTAGAGACCACTGACAGCGAGGACAGCTCTCATATAGAAGGGACTTTGTGGGTTATGGTTCATCCCATATTGTTTTTTTTTTTTTTGTTTTTTTTTCCCCGTCTCTTTTGTCTTTTCTTTCCTAGTCAGCATTGACGTCACACACACACACACACACACACACACACACACACACACACACACACACACACACACACACACACGCACACACACACACACACACACACACACACACACACACACACGCTTGTTTGTTTGTATGTGATGTCAGTAGGCTTTGAGAATCTGTCCTATTTGTCCTTTCACTGCGAGAGCTGTATGATTGACATTGTATTATATAGCATACAAGGCATTGCACACGAGTCGCTGTCCATAGATCGACATATCTCAACGGTCGTTCCTGATTGTTTTGATGACTCGACAGTTACCAGGCTAATCAAGCACTAACTCCAGTATTCCTGTCAAATTTTTCAAGCACTGCCTTTGAACGTTCAAGCCGATCTTGAGGTTAACGTTCAGCTGACTGAGGAGGGAGTGAAAGGATGAAGTAATGTGCTTTGAAAAGAGGTTTGTCGACACGAGCTGGGGTGGATCTGGCAATGGCTTTTCATCCCCAACCCAACCCCATATTGCCCCCTCCCTCATCCCAATCTCGGTATTCTGAGAACCATCCTCCTCTTCTGCCTGCCCCCCCCCCCTTCACCACACCCACACCCTTTTCGGCTTTCTGATATATTGAAAGTACGATGTTTTGTCTGGGCGCTTCATGTGTTCTCAACTAGGAGTTCGTAAGTAATATTTTAATTAGTTACTGGAGCTTAAAGAGGAATGTTCCAGGCAAATAAATAGTTAGTAGTTCGCAGTATTTGTTTTATATTATTCTCAGTGCGTGTTACAAATAATGGTGAACAAAAGGGCTAACTTAACTTATGCAGTTTGCATGTCTCAAATAAAAGACTGTTCTGCTTTCCTTCTCCTTTGCATGTACGAACATGGCTGAGCCAAGACAACATACAGAACCCGTAGGATCCGCGAATTTTAGCAATGACACCTCGCCATGGAGCTGATCGCTTTAACGCAATGCAAGCAACACAGACTTTCTCACTGTAACTGTAAATTGAAACCTCCATTTGAATGTACCTCATCCGCCCTTGATGACAGATGGCGTCGCCACCTGTTGCCAGTCTCTTTTATAATGCGCCGCTCAAGCAGTGGGCCACTAAATGAAATTAACCAAATTACTAAATCATATATGATTGATCACGAGGATGCAAATGAGCGCGCTAACTACCGTATTGAGCGCCAGCCTTTATTAACACAGAGTAAGGTAAAACTCATTTGCACATCTCGTTTATACAGCCCTATTGTTTTAGGATGTTTTGTTTCATGCGTTTACTGCACACTGTGTTTTGTTTCATTCTATACTTGCCCAATACAGAGTGGTTTTCGTTATGTTTGGTTTGCGGCATCTGTGGAAAATAGTGTGTTGTTCACGAAGCTGTTTAACTCATTCTACCCCAGACACACCACAGCAAGATAAGGATCGACCATGATAGTTCAAGGGTGATGCCAGAATAGCTTGGCGCCTATGGGCGCCAAGCTATTCTGGCATCACCCTTGAAACTATTATGGCCGATCTGTATCCTGCACTGCAATGCAGTCTTCAGAGAACAAGGGCAAACTTTGGGGATTTCGGTCTTGGGGTAGAATGAGTTAATATAAGCGACAGTGTTCACGCACCAGTGGACTGTCAAGCGATTTTGTTCAGTTTGATCTCTTTTCGATTATTTTTATACGAGTGCAATACGCAGTGCAGATAATCCTGCCTGTGCGCACGGCAACAACACCACATATCGCATTCCAGTAAATGAAAGTACGCGTGCACACTTGTGCGCGGATCAACGACGGTCAATGTCTGCAAGAGGAACGTTTGCTTATTGGGCTTGATTGACAAACGTTAGCAACCAGCAGGCACAGATGTCATTGAATTGAGAGGGCCTGTTTGATATCACGGACACTTCTTTTCCTCAACCACCAGTTTCGAAATGACCATTCGAGTCATCGCGATTTTTGAACTTCTGTCACGAAACACCGCCAGATTACGTCATTTTGCCACGATATCGCGACAACTAAAAGTACTGTAGTCACGAGTCACGATCCAACCCTTGACCCCGTACCCGTAGTGTTCTCATTATTTCTTAAAACATTATTTCTTAGTTGAACACAAAGTAATATTTTAATAACAAAGGAAAAGCAAGTGGTGTATGCTGGTTGGGTATTATTATTACAATTAAAGTACAAAATTTGAATGGTTAATAGATGTTTGCATACAAGAACGAGGTAAAAGTGTGGAGACAAACACTTCATGTAGGGGAGACCGGGGCAGCATGAGACACAAACGTCTCTGTTTATTCTCAGGCAGGCCGCATTCAAGATAAAGCCGTGAAATAACGTAATAATGGAAACTGAACCATTTCGGCACATACAAAACAAAACGAACAAAAATATGCGGCAGTTTTGCCACAATAACTGATCCAAAACGCTCATCAAACCGGGGCAGGTTGGTACACCCAGGGCAGGTTGAGACAAAGATGGGGCAGCTTGAGACGCAGCACTCTAGTTCGGATCACAAACACACACAGTTAAAGTTAGCTCTTTGACTACAGTTTAAACAAAATGGAGGATCATCGCCTACCCAAGATCACTCTGTTCGGCGAGCTCGCCACTGGACACCGAGACAGAGGGGCACCAAAGAAGAGATACAAAGACGGTCTGAAGAAGTCACTTAGTGCCTGCCAAATCGACCACCGCCAATGGTCTTCGCTTGCTGCGGACCGCGACACCTGGCGCTCTACCATTTACAAGGCAGCCGTCTCCTTTGAGGACTCTCGTAGAGCTAGCCTTAAGGACAAGCGGCTCAGGAGAAAAAACAGTTGTCGTAACTCAGACCCTGACCAGACCTTCCCCTGAGTGGCATCCGCAGCCACGAACATGCCTGCAGACGACATGGGCAAACCCTATAGAATCTTCGTTCGCGAAGTCAAGCCAAGAGAGAGAACGGAGAGAGAGAGAGAGAGAGAGAGAGAGAGAGAGAGAGAGAGAGAGAGAGAGAGAGAGAGAGAGAGAGAGAGAGAGAGAGAGAGAGAGAGAGAGAGAGAGAGAGAGAGACTCAGACTCAGACAGTTTATTGTTCAGACAAAATGTCCATACAATGGAGTGAGACATTACATAATTTATAGTTCAGGTGTATATAAAAGCCATAATGAGATGTTTATAACAACACACACACACACACACACACACACACACACACACACACACACACACACACACACACACACACACACACACACATTTCCATTCGATCTACGCCAGCACATAATAGCCACTTTTGACCTACATGTAAAATGCGGTATCCAAATCCAGGCCACAGCCGTGTACTACACAGACCAGGTCGGAGTAAGAACCACAGTTTGCACGTGGAATCATACAAGCATGCTGCTACGGAGTTTAAATGCATGAAATACAAATCTTGCTAAATCGGCAATAGACTGCGGGTTGGTAGTGTCTAGGATACACAATTCTTTCTTTTTGAGTTCCATAAGGTCAAACTTACATAGGTATTTGACACGCAGTTCATCGTAGAATGGACAGTAAAACATAAAGTGAATTTCATCTTCCACAGCCTTGGCACACAATGGACACACTTTCGTTACAGCATTGAGAGTACTATATCTTTGTTTGTTACTTTGCAATTCGGTTATGCCAAGTCTAAATTTAATGTATAGATTTTTGACATAGGTTGGCTTAACCAGTTCAAAATAATTTTCTTGGACAAGTGTATGTTTAAAACTACGATACACAGTAAAACGTTCACTCTCAGAAAGCTTCGATGACCAGTTTTGTTTGGAACAATCAACCATCCTTTGTTTAAACTTGTTTATAAAAGCATTCCTATTTCCAACACCTTGTGAAATCCATACATGACCAAACCCATTTCGAAAAAGCAAATTCTTTATCTTTGACACCCATGTTTCTTTCCCTTTATCGTCTAAATCCTTAAGCATATGATAAGCCATATTTGCAAATCTAGTAACGGGTAAAGCACTGAGTCGAAGCCAGTAGGAAACACATCTTACTGACGTTAATACTGACAGGGGATATCGACCAAGTTCACCATAAACCACCAGGTTCGGTGTGCGGAAGTTGACATTAAGAAAACGTTTACATGCAAATGTATGGACTCTTTCAATTTCGGCACACTCGTTTATACCCCAAATTTCCGAGGCATACAACAAAATTGGGACAACCTGCGCATCAAACAGCTTGAAAAAAACATCAGGACTAGCGCAGTTGATTTTCTTCAACATACAGAAGATATCGATTACACATTTTTTGCCTTAGTCACCAAGTCATCGACGGATGTGTTTAAACTCAAACGTGCGGTAAAGTTTAACCTAAGGTACTTATACATATTGACAACTTCTACCCTCGTTCCCCCGTAAATCCATTTTTCATATTTTGACAAATATCCACCATTTCGAAACACAATTATTTTTGTCTTGTCTAGGTTAACAGACAAACCAAGTTTAGATGCTTCTTTGTATAAATTGTTCAGCTGAGTCTGAAGGCCATTGGGGTTTGATGAAAACAAAGCAATGTCATCTGCAAACATCAACAAAAACAGTTCTGCTGCATCGGATTTTAGTTGGAAACCATGTTTACCATTTTCAATAATGTACACAGCAAGCTCGTTAATCAAAAAGGAGAACAATGTCGGCGATGCTAAACATCCTTGTTTTAAACCTTGGAAACACTCAAAAAACGCTGTACAATTCAGGCTGTCTCTAACACAAAATTTCACCGAGTCATACATTGCCTTCATAGCTGAAAGCATTTTGCCGCGCACTCCAACCTTCAGTAAAATATTCCAAAGCACACCTCTTTTAACAGTATCGAAGGCTTTGCGAAAGTCAACAAAAGCCACATAAACTTTCTTATTTTGTAGAAGTTGTTTTTGAACAATAGCATAAAGTGTAAATATATGGTCCACAGTAGAATAGGATTTCCTAAACCCGGCTTGTGTTTCAGACAGAATATTGTGTTCCTCAGCCCAGTCTGTTAACCTTCTGTTCAAAATGCAAGTATACAGTTTACTAACACAGCTAATCAGAGCAATACCACGATAATTATCTGGATTATTTACATCTCCTTTCTTGTGGAGTGGGAAAATAACAGCTTTAGACCATTCGCTTGGGAACAACCCTTTGTTGAATAAAGCATTAAAATACTTAGTGAGAAAGGAGATGATAGCTGGGTTGGAGATTTTAAGAACTTCATTTATAACTCCATCAGGCCCGGGGGCTTTTCCTGCCGGCTTTGGAATGTTTTAAAGCAGCAATAACTTCTGCTTCTTCTATGTTAATATCTAGGTCATGAAATAAGGCTTCATCAGACTCAGAGTCTTTTGAAAAAAATGCATCATCATTATTCTCTTGCTGTGCTATGTTTTCATTTAAAATGCCAGAGAAGTGATCAAACCACTGCTTCTTTGTTATATTGTTTCTTAAACGACGTTTTCTTTTCCATTTCTTTATTTCCTTCCAAAATGCCTGAGAGTTATGTCTATACTCAAGAATTTTGTCAACAGTTTCCCTCTTAAAATTAACTTCTTTAGCTCTAAGTAATCTCTTGTATTGTTTTCTGTCATTAACAAACGTTGCTTTATTTTCCATGGTTTTATTTTTTGTGTATGTACGTAAGGCTTTACGCGTTCGCATTTTTGCATTTCTGCATTCCTGGTCAAACCAAGGGTGACTAGCGGTGTTTGTTTTGTGTGTGTTGCCTGTGGAGGAATGGAATTGTTTTGTCATGCAACTAGCAGCGTCTTTGATAGCACATGTGAAAATGTCTAATGCACTATTAATATCATCATCGATCTCAGCAGTAGCAGCTACTAGAGCATCCTGGAATGCAGGAGTAGTTAAACTGTCGCTGAGCGTTTGGGCCTTAGCAGGTTCCCAGATAATCTTATCAAAAGAAAAACACTGCGTATCATCATCAGAAACATCGTTGTGGGGTGATACACGTACACAAGACACAGTAAGGACCAGCGGCATGTGCACAGACTCTATCCTCTCGCCAACTTCAAGTTTGTCACACAAACAAATAATGTCAGGAGATGCAACAAAATAATGTGGGTGAGATAAATGTCAGGTGCTTTGACAGATCAGGGCTACAGAACCCATTCAAAATCATCAGTTCAAAACATGCACACAAATCTAATAGTTTTCTTCCAAATGTATTTACAGTCATATCTTCAGTAAATCGTGAAGGTTCAAATAGAGCGGTATTAATTAGTAGCGTTTCATCAGGATCAAGCTGAAACAAATATGGAGTAAAACTGTTGCCGCTAGGGTTTCACGTGAAAGAAAAACAGAAGATAGTGGTAGAAAACCCTTTAAAATAGAAACAAATAACGACGTTTCGGATCAAAGATCCTTCCTCAGGTGACATGGAAACAAACGTAGAAGGTTCTACGTTTGTTTCCATGTCACCTGAGGAAGGATCTTTGATCCGAAACGTCGTTATTTGTTTTTATTTTAAAGGGTTTTCTACCACTATCTTCTGTTTTTCTGAAACAAATATGGATTAGGCTGCAAATCCCCAGTTCTACCATTAAAATCACCACACATTAGGAAATGAATGTCTCCAAATTGCTCGAGGGCACTAGCAAGACACTGTTCTAATTCTTCTAACAAGCAGTCGTACGGTAATTGTCTATAAAATGGTGAGTCCTTGGGCGGAACATAGCACGCGACCAAAAGCACATCGCATTCAGTACCAAACAATGATCTGTCAAGTTTGAGAAAGACACTTTGAGCGCATGTCATATTCACTTTGAAAACAAATTTGGCATACACATTTTTTACTAACACAACAACACCTCCCGAGCTTCTTCCTTGACGTGACAGTTTGACTGCAGGTAAGGAAAAACACGTGAAATCGGACCAGCAGTCAGGCGGGACGAAAGCATTGTCTAAAAATGTTTCAAACAAACACACAATGTCATAATTACTTACATATTGTAGAAAGTCTGGGTCAGGTAGCTTGCTCCACAGTCCATCAACATTCCATGACAGAAAGGTAAGTGTATGCAACACACTATCTACTGGCTGCTCTACAACACACGCGCGCATCGGCGACACATCCCGTGCAATTGAGGTGGGAGACGCGGCTTGGCCGACATATCACGGGTCACTGGAATCGTCCCCGACCTCAATTGTAGGGGAACTGTGTGGCCGGCGCCGTTTCGCTGGTTTAGGTGAAGGCTGTAGCGGGGATACCGAGTGTGACGCACGTGCCGGTGTTGCGTTGACCTGCTGACCAGTAGCTGCGGCGGCACCGAGTCCTTGGATACGGTTGTCCGGTCTTCTGTTGACGCTGTTGTCTGTCGCATGGCGGCGGCCGAAGTTGTCGGTGTTGTAGTTCCGTTGCTCTAGGGGTCCAGCGACGACCAGCTTGTTCCCCTTTCTCCCGGTGCAGTCTGATCTGTTCGTGTTGCTGGTTGGTTAAGTCACCAGCAACGTTAACCCCCTTTTGCTTGAGTGCAGCACGACCCTTGGTCAGGACGTCCATCTTGTCCCTCCATCTCGCGAAATTTACGATCATGGGGCGGGGCTTGTTGTTGGCTCTAGCACGGTTGGCTGCTACAGAAGCAAAGTCCGGTTTGTTCCCCACCCGGTGTGCGCGTACCAAATCGTCCTCAGTCCAGGTTTTATTTGGCACTGTGCCCTGTAGACATTCCAGTACTTTGGTGGCACAGGAATCGAAGGTCTCGCCTGGCGTTTCCACGATTCCCAAAAGTCGCAGATTGTCCCTACTTGAGAACGCCTCTAGCTTGTCTAGTTCTTCCTCGTAGCGTTTCCGCAAATCTTCCATGTCTTCTACAGACTCGGAAACCTCCTCCTGCTTCTCAGTCAGTTCCTTGCAGGTGTCCTCCAGGCTGCGAGCGCGTTGCTTCAAGTCAGCAATGTCGGTGCCAATCGCCTGTCAACACATCACAAAGGTCAGCACGAAGAGACCCCAGTTTCTCGTCAATCACCTGTGTCTGCTTGTCGATTATGCGCTGAATGTCACTGACAGTAACTAAAGGTGATGTAGTTCCAGAGACCTCGAGTGGATCTGCGGATAGAGCTTCTTTGTCTGCCATCTTAGCACAGTTCGATTGACACAACAGTGCTACACAGTACTACACAGTACACGTAGCTGGCAGTGTTGTACTAACAGTCACCCCGACGATCGCCGTACTCAGTTCAATGGCGATATAGGAAAACCAGTCAGATGGCAAAAGTCTGTGGTCGCACAAAATCCAACTTTACACCGTTATGATCAGCGTAGATAGGCCAAGACACTGGTGGTAAAATCCGAACAGTAGAAGCTTGATTAGTGACGAAATCGCCTAATTTTGCATCGCTAATTGACTCTGAACTTTTTTGGTGTGCTACATTCGTGAGCTCGAACTCACTCAGAGAGAGAGAGAGAGAGAGAGAGAGAGAGAGAGAGAGAGAGAGAGAGAGAGAGAGAGAGAGAGAGAGAGAGAGAGAGAGAGAGAGAGAGAGAGAGAGAGAGAGAGAGAGAGAGAGAGAGAGAGAATGACAATGACAATGAATCTTTATTTTCCAAGGATAAAAAGATTTAGGTCTGAAGACCTTTCTTCCATCTTGTCCTTGCTAAACTACTTACACACACACTCACGCTTCCGCACGCACTGACACACCATAAGCGCCCAACAAGAGAGAGAGAGAGAGAGAGAGAGAGAGAGAGAGAGAGAGAGAGAGAGAGAGAGAGAGAGAGAGAGAGAGAGAGAGAGAGAGAGAGAGAGAGAGAGAAACAAAATACCGAATCATTTTTTGCAGAGTTAAAAGCAAATATCAGACCAGAAAACTCAACATTTCTGACACAATCAAAAATCAAAATCTGGGAAAGGTTGAGACAGTCATTTTGGGGCAGGTTGAGACAAGAATTAATTTTGCAAATATATCAAGTTACAGGCACGACTCTAATTAGATATGCAGCAGTCATGTATCTAAAAGAAAAAAAACATCATATGCGCAATAGAACGTGACTAGTTTTTTTTAAAATAAAGTCGTCATCAAAACAAGAGAAACGGGTGGCTGTCATGAGCCGACGCGAAAAACGAGAATATGAATGTAAACCATGTGGGAACTTTGTCAGAATTCCACAAAATTCAAACACAATGTTTCATTTAACTTCTGAATCAGACTTCCGTACGTATGTTCTCACTCATAACTCATCCCTATGTTAACCCCTTCACCCAGTCTTTACCTTCTCGTCCAGTGTCATCCCAGAAAGAGGGATGAACTTTAATGTTCGCTGAGTTTTTGAATCAAGTGCAAAACTACTATTAAATGCCATCAATCCACACCACACACTGACTCTAGAAACAAGTTAGTAATTCTGGTTATCACACTGACAAGCTCGCCAGGGCATAGCATAAGTACACAGGTGGGACTGGGGTCAAAGGAACAAGATTTGGTGGGTGAGGAAATAATGAATTTCTTTACAATCTCATCTGTGACAGAAGTGAACGCATGTAACACAGGCCCGTCATATGGGATATAGGGCACAGCATCAGAACAATTGTCAGGTTCCTAACGGATCGTGCTTATCTTAGAGTCAAAGTACTGACAAAACTTATCATGTAGATCATTCATCGGAATGGTATTCGGAAGTACAGGTTCATTTTTCTTTCCAAGAAGTTCATTTGTAAGGCTAAACAGCTGACGGCTAGATGTGCAGACTTCAAGTTTGGCACAAACAAAGACTCTCTTAGCTGTACGCTGTGAGGACTTCAGTGCAGCACGCTGCTACACAAACTCTCTGCACTGTAAGTCCACTACACCTCCACAGTCTCTCAGTGCTTCGAAGCTCTAGTCGCGCTTGGCTTCTTTCAGTTCCTTCGTTAGCCAAGGGGCCGTGAGGTTATGCGTCTGGTTGTGAGTGGCGCATGCTTGTTGAAAATGTCAGAGAGTGCATACACCGTCACAAGCCACATTTACATAGGATACGACGAAGGTTTCTGGAAGTAATCAAGCGTTTTGTGGGACAAGGCCGAGACGCAAACACATGAAAGAAAACACTTTTATGATCCGACAATACAGCGAATCACACACATGAACGTTCTGAACAAGAGATGAGCTCTCCCGTGTGATCAGAAGGTCCAAGGTGTGTGACATCTCAGTTACTCTGACTGTAGTCAGACCGCCTCCAAGCAGACAAAATAAATTGACCGCTAGCGTATTTTTCAGTGAATTCCAAGATTATGCGGACAGTGCCTTCAGCAGCAGACACGAATTAATTATGATTGGAGACTTTAATTTTCATTTTGAAGTTCCATCTGATACTGATGCACTTCGTCTGCGTTCACTTCTGTCTGACCATGGCTTGCGTCAGCATGTGCACGGGCCGAATCACAAAAGTGGTCACACCCCCTCGTCGCCCAACGCGAGGGAAAGACTTAAGAAAAGTATCCTGAAGGGGTCAACTCAGCTATGTATGGTTCGACACCCTCATCTTGAAGCCACGTTTCAGCCAGCAACAAGAAGTCTAGCTGATGATCAGTATCTCACTAGTTTTGTTCCTGCAAGACTGAGTGTTCAAGAAGGCTAATGACAGCCTGTTCTGGTCTGATTTCTGCACAGATGAAGAACAGTCACAGACATCTGTACTGATAGGGCCAGATCATTCACAATGCGTGCGTGCCTTACGTGAAGATGCGTAGGTTTGCGATAATGTTCGAGTACAGTGACGCTCAGCCCCTGCCGGCGGGCACACAACCCTGGGTGGTGGGGCAGCATACTGAGCGTTAGAGATAGTGTGTTGGCGGAACATTTGCAGGCATTGAAACCACGGACAATACACTTCTGGGAGATGACGTGGTATGTAAAGCGTCGAGTGACAAGTCCGTAGATGCAGAACTTGTTGACCTGGAAAAACATATAGTCCCTGGGAACTGGCTGACATGGGTAGTCCCGGGGGGCGGGGCAGAGTGGACATCACGAGGGGTGGCGATAACTGGGATAGGGCGTCCTTGCTTGCGCCGTCCTCCTCGGTAAGGCCGCTTCCTCCTGGGTCTGTTGACACATGACTGCACTGATGGAGGGTTGTATAATCCAAGGGACCTCAGGTGTGCACACACATCAGGTGCAGGGGCACTGGTAATGGTACTCCTCCATAGTAGCAGTTGCTGTCTGTCATAACACAGTACGTGTGTACTGGTAGGCCTATGCACAGTGGCTGAGGGAAGTCTACCAAGCACAATCGGGCTGAGCAGGAACTCAGCTCGCATGCATGGATGTGCTGTAGAGTGCAGTACAGACAGTATCCACAAGGCCTTCACAAAAATGACAAGTCCAACTGCTCTCACTTCCACTGGAAAATGTCCATAAAAATTACACCAAAATGTCCAGGGATTCATCAAGAAGAAGTCTGTGGTGATCAAAACATCCAAAAGAGAAACAGATGAACAGAAAATGTCAGAGAGACTTCCCTCAGCCTGCTAGACGACTGAACAGTACACACCACCAGTATATTATATTATATTATATTATATTATATTATATTATATTATATTATATTATATTATATTATATTATATTATATTAAGCAACATTTTGCTTGATATAGTGCCGACAACAGGCAGATGTGATTCCGAGACCCGAATCAAAATGTCCGAGTCGTTAGACGAGGACATTTTGATCGGGTCAAATAATCTGTCTGTTTATCGGCACTATATCAAACAAAAGGTAGTGAGTAAGTCGTTAGGACTTGTTCAGGGAGTTAGGCGTCCTCGTCCACTACAGTCTCGGGCAGATGGGGCTCGTAAGCCTTGGATGGCAGCCCATCTAGGAGAAGGAAAACTCTAAATCAAAACCGCCGCTGCCTTGTGGTCATATCCTGACATGGAAAAGGCTTCAGGAGTCGGAGCCCCTAAGGCAGTCCGTCGTTGCATTCAACTTCGTTCTGGCAGCTCCTGCGACGGCGCCGGTGCCAAACTAATGGTTCTGCCGTTCCTTTGGATCCATCAGCGTCGTGGAGAAGGGGGACGTGCTGCAACAGCCTGTCCTCCATAACACACCGCTCAGGCTTGCATCCGAACAGCGTTCACCCACAACTGCAACCTGGAGAGGACACTCCAGCTTCACCTTTGGCGTAGACACAACACGGGGAGCAGCATATACCGGTTATAAGCCATCGCTCAATTGGCGTAGAGCGCGGCGCCAGGGGTTGCTCCGGACGGTGGAAGGGATTCTCGGATCTCACTGGACAGCTACCGCCCGCCTCAAGCTGGGCAGCCCCCAGCCAGTAAGGTGCTGTCCCGCCACGGACTGCTTTCTTCATTGGGTGCATGGAGATTAGGAACCATCCGAACAGCAGATCGCAACCTCGCACAAGGCAACAATAGTAGAGAAAGAAAGAGACCAACTCTAAAACTGGGAAGAAAGAGGCCAGCTCTAAAACTGGGAAGTTGGAATGTCCGGACGGTGTTCACTGGACTTTCCGAAAACCTTGACGACACCAGCGATGCTAGGAAAATCGCTGTCGTCAACGACGAGCTCAAGAGACTCAGTGTAGACATAGCCGCCCTAGCGGATGCTGGCACACTAAAGCGGATGCTGGCACACTATACGTTCTATTGGCAGGGGAAGAGTTCTGACGAATGGAGAGAGTACGGAGTAGGCTTTGCAGTGAGGAACTACATGCTGCGTGTGGTTGAACCAGGCAGCAAGGGCTCAGAGCGACTCCTCACTCTTCGCCTCAACACCACCGAGGGCCCCGTTACCCTTTTCAGCGCGTACGCATGACACTGCTCGTCACGTCAGACGCCAAAGATGAGTTCTACGAGAACATTACAACTATCATCAGGAGCGTCCCAAGCAAGGAGCAGATTGTTATCCTTGGCGACTTCAATGCCAGAGTTGGTGCAGACCACGACTCCTGGCCTTCCTGCCTCGGCCAGTTTGGTGTGGGCAAGATGAACGAGAATGGGCAGCGGCTGCTTGAGATGTGCACCTACCACGGCCTGTGCATCACCAATACCTACTCAGCACAAGGTCTCCTGGAGGCACCCGCGCTCCAAGCACTGGCACCAACTGGATCTGATCCTGTTCAGGCGCGCCAACTTGAAGAACGTTCTCCACACACGCTCCTACCATAGCGCGGACTGCGACACAGACCATTCTTTGGTGTGTTGCAAGATCAGGCTGCAACCGAAGAAGTTCCATCGCACCAAGCAGCTAGGGAAACCTCGCATCGATGTCAGCAAAATGTCCCAGCCCGACCTCGTGGAGCAGTTCGCAGAGGCCTTCCAGAAGGAACTTGAAACCTCACAGCCCGGAGACTCTGATTCTGCCACAGAGAAGTGAGAAAACCTGCAAGACACCATGCACCACACAGCCTTGGCCACCTTTGGGAAGAGGACCTCAAAGAAACAAGACTGGTGCGAGGCCAAGTCGACCGAGATGTCTCCCATCATCGTAGCGAAGCGAACTGCCCTTGCTGAGTACAAACGGTCGCCCAGCAAAAAAAAAAACCGGCAGGTTCTCAGGGTTGTCAGGAGCAAGATCTAAAGACTGCCAGGCGTTGCGCCAACGAATACTGAACGGAGCTCAGTGAGAACATCCAGATTGCAGCCGTTACAAGTAACATCAGAGGAATGTACGACGGCATTAAGAAGGCATTAGAACCAACCCAAAACAAGGCGTCCCCCCCCCCCCTCGAATCCTCCACCGAGGAAGTTATTACGGACAAAGGCCAGCAGCTGGAGAGATTCTGACCTCTACTCCAGACAAAACGTCGTGACCCCATCAGCTCTTGACGCCATCGAGTGCCTGCCTGTAATAGATGAGCTAGATGCAGTGCCAACAATACAGGAGCTCAGCAAAGCCATTCAGACAAAGCCCCAGGCAACGATGGGATCCCCCCGGATTTGATCAAGAACTGCAAGACCACCCTCCTTCTAGCCCTTGCATGAGGTCCTACTCCAGTGCTGGCAGAAGGAGAGGTACCCCAAGACATGAGGGATTCCAAGATCATCACCCTCTACAAGAACAAAGGCGAGAGAAGCGACTGTAACAACTACAGAGGCATCTCTCTTCTCATCATTGTCGGCAAAATCTTTGCCCGGGTCATCTTAATCCGTTTGCAGAAGCTGGCAGAACGTGTCTATCCCGAGTCACAGTGTGGCTTCCGAGCTAAGCGATCAACGGTAGACATGGTCTTCTCCCTCAGTCAACTCCAGGAGAAGTGCAGGGAACAACACATGCCTTTGTATGTCGCTTTCATTGACCTCACCAAAGCATTCGACCTGGTCAGTAGAGACGGTCTGTTCAAGATTATTTATTTATTATTACATGGTATTTATATGGCGCATTTCTCATATTTATAATATAACTCAATGCGCAGAATGTAGCCGCGAACTGAACCCAACAAGCACGCTCACGTGAATCACACGCATTCACTCACACACTGTACGTAAACACAGAACATTCACGTGGTGCTAAGGGCAAGCTCAAGCGAGCTACTGACGGTATTTGGAAATCGTTTTGTATTTCAAATTTTATTAAGTTGGCTGAAACTGATACCAAAGTGAAGGGGGAGGAAGAGCCGGAGTACCCGGAGAAAGAACCCCCGACGGTCCGCCCGAATTAACGGTGACACTTACTAGAGGAGAAAAATCCGACGCCGTAACCCGGAATCGAACCTCGCACCTTTAGCATTGGTGGCAGGCGCCTTAACCACTGCGCCACGGACCGCCCCTCTCAAAGATTGGATGCCCACCCAAACTGCAGATTATGATAGAATCCTTCCGCACCAACACGAAAGGGAACAGTGCAGTTCAACGGCAGCACATCCGAACCCTTTGACGTATGTAGCGAAGTCAAACAAGGCTGCGTCCTGGCCCCTACTCTCTTTGGGATGTCCTGCTCAAGCATACCTTTGTTAATGCAACAGCAGGAATCTACCTGCGAACCAGATCAGATGGCAGGCTTTTCAACCTTGCCCGCCTCAAAACCAAGACAAGGATACGCGAAGCCCTCATCAGGGACATGCTGTTCGCTGACGATGCGGCAGTTTCGACCCATACCTAGCAGGAAATGCACCGATGGACCGATTCTCCCAGGCCTGCAAGGACTTCGGACTGACTATCAGTCTAACGAAGACGAACGTGCTGGGACAGCACACAGAGACACAGCCATTAATCACCATTGACAACTATGAGCTCGACGTCGTCCACCAGTTCACGTACCTTGGGTCCACCCTCACCGATAACCTCTCTCTGGACATCGAGATCGACAAGAGGATCGGGAAGGCTGCTGCAACTCTTGCACGCCTCATAACTCGAGTGTGGACAAATCCCAAGCTGACTGTGAAAACAAAGATGGCTGTGTACAACGCCTGCGTCATCAGCACACTGCTATACCGCATTGAGACATGGACCGCATATGCTACACCTTCCACCTGAGAAGCATCCGCCGTATCCTGGGCATATCTTGGCAAGGTAGTGTGACCAACACCGAAGTCCTGTCACGCGCTGGCCTTTCCAGCATGTACACCCTACTCAGACAACGCAGACTGCGCTGGCTCGGCCACGTTCACCGCATGGAAGATGGCCGCATCCCAAAAGACATCCTCTACGGAGAACTGGCAGCTGGGAGAAGAAACACTGTTCGCACCAAGCTACGATTTGTAGATGTCTGCAAGAGGGACATGAGAGCACTGGACATACACACCGAGTCCTGGGAACGCCTTGCGGATGACCGTGCAAAGTGGAGAAGTATCCTCCACCAACACCTCAAGTCAGGGGAAGAGAAGATGTCGAAAGCAGCAGCAGACAAGCGGGCACGCAGAAAGAAGTGCAACAGCTCCATCAGACCATCGACCATGTACATTTGTGATCTTTGCAGCAGGGACTGCCACTCCCGCATTGGCCTCTACAGTCAAAGAAGATGCTGCTCAGGCAATCAGATCAGAACAACTATGATGCATTATCTATGGTCGATTCAGACCGACAGAGGCCCATTAATCAAACAAAATGTTGCTCAGTATTATGTATGTATCCAGTCCAAAACGAAACTTTACCTGAGTCCTTCCCATTAACCCATTATTGGTGCTGAAGTGGTCAATTTCGCTATTTTTTGGACATAAAACTTCCTAGCTTGACACTACTAATCGAAATGTAATCAGCGCAAATCCACCCAGGCGTACATCTACCTAGTGCAAATGTGTTCCTCTGATTTTCTATTTATTTTTTTAGAACTAAATAAACTCAGCGCGAATTTTCACAGCATGATTCCACCCAGCATAAATCGACAAAGGCTTGAATTTACTCAAATAAAAATATCTCAATGGAATAGCGACAACACACATTACACTGGGTAGATTCACGCCCAGGGTCATTCAGGCTGTGTAAACTTTTGCTGGATATTTTCACGTTGGTTTTTTTATTATTTTTTTTTTATTTGCGCCAAAATAAAGAGAATCTTACCCCTTCAGCGCCACTGATAGTGGCACTTTGTGTACTCCACGTACTAGAAAAGTCACTTCACCACAAACCTCTTTAACGTCACAATCTAGTGCCCGCATAGTATGGAGTTCACGTCAGACTTTTCTGAAATGTTGCAAAGGAGGCGACATGACGTAAAGTTTACATGCGCATAGGCTGAAGGGAACTTTACCGTCCAACACCAAATGATTGCTGCAAACATACAGAACCCAGCAAATATGACACTGCTGAACACGTTTCAGCGCGCAAATTCTCTCTCGCACGTCTCCGATGTTGGAAAAAACAGATCGATAAGCTAACTTAGGTGCGACCACATCACTAGCGGACATCAGTGTCGCCAATCTCAATAGTATGGCGATTCGATTCGTGTGTTCGCTGCTGTGTATTCTCCATTTATTTGTCTGTATGGGAAAGAAATTTAGAGCGTACGTACACACTAAGAAGTATTTCATTACTAGTGAACACAAGGAGCTTGATAATGTGACAGTATGAGCATATTTAGCATTTTTGTTTTGACAGAGGCAAACATCAAGATTGCGTCTTTTTGGTCTGCAAGGAAGGAGTATCAAGCATGTATGTAGTAAAACTGTTGCCGCTAGGGTTTCATGTGAAAGGAAAACAAAAAATAGAGGTTGAAAACCTTTTAAATTAGAATCAAGGAACACGATGTTTTATTTTCTGTTTCCCATATCAAGCAAGTTCAATAATATTAATTTGCTTGTTATACAATAAATCAGTACATGTGTCAAAGAAGGGGAAATTTTATGGAGTGTGTGTGTGTGTATATATATATATATATATATATATATATATATATATATATATATATATATATATATATATATATATATATATATATATATATATATATATATATATATATGACGTACTAGAATTTATGCACGTGCATTTTAATTCGGACGATACCGGTAAGCATACTACGAACATTGTGATTGTGTGTGTGATTTTTAGATTTTTCTTGACTGCACGTTTGAAAATTCTACTAATGATGATGGTGTTAATGTTGATGATGACGTCATTATTATAAATATTTCATTGCGACATTTTTTCCTCCGCACACTGCGTGTCAATAGTCGTGTTTCATAAAAGTTTCATGTCATCAGTAATGACGCACTAATATCACGAACTTATGCACGTGCTTTTGTACCTTAGTCTATATATGTAAAAGTATTACGATAATTTAGAATTTGAAAGTGCATGTGTGTACATTCTGTATCTATTTTGACGCACTACATTCTCACACGTATCTAGTTATCTAGTTACCTGTTTCCTGGGCATTCCCCTGAAGAAGCCCCTGCTGAGAGGGCGAAAATTTGTGCAAAGAATAAAAGTGTAACTCCTTTTAAACTACGAGGTGAATGTGGATCCTTTCTTCACATTTTATATATATATATATATATATATATATATATATATATATATATATATATATATATATATATATATATATATATATATATATATATTATATATATATATATATATATATATATATATATATATATATATATATATATATAAACCAACACCCATCTTGGCTTGACTTCGCGAACGAAGATTCTATAGGGGTTGCCCACGACGTCTGCAGGTATGTTCGTGGCTGCAGAGGCCACCAATCCGGGACAGGCAGGTTCGACCGCAGTGGCTACAGGAGAAGTTCTGGCCAGGGTTCTGAGTTTCGACATCTCTGTTTTTTCTCCTGAGCCGCTTGTCCTTAAGGCTAGCTCTGCGAGAGTCCTCAAAGGAGACGGCTGCCTTGTAAATGGTGGAGCGCCAGGTGTCGCGGTCCGCAGCAAGCGAAGACCACTGGCGGTGGTCGATTTGGCAGGCACTAAGTGACTTCTTGAGACCGTCTTTGTATCTCTTCTTTGGTGCCCCTTTGTCTCGGTGTCCAGTGGCGAGCTTACCGAACAGGGTGATCTTGGGTAGGCGATGATCCTCCATCCTGGAGACATGCCCCGCCCAGCGAAGCTGTGTCCGCAGCAGCAAAGCCTCGATTCTCACAGTTTTCGCCTGTTCAAGGACCTCGACGTTGGTGACATAGTCACTCCAGTGAATGTCGAGGATGGTACAGGCAGCGCTAGTGGAAGCGTTCGGAGAGTCGTAGTTGGCTGCGGTAGAGGGCCCAGGACTCGGAACCATACAGCAGGGTGGTAGGCTTAATTGCGAATAAATTGGACCCAGCATAGAAAGAGACATATAATACATGTAGTTACGGCATCCCCAGGCCCTACGAATGATCCACGAAATACTTGCAGAGACCCTTTTTTAAAACAGGCTAGCGAGGAGGCGGATTTTACATGGTCGAGCATTCCAGATATGTGTCCCTGAGAAGGATAAGCTGGTTTTATCGATCCTTGGTTTTGGGACTATGAAAAGCTTTCTGATGTTTCCAAGCTTGGACTCAGACTTGCGGAACAAAGTGGAGATGTACTCAGGTGTTTTGCGCTTCCACACTTTGAACATAAAAATTGATTGATTGATTGTACATTGCTTAACGTCCCGACAGCAACAAGGCTTTCTCAGGACGTGCCTGCACTGCTTGTGAAAAAATAAAAAAGAAACAGAACATTGAATGTATGTCGCCAGCCGGTCAAATACGTTAAATAAACCTAACACATGGGGCCTAAATAAAGCTAAGACCATTTAGCAACACACATAAAAATTGCTTTGTTATATTTAAAATGATCTTGAAGAGGCAGGAGACCTGCTTTTGTGAACTTTTCTTCTGTGGTTAGGCGTGGATCAGGGCAGATTATTTTGGCCGCCCGTCTGTGTAGGGAATTGAGTCTCTTTAAATGGACCTCGCTACATCCATCCCATGCCATTGACGCGTAATCGACGTGAGAACGTATGTGAGCATTATAAAATAGTTTACGGGTATCTGAATCAGTATAATACTTCAGTTTTGATAACATAAAGAGATTTGTTGCTACTATTTTGCATAAGGCTTTCCAATTTAGCTGACTGTCGATTGTAATCCTTAGTACGGGATGTTCGTTTACCTGTTCTACCTGACTACCTTTAAGTGAAAGGTTAAGTAATAGAGGTGTTATCTGCTGTTTTTGGCGCGTGGCGACTACCATCGATTTCGTTTTGACTGGATGAACAACATAGAATTGTTTATACACCAAGGTGATACGTCATGAAGACTTTGTTGTAAGTTGTCGGAAATTCCTGTATATCTTTACTAGAAGTATGAACTGAGGTGTCGTCAGCAAAAAGGTCGCATTGTACATCTTGGCAAGTAATATGTAGAGGCAAATCGTTAATAAATAAGCAAAACAGCAGGGGGCCCAGTACAGACCCCTGTGACACACCGAAACTTACATCTTTGAGAGAGGAGTATGAGCCATGAACAAGAACGTTTTGTTTTCTTTTAGTAAGGTAGGATGTGAAAAAAGCAACTGCGTCTCCGTTATTAAGGTATTTGTGAAGTTTAGCGGTCAGAATAGTGTGGTCAATCAGATCAAAAGCCTTCTTAAAATCCAGATAGACTACTCCTGTTAACTGCGACTTATTCATTCCCTCCAGCCACGTCTCAACAAGGCGTGTAAGTGCTGTGTGGCATGAATGTTGCGGGGGGGGGGGGGGGGGGGGGGGAGAGAGAGAGAGAGAGGAGAGAGAGAGAGTGAGAGAGAGAGAGAGAGAACTACACAACATCGTACTTAATTCCTCAGTCATTAACCCCTTACTGCCGAGAAAACCGAACAAAACCCAACTGCAAGAGACATAGATCCTCATGAGCCTCCGCGAATGCGGGGTTCATGATGATCTATGTTCTTGCTGAGACCAATGTGTATCCATGTTTCTCGGACGGTTTTAACTTTCTGTCGCTGAATGAAAAAAGATTTCAGAAACAAAAATGTGCGTACAATGGCAGGGAAAGGGTTAATGCGTTGGCGCACTGCAGATATATCCCGTCTTGTAGACTGTCGGCGCTGTCTACAGCAGTATGTCTTATTCATTATTATCATGTCCATCTGTCATGCGCACTATGTCCTGTATGGGTCACATGTCATAGTGGGTCGCGTGTCCTGGTTGGGCCACGTGATTTGTATGGGTCGCCTGTCCTGGTTTGGCCATGTGTCTCGTTAGGTACACATGACCCCTGTTTTGTATTGTGCCATAGTTGGGCCATTTGTCTTATTTGGGTCAACTTTCCTGGTTGTCCAACTTTCCGTGTATGGGTAACTTGTCTTGGTTGGGGCATGTGTCTTGTTTGGGTCACCTGTCCTGGTTGGACCATGTGTTTTGTTTAGGTATTATGTCATGCTTGGGCCATGGGTTTTGTTTGAGTCACCTGTTCTGGTTAGGCCATGTGTCTTGTGTAAGTTATGTATCCTGATTGGGCCACGTGTCCTGTTCTGGTTGGGTCATATGTGTTGTATCGATCACCTGTCATGTATCTTGTTTCGGTCAATTGTTCTGGTTGGGGCATCTGCCCTGTATCGGCCACCTGTTATAGTTGGGCTATGTGCCTTACATGGGTCACGTGTCCTGGCTAGACCACGTGTCTAGTATGGGTTACCTGTCTTGACTGGTCCGTCTGTCTTGTTTTGGGTCACAAGTCACGGTCCGGTCCTCTTTCTTTTATGGGTCACCTGTCCCAATGGGCCATGTGGCGTGTTTGGGTCAAGTGACCTGGCTGGGCCATGTGTTTAGTATGGGTTATGTGTCCTGATTTTGGCCATATATCTCGTATGGGCCACCAGTCCTGATTGGGCCATCTGTCTTTTATGGGTCCCCTGTCTTAATGGGCCATGTGTCTTATTCGGGGCACCTTCCTGGTTGGACATTGTGCCTCGTATTGATCATGTATCCTGGTTGTGCCATGAGTCACGTGTCCTGGTTGGGCCATATGCCTTGTATGGTTCACGTTTCCTGGTCGGGTTATGTGTCTTCATGGTTCGGTCATCTGTCTTGTGCGAGTCATGTATCCCGGTGGGGTCATCTGTCCTGCTTGAGGTGGCTGGCTTGGATTGATTATCCCTTATCAGACCTGGCTATGTCATCGTCACGACATATTCGTGTCTTTATTTTAGACATTTTCATGTTTCCTTTTTTAGCCAGCAATGCAACTTGCGTCTTCATTTCAGCTGTGCATAGATCAGTGTTGTGTTAAATACCTAGCGAAACCACGAAACGCCCTAATCGAGATTCAAGGTGTCAGGAGGGTGAGAGATCAACATTATTTTAAGTCAATGTACTGTTGAAAAACACCAAGCACGAAACTGGAGGAGACATAGATCCTCAAGGAACCCCTGTAGCCGTGGGGATTTCAACGAATAAGTGTCTCCTGCTTGGTTCTCTTTATATCGTTTTTCCTGAGGCTGATTAATGTAAAGGGGTAGGGGCAAGAAATCTGCGGTGGTTTCAGACGGAGACAGCTCAAGGCCCCGTCTGTACAGGGACTATTCTGGGAAGTGAGAACAGTAGCCCATACTTTACCCAAGTTGGCCCCTGCCCCATAAAGAGTCAGGTGAGAGCGGTGTGTGCGTCCGCAGCTTTCATATTCGATCTGTCATTGCGTGCTGCGCATTATTGTTCCGCAGTGACTAGTCATTGACATCTCAAAAGTCACCGGTCCGCAGTGATATTTTCTGTTGAAGACTTTAGTTCTTGAGGTTACACTGTCCTATCACATCGAAAAATATGCACATATATAATATCTCAACGATCTGTAATATTTCAATATAATAATACCATAACCTACGTACAATAAAATAACGCAAAGGGACAATTTTTCATTTGGAAAGAAGAAGTGAGATGACGCTGCCTTATTCCACGCACGCACACACACACAGACGCACGCACGCACACACACACACACACACACACACACACACACACACACACACACACACACACACACACACACAAACACATGATGTAAAAATCATACGCAGACATCTGCAGTGGATAAATTGATTGCTTTTTCCGTCCTTGAAATGACGGCAAGGCATGAGTTTATTCCATATCATATGGCAAATGGCATCATTTAAAAGACGAATTGATCAGTAGGACGCCAGTAAGAAAGACGTCTGCGATTTGTTTTGCACATCTAGTTCTGTGTCGTACGTAGGATGGCAATAAGGCCTATTTTTCAGACTAAACGTGAGTATCATCAGATACACTATGAGGGACTTTGTTCAGCACCTGCTTTCCATACAAAGAAAAAAGGCATGGCTGCCAACACCAGTTATCTTGCTACTAATGTTGATAATGCGCTGGAGCTTAGTCGTATCTTTTTGACTCATGTTCCCAAACCAACAGACACTGCGTAGGTGAGTACACTTTGAATGAAAGACTGGTAAAAGAGAGTATTGTTAAGATGCAGTTAAACTTGCGCAGCTTTCTAAAAAATAAAGCCGCTGTTGGTCTTTCTCTTGCAAAACATCACACTGTCTGTCCCATTTAAGTTTATCATCAATATTTTTTCCGAGGTATTCGTACTCTACTTCTATTTACTACTATTTCTTCATAATGACAGTTTCTGGTTGCGTGCGAGGGTTTCGATACTGTTCAAAACGGAAACTCAGTCAAGCGCGAAGTAAACCTTGTCATGTAGGGGAGACCGGGGCAGCGTGAGACATGGGGATTGTGAGACACCCTCCAACTAAGGCATTTCATTATATAATTCAGCCGTTCCTTTTCCGCTGAAAATATTTACCAAACCAGGTCTACCACATCAACCAAGTGTTAGCAGGAATGATCACATGTGCTTTGAGCCGAAGGAAGTGAGGCTTGTTTTTCAAGGGTAAGTAAATTTCTGACAGTGTTGAAAAATGTTAATTTTAGAATTACTGCTTGAATGACAGTGGTGATACACGACTTTTTCTAAGCAATGAAACAATGAAAGTTTGTGTTCGCATCGGTTCAGTTAACGCTGCGGCAAATCTAGAACACTGCGAGGTTTTTGCAAGAACCTGCTTTGAGACAGGGCAGGTTGAGACAGTGTCTCAACCTACCCCGGACTGTCTCAACCTGCCCGGTGCTATAATGATGAATAGGTTCCTTTCGATTTTTTCTTTTTCAAGAATAGCATACGCAAGTGCCAGTATTTTACTAACATTTTATGATTTAGTGTCATATCCAAGCTAAGTATGTATTTTACAAAATTCTTACTTTGCTAATTGATGAATCTTTTGCAATGGTCTATTACAGATGGCGAGGTTAGTTCAAGAGGAAATTGAATCGGGCACATTATTTTATAGAAACTCTTCGCCACAGCTATGCAGGTAGTGCATGAAGGACAGCCGCTGTACAGTGCTGATGAAGTTTCTTTTTAGTAAACAAAGTTAGTTTGTGGCATGCCATAAAGACCTTAGCTAAGCGCAAACGGCTTTAAACTGTCATTCGGAGCTGCAAAGTAAGAGAGCTAGGTTTCACTGAGTTTGAGCTAGAGCAATTCATACTAAAAGTAGTGTCCCACTTGATTCGAAAACTCGTCTTGGCCCTGGCCTTTCGGCTCACTCAGCAAAACATTAAAGTGTACCCCTCCCTCTGGGATGACAATGGACGAGAGGGGATGGACTGACTGAAGGGGTTAACATAGGGATGATTTCTGAGTCAGAACATATGTACACATGTTTGATTCAGAAGATAAATGGGACACTTTCTTTGATTTTTTTTTGAATTCTCAGAAAGTTCCTACCTGTTTTACATGTACATTCTATTTTATTGCGTCGGCTAATAACAACCAGCCATTTCTCTTGTTTTGATGAAGACTACTGTTTTTCCTAGTCACTTTTTATTGGGAATATGATGCTTTTTCTTTCAGATCTATGACTGCTGCATATTTAACCAAAGTGGTGCCTGTATCTTGATATCTTTACAAAATTAATTCATGTCTCAACCTGCCCCCAAATGACTGTCTCAGCATGCCCCAGACTTTGATCTTTGATTATGCCAGAAACGTTGAAAGTAGTTGCTTTTAACTGTGAAGAAAAAAATGATTTGGTATTACGTTCAAACTTTAGTCAAAGAGTTGACTTTAACTCTGTGTGTTTGTGATCCGAACTAGAGTGCTGCATCTCAACCTGCCCTGGGTGTAACAACCTGCCCCGGTTTGATCAGTGTTTTTAATAAGTTATATAGTGCAAAACTGTCGCATATTCTTGTTCATTTCTTTGTTCTGAATGTCACAAAAGGATTTAATTTCCATTATTAATTTATTTCACGGCTTTATCTTGAATTCGGCATGCCTGAGAATGAAAAGTCTTTTGTGTCTCAGCCTGTCCCGGTCTCCCCTACTGCCCACTTGTAAACAGTCTGGCATCGCCCGGTTGAAAGCTTGAGACACGACAGACTTGAGACATATTCTCACCCCAATTTCCATCTTGAAAAACTTCGAAAATTTTCTAGTTATTCCTTTAAAAAATTGGAGAAATTACAATCTACACCACATTTTCAGACTCAGAAATTAGAATAAATTGACGGCATCATGCAATATTTCTTAGATTTGTTGTAGTATCACGGAGATAGACCGCATTGTCAAAGCACGTGGGAGACAATAATCTAGGCATTTCTCCCTAAGCTCACTTCTTCCCAATAGCTATAGGTCGTTTAGCATCGGAGCACACAACGTTTTTCGCAAGTATCTCCACAAAGAAGCACTTTTCTATACCACTCTTAGAACAAATATCATTCAGTGACAGTTGATCCAATACGATTTACTTTGAAGAAAATCGAACAGTGTGTCAGTTTTGCTGTACAGTCGTAAAATTTCGGATTTTCTTTTTCTTTTTTTTTTCTTTTTTTTTATTTTTTTCATGAAAGGACTGATTTTACATCACTAAATGTGCCCCAAATATATTAAGCTCAGTATAAGAAAGATCCATTTTCACGTAAATTGGCCAAGTTTTCAAACCTATATATATAAAGTATGCATGCTTGACCTCGATTATTGAAATCTGCCGGGGATCTATTTAGGATATTGAAAATGGCTTGTTCTTGTCTTTTCACCAAAGTTTTACGACTGTACAGCAAAATCGACAAATCATAGGAGTTCAGTAAAACATATTCCATATTAGGTCAATTGGCACTAAATGATATTTGTTCTTAGGTGGTACAAAAATAAAATTTCTTTGCGGAGATATTTGGGAAAAACGTTGTGCGCTCCGATGTAAAACGGCCTCAGCTTACGGCAATGAAACACAAGCGTTGCAACTCAATTTTAAACACACATTTATAGTTTGATGCCAGCAGAGGTGGGGGGGGGGGGGGTGCTGTAGCACCAAAGCACCACCCCCTCCCCCCCCCCTGGATCCGGCCCTGGGCATCTAGTGGTACGTATTGTCCGTTTGAACAAAGCTTGCCTCGTGGGTTTTTTTCAAATTAACTTTTTAAAAAGACATATTCCAAAACAACACTTAGAACAAAAAGTGATCACCAAACTAGGTCCTAATTTATTTTAGAATTTAGTTGGCTTCACGCCAAACGGTTTAACCACTACCCTCGCGAGATCACGGAGATGACCTACTTCAAAGCTGAAATATATACCCTGTTCAGCATCACTGATGCTGAAACTATGACAAGCTATGTACGGATCAGACGCATTGCAAGACCAAAGGCATTGAACATTTACCATGGAAAGCGTGAAGTTTACAGAAGTAAATGTATCAGTGTCTCTGAGTGGGACACGATTAGGGTATATTTTAGCGGATTTGGGTCATATTAAAAAATTTCCCGAGGGCAGCAACTAAACCATTGTTGTAATGGCTGCAAGAAACTTAAAAGAAATTAGGACCGAGGACGGTGATAATCTTTTCTTCTTAAAGTTGTCTTGAAATCATCTGCGTTTGTTACGATTGTGGTTGTGTTATCCTGTGAGAGCATACATGTGTGATTCGTAGGTAACGATCCGATGTTTATTTGAGCTATCTTGGTTACGATTCACGTGTCTTTTTAGTAAGATTTTCTTTTGTTCGTGAGTAGAGCCGATTTCGTTTTGTTAAGTTTAGTCCGGAACGTTCTAGAAAGGTCGCACTGTCTAGTGGCCTCGTAAGTGTCACGTCGGTTAGTTAACATCGCAACATTTTCGCTACTTTTTGTTTTCCTGTGCTCGTGAAGTGAGCAGCTTTTATTTTGTTTTGGGAATGTTCTCGTACTTTTTTGAGCTATCATGGAACGTGGTGATAGGGATACCATACTTTTATGTGTCTTTATTATAAGCTAGAATTTAGAGCTGAAGTGAGCAGCCTAATTTTTGTAGCCTGTTATATTGTTTCTGGAAAGTTCATGTTAATGAGTTTCGGCTGCGTGTTTCGTTCTGATTGGTTTGAGTTGTATGTTTTCCGTAGAAGATTCTGGAATTTGATAGTATTTATAAGGAGGGCGCTAGGAAAGCCGGTTCGTACATTGTCTTGCTTTGTCATTTGTAGAGACACGTAGTTTATTGCGAGAGACGCTGTGTATGAGAAACTTTGTGTCGCAGTGTGGCCATCGCAGAAGAGACTTTGTATCAGTAGTTTGTGCATTTGAAAGTGCATTACTGTGTGGATATCGCATCGCTGAATTAAATATTGTTGGAACTCCAGTATTGTCTACATCCTTAACCTTTTGTCGACGGAACACACATATGTGTGCCCCAAGCAAAGCTCTGTTGCCGACGGGACACACACATATGTGCGCTGGCCTAGTTTCCCTATTGCCAATACCAGCAGTATGGTCTAAGGGAAGCAATCTACTATAATATGTCAAGCACTCATTTCTTTACTTGTAGAGTGACTTTTCTTGTTTGCATGGGCTGAAACCAACGAATTAGAAGCTCTAATACAAAACGTCCCCATGTGCAAAAAAAAAATGGCGGATTTTGGTGTAAAAACTTTTATGTGTGAAGAAACTTTTCTGTTGTGCCTTTCTTTCTGGATTATTTACTGGTGACACACTAGAATATGTCTCTGGAATGCTAGGTGAGTGTAATTTTCACACTCTGGCTAACTAATACACTAACAGCATGTTCAGTTTCAGTGGAACCCAGTGTGAAACTGTTTTTGATTTTTGGCTTCTTACCCCATCTTCTTTATACACCTGTAAAATCTTAACATTACAAAATATTTTCTTCAGCATAGTGTCTACGAGTTCACCTTGAATTGCTTTTTCCACTGATACCAAATATGTTGGGGTATGATAAGATTTTTACAACAGACAAGGCCAATGAAATTTGTCAAAATTACTACGGTAGCAGGGAAAAATCAAGTTGGCAGACTACGGTGTCAAAAGGTTAAGCCACGTGTGACGGATTGCAGCTGAACGAGGTTTATTTTAAAGAACTCTTACATGCGTGCGTCTGGCGTGTTTATCATACTTCGACTACAACTCCACCACGTAACAGCGTTCAAATGTTATTTGCAAGCATTGCTCAACCGGACTATACATTTTAGGTGACTTTTAGTCTCTTAAAAGCTATGCCAGCTACGCCAGCTTCCACATTTAGAACTGGCTACAAAAACAAGCATTTTTCCTCACAAATATATATTTGTGCAAATTTACAATGATCTACACTGGTGGATAGCTTTTGTGTCAGTCTGTAAAATATCACTGATGAAAAGAACGACACATCTTTACATACGACTAACACTACTGTATGAATCACCATGAGTGCAAGCTGTTGTTATTCCCGTACAACCCATGTAGATATCACAACGTGGAGATAGCCGCTACGCACTGCCACTATGCGAGGCTTCCAAAGAGTCACTATACAATGCAAATGAATGGCAGAAAGTAAGTTGTTTTTTGTTGTTGTTGTTTGTTTGTTGGGTTTTTTTTTTTTTTTTTTTTTTTTTTTTTTTTTTTTTTTTTTGTCTGTGCAGTTCGGTTTAACTGAACGCTACGCAATGCAAATGAAATGCTACACGCTGCATGTGCTCCGTTCTTTAATTTTTTTCCCCTCTTTGTTAACAAATTCTAGATGTGTGTGTGGGTCTGTGTGTGTGAGGCGGGGAAGAGGGGCTGGATGGCTCGGTGGTAGAGCGTTCGACTCGCGTCCAAAAGGTCGTGGGTTCAGTCGAACACAGGTGGGGGTCAAAATTTGTACAGGCCTCTTTTCGGTGCCCCGTCTTTGAAGTCACCTTCGTGGTAGACAAAAGACGTTAAGCCCTAAACGTGTGTGTGTGTGTGTGTGTGTGTGTGTGTGTGTGTGTGTGTGTGTGTGTGTCTTTGCATGTGTATGTGTGCATATGTGTTGTGTGCATGGAGCTGCAGTAATAATTTATAATAATGATGATTTGCATAGCGATTGTATTCACTCATAATATGTCTGCTCAAAATGCTTCTGGAGAGGTTTGAAAAGGATAGAAAGGAACTATAAGAATGCCACAAACTCCCTTCTATATGAGAGCTGTCCTGGCCGTCAAGGGTCTCTGCCTTTTGTCTTTGACCTGTTTCTGATGTTGAAATATCTCCTACTGAAAACGTCTCGCAGATCTGCCAATAATAATAATAATAATAATAATAATAAAAGACATTTGTTAAGCGCTTATTCTAGAAGTAGCTCTAATCTCTGATACAATGAAAAGGCTAACAACTAACACACACACACACACACACACACACACACACACACACACACACACACACACACACACACACACACACACACACACACACACACACATGCATGACCGAGGTGATGACTGAATTGTGCATGGCTGGGGAAATGAACTAGTGAAAAGTAGTGGTGGGTTTTGAGAAGTGATTTAAATGAGAGCTGTGAAAGGCTTCCCTTCTCTCCTTTCAAAATAATACATCAAGTACCAAACTTCTTTTCAGCTTTCTTTATTCTGGTTACAGTCCTTCTCTGCCGGCCGCCAGCTCTCAACTAACCCATTCTTCCACTTTCTCACACCCTACACACTTCCTTTCTCCCTTGATTAAAACTACCCGCCCCCCCCCCCCCCCACTTTATGTATGACATCTGACAGTAGACAGTCAACAGACCCCTGTCCCCACCATAACTAATTACTCAGCCTTCACCACGTCCCGGCAGCATCTCTGCACTAGGGTAAACATTCTCACGCTGCAACAGTCACACCATAACTACTGGTTCCACCGGACCCTGAATATCTCTACATCTTGACACCCTGAATATCTCTAATCTTGACACCCCCCATCATGATTAAAGCACGTCAGAGGTTTAAATCATAATCAACAAAAGTGTAGAGATATATCACTGGCACAATGCACATATCAGTGCCTAAATAGAGTCCGATGTTTCTACAAGGTTACTGCAAATTGCCTTTCAGTTTGATTCAGGCGTCTGATGGGCGCGACAGACCGTCCGCGTTAGCGTTTTTGGACCCGGCTCGGTGCTGGAACTGGATCTGATACTGCTGCAGCATCAAACTCCAGTGCAGCAGACGGTTGTTCTTGTCTTTCAACCGGTCTAACCACTTTAGGGGCTGATGATCCGTTTGGACGGTGAACTTTCGACCGTACAGGTAGGGGTGCAGTAGGTCCACAGCCCATACGATCGACAAACACTCCTTCTCCACGGTGGAGTAGCGTGTCTCGGCGCCGCGAAGTTTCCGACTGAGGAACATTACCGGGTGTTCCTCCCCATCGTCCCCGATTTGCGACAAAACGGCACCCAGACCTCTTTCTGAAGCATCGGTCTGAACCAGAAACGGTTTCGAAAAGTCTGGGTTCTGCAGCACTGGTGCGGCGGAAATGCGGTCTTTCAATGTCTGAAAAGCTAACTCACACTCGGGAGACCACTCTACCTTGTTTGAGCAATCTTTCTTCGTCAGGTCGCTTAGAGGTGCCGAAATTTCCGCGAAGGAGGGCAGAAACCGACGGTAATACCCAAACATTCCGAGAATGGCGCGAACCTCGGTCTTGGTTTGCGGCCTAGGGAACTCCTGGATCGCTTTGATCTTTTTCTTTTGCGGCTTGAGGGTGCCCCCTCCAATGACGAATCCGAGGTAGGGCAGTTCAGAACGATCGATCTCACATTTCGAGGGCTTTGCAGTAAGACCTGCAGACCTCACACGCAAAAGCACATCGTTCAAATCCTCGATGGGCTAAAGATAACGACATCATCCATATATGCCCTCGCGTGCTTACAGCCTGCTAACACTACGGACATCAACCTCGTGAACGTTGCTGGACTGTTCACCATTCCAAAAGGCATTACTTCGAACTGAAAGTGTCCGAATGGGGTGACGAATGCGGATTTCAGTTTTGCCTTTTCAGTAAGAGGTATCTGCCAGAATCCTGAGGTAAGGTCTATGGTGGAAATCACCTTGGCATTTCCAACACTCTCTAGTACCTCATCAATACGGGGCATGGGAAAAGGGTCAAACTCTGTCACCTGGTTCAGCGCCCTATAATCCGCACAGAAACGAAGGGTGCCATCGGCTTTCTTCACGACCTACGATAGGTGCGGCGTAAGGGCTGATTGACGGTCTCACGATGCCCATGTCTAACATGTCAATACTAGCTCTAGCCGACTGAGCTATTCTGTATGGCCTTTTGTGCACTGGCGGGGAGTTCCCCGTCTTCACGTCGTGCTTTATGAGGGACGTTGTGCCCAGTACGTCAGACAATACGTCCTTAAAATCGTACAACAGCTGCCTTATCTCCTGCTTCTGTGAGTCTGATAAGTCGTCCCCTAGTTGCACGTCTAGCCATGTCTCCCTTCCTTGTAATTCGGGGTAGGACCTATCGTCAAAACTCGAATGTACTGGTTCTGACGACGTGTCTATAACAAGGCACGCTTTGGCCCGATCCTGCCACTTCCTCGGCAGGTTCACGTGATAGACCCGCTTTGTCTTGCGCCTTTTCACGGTATCTACTTCGTAGTTAATCTCAGAGATCTTTCTGGTGACCGTATAGGGCCCTTGCCACTCCGCTTGTAGCTTGCTGGTGGCGCTAGGCAGAAGAACTAACACTTTGTCCCCAGCGTCGAAAGTCAGTGTACGTGCCTTCTTGTCATACCACACCTTCTGTTTGGAGAGAGACTCAGACAGGTGCTCCTGCGCCAGATCAGTCATTTCAAACAAACGGTCCCTCATCGTCAACACATGCTCAATGAGGCTTTCCTCTTTCCCCATGGCTTCTCCTTCCCAGGCCTCCCGTACAATATCCATCGGACCGCGCACGGGTCTCCCGAACAACAGCTCGAAGGGGGAGAATCCTGTGGACGCCTGCGGAACCTCACGGTACGCAAACAAGAGGTATGGGAGATAAGAGTCCCATGTCTTTGGATGACGACGGGCATACTTCCTCAACATAGACTTCAAGGTAGCATTGAACCTCTCTACAAGACCATTCCCAGCCGGGTGGAAAGGAAAGGTATTCAGCTTCCTCACGCCCAAGAGTTTGCAGAGCTCTTGCATCAGTTGTGACATGAAATTGGTCCCCTGGTCGGACAGCAACTCATTTGGAATGCCGACCCGACTGAAAACTGTAATGAGTTCGTCAGCGACTTTCTTGGCGTCCATTGATGACATGGCCACAGCTTCCGGGTACCAGGTGGCATAGTCAACCATGACAAGGATGAACTTGTTCCCGTGAGAAGACCTGGGTAAAGGTCCGACAAAGTCGATAGCGACCTCGTGAAATGGGACACCCACCACAGGAACGGTGACCAACTTGGCTCGATCATTACTCCGCTTCTTGGCCACTTTCTGACACGCCTCGCATGAGCGACAGTATCGAGCTATGTCTCCGAACACACCTGGCCAGTAAAAATTTCTAAGCAGACGGCTCGTTGTTTTCTCAATTCCTAGATGGCCTGCCAGTGGGATATCATGTGCAATCTGCAATAGCTGCTCTCTGTACGCCTTTGGGACAACCAACTGATGCACCTCACCAACCTCTCCATGTCGGGGTGTCCACTTCCGATACAGCAGACTATCTTTGCTATAAAAACACACCCTGGCATTTTCCACCTCATCCAGTGAAGAAACTTTCTTCCACACCTCCGCTAGGCTACTATCCTCTGCCTCTGGCGGGCTCTTTCTTCCCGCTCGAACTCTAGCCTTTCTTCTGCGGCTTTAAGCTCAATCTCCGCTAACCTAGTTTGATGTTCTAATCGGAGCTGTTGTTGCCTCATGACAAGCTCCGCGGCGTCCCACTCCGTCCCCGCATTTGACATGCCCACCAGGACGTTAGCCGCCTGAGCTGACCGAGGCCCGGAGTAGCGAACCCTGCCCTGGCTAGATTCCCCTCCTCTGACATGTTGAGGATTCTAGAGTATAATATATATCGAAACAGACAAAGTTGTAAACAAACCTAACTTATACTGGAATTAACTTGATGTACATGCAACCGCTAATTCTAACGATATCTTATGATACACTACTAAAAGGTGGAACCAGAAAGCATGCAAGATACTCACTACTCGGCGACCGGCTCACACACGCGTCACAAACCAAACGTGTCCACTGTAAGTCTTTCTGTGTCACTCTAACGTTATATGACAGTCTGTTCATAACATCGTTCCCGACAGCCTCGGGAACGCTCAGTGAAAAAGAAGAAGAAAACTGGAGAAATTCCCGATAGCGTCTATTACACCGTGACCACGGCGACACCACCACGACAGGTTACAGTATTCTGTCCACTTAATCACGATAGCGTCTTTCCCACCACGTCGACACTACCACGACAGGCTCCCCTGTCCGCTGAACACGATAGCGTCTATACCACCACGGCGACACTACCACGACAGGCTCTCTTGTCCGCTGAACACGATAGCGTCTATACCACCACGGCGACACTACCACGACAGGCTCCCCTGTCCGCTGAACACGATAGCGTCAATACCACCACGGCGACACTACCACGACAGGCTCCCCTGTCCGCTGAACACGATGTGTACACGGTAACTTTGGCAACACCGGTCTTACTGTGTCCTTTACGCAACGCTTGTTGCGGAGTTAGCTAGCTGGCCGCCTACACAGTTTGTCCAAGAGGTCATTTTGTTGGGTTCGAAATAATATACTTGGTAGAAGTATTCTCTTCTTGTATAATCCCGTTCGCTGCCACCACTGTGAAAGGCTTCCCTTCTCTCCTTTCAAAATAATACATCAAGTACCAAACTTCTTTTCAGCTTTCTTTATTCTGGTTACAGTCCTTCTCTGCCGGCCGCTAGCTCTCAACTAACCCATTCTTGCACTTTCTCACACCCTACACACTTCCTTTCTCCCTTGATTAAAACTACCCGCCCCCCCCCCCCCCACCCTTTTTTTGTATGACATCTGACAGTAGACAGTCAACAGACCCCTGTCCCCACCATAACTAATTACTCAGCCTTCACCACGTCCCGGCAGCATCTCTGCACTAGGGTAAACATTCTCACGCTGCAACAGTCACACCATAACTACTGGTTCCACCGGACCCTGAATATCTCTACATCTTGACACCCTGAATATCTCTACATCTTGACAAGAGCGTTTGACAATTACGGACCGGGGCGGGGAGGCTGTTCCAAGTGGCGGGGCCAAGATGGGAGAAGGCACGACCGCCACGTGTTTTACACGAAATTTACGCCCTGTCAGAGGAAGAGCGGAGGGTGCGAGGTGGAGAGAGGGGAGTATACAGATGGAGTAAGTCAGAGATATAAGCAGGAGAAGTCGGGTTGATTGAGTTGAAGCACAGGACAATTTATACAGAATGCGTTAGTAGTACGGGCAGCCAATGGAGTTTTTCAAGGGCGGGGCGGTTATGGTCACGCTTACGCACGCGCAGAACTAAACGGGCAGCACTGTTTTGCACTCTCCGTAATGTGTCGGTGAGCTCTATAAAAGGCGCAGTGCATACGCGTCATTGGTTTGTCAAACGTCATTTTTCACGAGGTTTTTGTTTTTGTTTTGTTTGTTTGTTTTTGTTCGTATGTAATGTTATATTTTACGTGATACGATTTTCACTTTCGCTTCAAGAATTGAGAAAATGGGGACAAAACTAGAATTTCACGGTACAGATTCAGTCTTGCTATAATTTGTGTGAAATCGGGTTGACTTTACCGCTAGCTACATGCTATACTTAGTACACCTGCATGCTCTTCTGAAAGCGCGTCGATGTGTGTGCGTGTGCTTGCGCGATCTTAAACATTTCTAAGAGACACCGAGATCCTCAGTCATGCGCCCCGAGGGCGCAAGAGGATCCGCTATGCCTTTTGGAGATGCGCGCATGTGTGTGTGTGTGTTTGTGTGTGTGTGTGTGTGTGTGTGTGTGTGTGTGTGTGTGTGTGTGTGTGTGTGAGAGAGAGAGAGAGAGAGGGAGAGAGAGACAGAGAGAGAGAGAGAGAGACAGAGAGAGACAGAGAGAGAGAGAGAATTACTTCATATTTAGAGTATTGCGTCAATGTCGGCGTGGTGACGGAGTTGCTTCTTTTACGTCACCGCCACTGTCTTTCTCCAGAAATCAAGATTTGTTACTGTTTTATTTATTTATTATTATTATTATTTATGAAAAGAATCATATTTTTACTGAATACGTTGCCCCGAAGGGTACACAGCTGGCTAAGAACTAATCCAATGTTCTTCAAACTAGCTATATCCCAAATTTCAAGTAAATATAACAAAAATTACGGACTCTAACCTGGGTCAATTGACTCTATAAACGGTCTTTTATGTCTTCAATAAGACATCCAATTATAATATGCTCGGAGGCTCTCTTAGCCACCCCTTGAAAAAAAGTAATTCGCCAAGTTTCAAGCGTGTGTGTACAGAAATGTTGGAGATTCTCGTGTCTACATAAATACGCGCGCCCGCACACACCCACACACAACACACACACACACACACACACACACACACACACACACACACACACACACACACACACACACACACACACACACACACACGCACGATGACGCGCGAGAACACCGACATGATCCTATATTCACTGAGCAATCTATCACCGACTAAATCAGTCAAACACTAAGCCAGTCAAATAATATATTACTTAATTAATTTGAGGAGTGCTTGTGAAACAGATGGGGTATTTAAGCCCCGCATATCTCTGAAGCGAAGAATATTTTATGATCACTAGCTATGTACTTACATTACTACTGAAGGTGAAAGGAGCCTTAAGGACCAAAGAGTTTTCTTATCTTGCTGTTCTATTCTTTGACTCTTATTCTCTGGATGCATCTACTTTCAAATTCTTGTTTCAGTGAATGCGTGTCATTGTAAAAAATACTGGCAAGTTTGTTCGCCTTTCATCTGTTGTACAGTGTGTCCAAAATGTTCTTTTACCTGCACCAGTCCTAAGACTTGTGCTCCAACAGAGACGGAGTTCTCTTGCCTACCGCATTGACTGATTTATCGATATAGAAACACCCGTGTCGTTCATGAAGCTTATACGGAAAGTAACAATGTGTCTCCATGCTACATTTAATATTGAGTAGGTCACTAAATCATCGCTATAAAGCAGTTCTAGTTATGAGCCGCGGCAACAACAACTCGGTCTGTATATAATTATAATAAGCCCGATATTCTTCATGGACATAGTGGTTAAGGTGCAGGACTCACAATCTGATGGGCTTGAGTTTGATTCCCCTTTGTTCCTTTAAAAAAACAACTGATTATAGTTTAAAACATTATTATTAATTAAATATACACCGTGTATTTTGTTTTGACTCGTGAAGTTTTAGTTTTATTTATTTATTTATCTATTGTATTATTATTATTATTATTATTATTATTATTATTATTATTATTATTGTTATTATTATATTTTGGGAATGATTGGGTTCAAGAAACATTAGATATACGGTAGAAACTCCTGATTATTGGTCTCTTCACAAAAGTAAAATAAAATAAAAGCAGGTGGCCGTTCACAAGAGGTTTTATGGAAAGCTTTCGTCACTCAGATAGGAGCAGGAGGTAGACCTATGAATTCCACAACTCTTTAAGTCAAAATATCGTGATGAAAACAAATGGCAGCCGCCAGTCAGTAAAGTGGATGACTTGCATGATTTTTTTATGCTCCCACAAACCGTGAACGTCCGGTACTAACGACAACACATCAATATGGCCGCTTCAGAGACATTCTTATGCACCCCTGCAGATTGCAGGTGATCTTGATAGTCGAGTGTGGATATGCGCCAACACCCGTGTCTTTGCTGTGCGTTTAATTCTTGGGCACCGGCTTGACTGACATTCTCATGCCCCCCCCCCCCCTCCCCCCCCCCCCCTGCAGACTGCAGGGGCTCATGTGAATCTAGTGATGCATACATAAGGTAAAATATGTTGTATTACGAGTTATGCTTTGCCAGTGGTTCTTGTCGCCTCGAGGGCCTGGTCAGGGAGGGGGGGGGGGTTGGGGGGGGGGGGGTCAATGGCGGAGGTAAGAGTCGAGGGCTTTAGCCCAGACATTGACCCCTCTGACCGGACCCTCGAGGCGACAAGAACCACTATTAAAGTCTAACTCCTAATACAACGATTTTGTCTTCAATTGTAAAAAACTTTAAGCGTTTAGTGAACCCTTGAGAGGACCCCAAACTTTACGTGTGACGTAGAGGTTCAGGGGACGTTATTCTCCATACTTCCGACTATCAGTCAACAAGCTCGCGCTTCAGATGGACAGAACAGTCAGGCACTAATCAAGAATGAATCCACGATCTACCCATAGCACAATGGCGGCCGTATCTTATCTTCTGAATGTGAAGGCGCCGCTGAAAGCGACACTTGCACTATGGACACAAAACAAAAGAAGACATGTCCCAAGGAAGTGAAATAAAGGGGAGGAAATAAGGAAGTGGCTTTTCAGTCATAAATGAGCATAAATTAACTTTTGCAGTCATAAATGAGCATAAATGAACTACTATGAAGCAAGACAAAAAGACCACAAATTAATAGATTCAGGACGAGGACAAAACTTGTTAAGAACGTCTGAATTTGTCTGCGCATCCGCACATCAGTCCCATTTTTCGAAATTCATCAGTCAAAATTAAACATTTTTAGTGAGCAACATGAAACTGTGGGGTATATGGAAGTTCAATACAAAAACTACATTGTTTGTGAATTTCAGATTTATTGGTCGCATGGTTTTTACGTTATGTAAGTTTGTTTAAGTGGTCGTTAACTTACGGTGTATAGTATATGTTTCATCTAATCTGATTTGACGAGCATCTATAAGAAGTAAACCCCTATTTCCTTTTGTCTTTCAGGCATATCACAATACCAACCACCCTAGACAAATTAATCCTCTGTGTGTACTGAAATGCTGATCCTGTCTGTACATAATATAAAGTGCGAAAAAAACAACAATAACAAACGAACAAACACACACACACACACACACACACACACACACACACACACACACACACTGGCCACATACACACACACACACGGAAAAAAATCACCCTTAACTCGCTCATTTGAAACGGACACTTTTCCTGTTCTTAGTCAAGGAGTCTCTTCCCAGCATTGTCCTACATCCCGGTTGTGAGGAACTTCCTCCTACTAGGGATTTTACGTGCCGCAACCGAGCCCTGGGGCCTTGTGCCAAAAGTGGGTAAAGTTCGGGCCATGTAACAATGGCGCCTTTGTACGGCGTGTCAGTTTATGCGTCTCTACGAGCGTGGAAAGTTGCGGAGGCCGGGCTGATTGCTGGGGCGGCTCTCCTCGCCCTCCCACTTTCATTCAAATCACTTCATTTGCCGAGCTCAGTGCAGGCCGCAGCGGCTATTTTATGGCGGGAGAGAGCATAGGGGCCTGATGAGCGGTGTGCGCTGGTATGCGAGGCAGTCCCCGAGCATACAGACGCGCTCAGCGACGACTGCCTTTATACAGAAAACAAGGGAAGGAACTTTGTCACGCCTTAGGCAGACGCGATGCACTGTGGTTCGACAATAGTTTTCAACCTTCAAAGCAACCATCCGCATAAAATCCCTTAGAAACAAACTCAGTCAATGGACATTTTGCTACAAATCTACACCAACCTTACCGACGGGAATCAGTCCGGCGACATTCTAGTATTAGCTTTATGACGTTCCGTGCACATTCAAGCATGGGTCAAGCAGACGCCAGATGCATAATAGAAGCCTTGGCCGGAAGTAAGCCCGCGGTCATGCTCATATCGATTGATTGATTGATTAGTTCCGTGTTTAACGTCCACGGCACCGAAGTGATAATGGACGGCGGCCCTGACGGGCGGGTTATGGGGGGACAGGGAAATCTATTGCCTATGGAGTACGACCTGAACACTGATCAACTCAGGCGCACTCCAACTGTGCCACTTTGATTTACCAGGACCTTTCAACGGACATGCTATTGAACAAATCCGTTTTTTTCCCCTGGATTGTGAGTCCAGCTACCGGGGTCGGGACGGGATTCGAACCCACGACCCGGCGATTCCCTTGCTCTCCTGCTCCGACGTTTAACCGCCTGAGCTATTTCGGACTCTCTTATGCTCATAATCTGACTGGTTACACAAAATATAGCAGCGTGGCCTCTTTCACGGCATGCTGACAGAATGGTTTAGTGATCTTGAGAGCTTTTGGGGATTTTTCCGTGCGCTCCCTTCCTTTCAGTGTTTCTGTATGGAGCGGGTATCGCTGAGCGCGCGGTGACTGCCTCGCATACCAGCGCACATCGCTCTTCAGGCCCTTATGGAAGAGATGGGACGGAGGGCGCGGGTACCCGGCGGGTGAGGGAGCAGGGGGTGGAGCTGCACCCGGCGCAACCTCAGTGTCAGTTAGCCCAGACTGGGCCTATTTAATTCGGTCCGCGAGTAAACTGACGTATGACCCGGAAGCCTATTTCCCAATATTACTTGCGAATACAGTTTAGTTAAGACAAAATGTGTTTACTTTTGGCTTAATGGTGTCACTGAGTTACGGTGGATGGCTTATCATATATAAAGATGATTTTAAAAAATATTTTGTATAGATCTCAGTGAGTCCCACGCATATTTCAATCATTTGTTTCAGCAGCCTGTCTCTAATAATAATAATAATAATACCGTTATTGTATAGGCGCTTTTTTCTCAATTTTTGGGCGAATCGACTCAAAGCGCCGCGAACTGAAACCCAACACGCACACTCACGTAACAGACACGGATTTACGCCATTTAAGACAAACACAGTACAAGACAGACGAAGGGCCAGTTCAGCTACTGAAGTTAATAATAATAATAATAATAAATAATAAATAATAATAATAATAATAGCTACTGAAGTTACAGAGATTTTTGATCGCTTGTATTTGAAATGTGTAAAGTGGCCTGAAACCGGTAGGCCTACCAAAGTGGGGGGGGGGGGGGGGGCGAGGGGGGTGAGGGGTGGAAGAACCGGAGTACCCGGAGAAAGAACCCCCGACGGTCCGCCCGAATTAGCGGTGACACTTACCAGAGGAGAAAAGTCCGACGCCGGAACCCGTTTTCGAACCTCGCACCTTTGGCATTGGTGGCAGGCGCCTTAACCACTGCGCCACGGACCGCCCCTTTCAGAAGCCTCCCCCCTACCCCCGCCCCCTCCCCCCTACCACCCCTCAGCAGCCACATCCCAAAACACATTCAAAATGCATTAAACAGGTAGTATGAATATGAACGAAACATCAAGGTCACTTCATGTGATATCACATTATTTTCTTGTAAAAGACTTGTTTTGTGAGTTGAATTCTGAGTGCAAATACAAGAAGTCTGATGTTAACAACAGAAAAGCTTCCGGACAAGGCGAACATGACATTCCGAGTGTTTCCGCAGATGCCAAATTTCACTGGCCTTTTTTATTTGACGAATGTGTGTCTAAACTGATCTCTCAACATTTGGTTGTGCTCAAATTATGTAGTCCCGCGCAAAAAATCGACACTTCGCATTTTTCAGGGGGAGCAATCTTTACCGTGAGATGGCCTTAGTTGCCTGCTCGGCGTTAAACCCAAATTACTAACTAAACTCTCATTACTAATGGTATGTCTTATAAATCGCAATACTATAATAAGTACAAAATAAAATAATAATAATACAATTTAATAAAAAGAAAATATTTTTAAAAAGCGCATTGTCTTTCGTAGTTACGATAGTCGTTGTGCCGTTTATCACATGGACTGGCATAACGACAACCCGGGTTCGATTGGCGGTTGATTTTTTTTTTTTTTTTATTTCATTATGTTGTAGTTGTATCTTTTACTTTTTTCTTTACTGTGGCTACCAGTATGTTTGATTTTTCTGTATTTTTTTTTTTTAACTGCACCAGTGTGCTTTTGTTGCGCCTAATTCTGTATGCACTCTAAACCACGGACACTATATTAAACAAATCCTGCAAGGTACACTGACATATAAAAATCAGAATCGTCATCACACATAATTATATAGTGACGCCAAAAGGAACTACGTTACGCTGGGTGATTGTCGCAATGTGTGTTAAATCATCTTATTTATGAGGAAGCATGATATTGTATGTGACAGAAACATTAAAGGCCCACTACCGCCGTAACTGTTCAAAGATACACTTCTCTTACAGATGGTTACGAAACTCTACACGCAGGTCTATTAATGTTATGGTTCATTTAAACACAGGAGAATCCAGTTCAGCACACGTCGTCTTTATATCAAGTAACCTGACAATGACTCCACTCCGTTCTAGAAACACAACGCTATCACTGCGAGAAACAGATAAAAATAGATTGACACGCTAACGGCTTCACAGAATAAATAGGCGCGATTACCCGCGTGCCTTTGCTGTGTGTCCAACTACTGTTAAAGTTCATTAGGTGTGTCAGTCGACAAGGTATAACCAAAAAAAAATTTTTTTAAATAAAAAAGAAACACAAATGGTGCTGAAATGTGTCTTCAGATTTATGCGTAATGGTACTTTAAGCTAAACAAGCAATTTCAGACAGTATATAACTTGTCAACTATCGATAAATTAAGAACGTTTGCAAATAAAACCTGACGTATTCTTGGCAGTGAACTCCGTCACAGATGCGCATAAGATATGTCTCTACTACCTTAACTGATATTTATTAGAAACCATGAAAAAATGAACAAATGCAGGACAAGACCACGAGGCTTGCTGACATCTCGTCCCAAGTGGGTCTCACCATCCACAAACAGAAAACAAAGACAATGAGGCTGAACGCAACCAGGGAAGAACCAATCTTGCTTGCTGGCACCCCGCTGGATGAGGTGGAGTCCTTCACCTATCTCGGGAGCATCATCGACAAAATAGGTGGCACTAATGCAGATGTCAGAGCACGAATCGGTAAAGCCGGAGCAGCCTTTCTCCAGCTGAAAAAAAGTGTGGAGTTCCAGAGAGCTGTCACAACACACCAAAATCCGGATTTTCAACTCAAACGTAAAAGCAGTTCTCCTATATGGAGCAGAAACTTGGAGGTTGACAAAAACCACAGTCAACAGAGTACAGATCTTCATTAACAGTTGCCTTAGAAGAATCTTGAAAATCCACTGGCCAGAGAAGATCAGCAACATCAGACTCTGGGAGAGAACAGAGCAGATAACAGCAGAGAATGAAATTGGGCGAAGAAGATGGGGATGGATTGGTCACAGTCTGAGAAAGCCAGTTTCCACTATCACTAGGCAGGCATTGTCATGGACCCCCCCCCCCCCCCCCCCCCCCCCCCCCGGGAAAAAGGAAAAGAAAGAGGCAGGCCGAGAAACACCTGGCGTCGAGACCTCCAAGCAGACATCAAGAGACTGGGAACCACCTGGAGTAAAATCGAAGGAGAAGCACAGGACAGGAGTCGCTGGAGGTCTCTCGTCGACGGCCTCTACCCTGGGAGGGGTCACAGGCGTAAGTAAGTAAAGTAATGAAAACATGCTATACGTGGGCCATTCTTTTTTGTTTAAAACATTACGGGAAAACGCTATTATAGCATAGAAGTGGAATATCGTTTCTAGACAGACGGAGCTACTCCCATTTTCAAATTGTTTGATTCATAGTCACCGAAAGCGAAGCACCTAGAACCGATGCTCCAAATCCATTCGTTTAAAATGGGTGACGCATAAACTTAGCTGATGACCTACACAGATCATCACGCTCTCAGAACATCTAAGTTTTTCTTGTGACATCATGGCGCACAATGTAAGTTCAGTAGATCCGTTGCTTGGGGTGAATCGTTTTCGTCGTTAGACCGAAAAAATCTCAATTTCTGAACAGGTGATGTTTTTTTTCCCCGCCGCATATCTGTTTTGGTATTAGCTGGTGATGCAGAATTACTTAGCATCCCCCCACCCCACCCCCTCCCCCACAAAGAGCCTTCTCAATGAGTACAATGTTTTCCGAGAGTCATGTGTGCTGAATGAGGCGTCAAAGAAATTTATGAACTACAATAATATGACGTCATCTTGCTGTCAAGTAACGTACGTGTTTTCTTGTTACAGTCTTAAGACACTAATGACGTGGAATCTATTTATCCCAAAATCTTGTGGATAAAATGGAGAAAGCTTTGAAATCTTTCACATCTTAGTAGCTGTCAGTGGCTTGTGCATTGACTAGAACTTTCTATATGAGTTTATGGTGGCATAGGAGCGCCAGGTAGGTCGTTTTTCTGGTTCCTTCCTTTCTGTCTTTGTCTACCGTATTGAAAATACGGTAGACTTTAGGATGGGGCTGGTCGGAGTACGTTCCGTAGCATGCAAATGACGAACATAGGCGGGCACAAATTAGGCTCTAACAGTGAAGTAACACGATAAAATTACGTCACGCCTAGCTACGCTAACCGCGCTGTTGAAAGCTACATCACATGGCGAGAAGCGCCGTGTGTGTGTGTGTGTGTGTGTGTGTGTGTGTGTGTGTGTGTGTGTGTGTGTTTGTGTGTGTTTGTGTGTGTGTGTATGTGTGTGTGTGTGTGTGTGTGTGGTGTGTGTGTGTATGTGTGTGTGTGTGTGTGTGTGTGTGTGTGTGTGTGTGTGTGTGTGTGTGTGTGTGTGTGTGTGTGTGTGTGTGTGTAGACACGAGTATCTCCGGTGTTTATGTACGTACAGGCCTGAAACTTTAGGAAATGCTTCGATAGTATTTCGGAGAGCCTCGGAGCATATTTTTAAATGATAGACTCGTTAAAGAGAGAAGTTGCCGTTTATAGAAAGTCGGTTGACCCGCATTTGAGAACGTAATTTTTGTTCTATTCACTCGGAATTTTTGGATATAGCTAGCTTGTAGAGAGACATTGAATGAGTTCGTTAGTCAGCTTTGTACCTTTTCAACGTTTTCGTAAAAAGTAATTCATTGCACGCACACACAAAAATAAAAAGTAAGAATTCTCGACTCCAGTGACGTAAAGGCGCCAAACATTGATTGATTGATTACATTGCTTAACGTCCCGACAGCAACAAGACTTTTTCAGGACGTGCCTGCACTGCTTGTGAAAAAAACAAACTAAACAGAATATTGAATGTATGTCGCCAGCCGGTCAAATACGTTAAATAAACCTAGAACATGGGGCCTAAATAAAGCTAAGACCATTTAGTAACACACATCCAATATCAAGAGCTACAGGCAGCGCAGACAGTAGGGATAGTTTAAGAAAGGAAAATACAGGTGAATGGACCAAGGTTAGACAGAAACACATGCCCCAGAGTAGAAGGGAAACCCACCCTGTGGGGCTGACCAGGGTGACCCTGGGAACTAAAAAGTAGTTAACCCCACCCAAGTCCCCCAGGGCAGACCCGGGTGGTGGTGGCGCCAAACACCTCAGTGTTACACAATGTTCCTAAATTGTCGCAAAGCACCAGATGTAATAATAATAATACATAGTATTTATATGGCGCATTTCTCATATTTATAATATAACTCAATGCGCAGGACATAGCCGCGAACTGAACTCAACAAGCACGCTCACGTGAATCACGCGCATTCTCTCACACACTGTACATAAACACAAAACATTCACATGGTGCTAAGGGCAAGCTCAAGCGAGCTACTGACATTTTTGGAAATTTAAATCGTTTTTTATAATTTTGAAATTTGATTAAGTGGACTGAAATTAATACCGAATTCGTGGGGGAGGAAAGAGCCGGAGTACCCGGAGAAAGAACCCCCCACGGTCCGCCCGAATTAATGGTGACACCTACTAGTAGAGAAGAAAACTGGTCCAACGCCGGAACCGGGTATCGAACCTCGCACCTCTTGCATTAGTGGCAGGCACTTTTACCGCTGCGCCACGGACCGTGTTATACACTGTTTCTGAATTTACATCAAATTCGTCACTTTGTACATCGCGTCGTGGGACTAGCAATGCCATGATGTGAAGCTTACAGTGACGTCATTTTGCTGCTCGTGCTGTTCTTCCTCTTCAGAATTCCAGTCGCTACTCCGGCCCACAGACCGTACAGGTACTAATGGCGGGAAGCGCCATGTGTCCGTCTTTCAGGCATTTGTGTGCGCGGGTGTGTTTTGATCAGAGGTTGGGTTCAAGAGGAGGGCGGAACTATGGATCCGGCAGATGGATAAGTTTAAAAATATGAACATGAACTCTGAATGATCCTAAAAGAAAAACGCTTGTGAACCCCAAACAATACAGCAGACGAGTTTGGGATTAAATCCTTATCTTGTTAAATATTTCTATCGTTTCGCGCCACGCCGCCACGATGTCTAGGCATTTCAGTTTAACGTAGTAGGGACTCTAGGCGCTGTACCTTGGTAGGCCCGTGGCCTATGTGTCGGGTTGAAGTCCCAAACAAAAAATGTGGACCCCCCTCACACACACACACACACACACACACATACACACACACACACACACACACACACACACACACACACACACACACACACACACACACACACACACACACACACACACACCACTGCCACTTCCGGCGGTAACTGAACTGATCCGCGTTGTCTTCGATTCGACTACTTCACAGGTTGGACGCCTTAGCACTCGTCGCAGTAAACGACGATCGTCTCCTCCATGTAAGTTATAAACATGTAGTAAACGACGCTAGTCAGTCTTTCTGGGTCATAGTGATGGCTGACCGTGTGCGAAGCTTCTGCCGTGTTTAGTGGGGTTACGTGCGTCAGATAGGCTGATGACGGAGTTCATGACCTGGTTTTCCTCCCGTGACCTCCCGGATTTTTCCATAGACGAGCAACTGACGGCACCGACAATTTGTGACTTCTCATGAGCCCCCTCAGTGTCTTCAAACGGAGGATGCAGTTGGTGTTTGTGCCAGTGACTGGTCTTGGAAGTGTGATGATGTTTGTTAAGTGCATGTGGATAGCTGGCAGCGAAGTCCTTTCGCTATCAGGCAAGTGCCGACCGTCCGTCTCTAATATTGATGTGGGCTCGCTGAGCCGGAAACGAGCACCTCTACACAGGCATCAGTGTACAGCGACACATTACTATTTACCATCATCAAAAGCCCAGTATCGCCCCTCACGCCTCACAAATCGTTTCTTCCATCTACAAAATAAACCTCCTGCATGGTCGCTGGGAATCATGGAAATCTGTCTATTCCATCTCCGTACGAAGACTGGCTCCAACCTGACTGTTTCGGCTGCACTGAGCTGAATGCATGTCACTGTCATACGACCAGGACGAGATGCAACCACTGTGTTCAAGAAACGATGTAATGTGTAGGGTCACGTTACTATATTAAACGAGTTGAGTCAGGGTAGGCAGTAAGAGGATCGTTCTGTTATATATGCACGTCAGTGTTTTACATATCAAACAAACACAACTAACTTTAGCGTCCGCAATTCATCAGACGTACTGAAGCACTTTTTTTCAGATGATCAAACACATTACTATTTACGTGAGTCGATATAGGTAGCGTGCCCTGGAAACCCGGGCCGTGCGATGGCCAAGCAGCAGTTGCAATGAATTCCACCGCTCTGATAAAACCAAAAACTATTCCGTCTTATGCTGAAACTCTCGCTAGCCATTTTATCATACTAGTAATCGTGAACACCTTGCGCAGTCTAGCATTCCTCAGTTTCACGCTTTATCGAGACCACGGCTAAAGCAAGGAGAAACCGCTCTCCTACCGTCAAGAGTGCTGCGAGCAACGATCGAGGTTTATTGGCTCACGTGCGATAGCAGAAATGAGTCTGTGTACGGGGGTCTTCGTCGTCTGTCGTCCTAAATAAACATTAACGTTGGCATTTTCTTTGAGACTATTCAAGACACAGACTTAAAATCTTGCCCAAGGATACTTTGGGGCAAATTCTTTCTAAACATACCGACTTGAGTGACCTCGCTCAAAGGTCAATGTCATTGTGAGTCAAGAAATGTCATAAATTACATCTTTTTAACACACACACACACACACAACACACACACACACACACACACACACACACACACACACACACACACACACACACACACACACACACACAACATTTTCATCTTCAAAGCCAAACATGGTATACAGATACATTACGATAAGACCTTCCTAAATAATTGGGCCAACCACATTCAAAGGTCATAAGAGGTCAGACAATGCGTGCAAATGCAAACTTTTTAAACAGAAGTTTATCAAATAGTATTTTCAACTTCAAAGCCAAATTTGGTAAACAGATACCTGATGATAAGACTTTTCTGTGCACAGTAAATTGGGCGACAACGCTCAGAGGTCAAGGATCACAAGGGTTCATTAAAAAAACCAACTATTATTTATAAAATGTAAGTTTTCATTGTTTTTTTACAAACATTTCTGTCAAACGTGACATTATGGCTATCTTATGACAAGGCCTCCCTATGCATGCTAATTTGGCTGACCACTCGTAAAGGTCAAAGGTCAGGGAGGCCGACAAATGCGTAAAAATGAACATGTGCACAAGACATAGGACTCGGCAGGTACTTTTGACATTTAAAAGCTCTAAGCGCTCCCGGAACAGTCTCAACATTGCATAAAACTATTTGACAAATATCAACACCAGAGAGAGAGAGAGAGGGATATATATATATATATATATATATATATATATATATATATATATATATATATATATATATATATATATATATATATATATATATATATATATTCTTTACTTTTAAACAAAGGCGCCGCCAAAAGCCCAAAATGCAGTCAATCAGATTAGTTCCAAGAGACGTAATGTTTCATTTCTGATAATGCTCTGCTGTGCTAATGCCATGGAATTCCAGGCTGGTAAGCTTGCATTGTGTCATCAGGACATCACTGAGCTGCCCTTTTTGTGACTGCATCGCTCATTGCTAGAAAGAGAGGGTAGTGGGAGAGAAGGAATGACAGACCTATCATTTTGAGCCTTCCACTGAACGCCTAATGCATAAAGCATTAAGGACTACCCCCAGGCGCCCAGCTCAAATATATCTGCCGCTCAAATGCACCAAGCATCAGAGCCGAGGTAAAGGCTATTTATAGCGCAACGTCTGGACCATGATCAAAACAGAAAGTAGCAGGCGAACTAACATAACGGCCCTTGCGGGGTTATATCACAGTCAGGTGTCTTAATTAATCTGTCATATGTTCTTATGCCCGGAAATCAATGTAACAAGTTTGTATGGTCACCGCGGACACCGCATAGTTAAAGACCTGCTCATATGAATGACCTGTCAGAAAGGTCCATGTCACAGAAGGTCATATAAATGAAGCGGTCACGTCATGCACGTGAGCCATGAGGGCTTTGCTGTTCTTGTTTTTCTTAGTTATAAAAGGGATATAACAACTTTAACAAGTTCACTATTCACCTTCTGTCAGCGTTTAAACAGTTATTCGGTCGTTAACGGGTAGGCCTGTCAATGAAAATACAATCAAGGATTAAATATAAACTGAAGATCGTAACAGTGCAAGGGGAATGTGATTGATTGATTGATTGTACATTGCTTAACGTCCCGACAGCAACAAGGCTTTCTCAGGACGTGCCTGCACTGCTTGTGAAAAAAACTAAACAGAACATTGAATGTATGTCGCTAGCCGGTCAAATACGTTAAATAAACCTAACACATGGGGCCTAAATAAAGCTAAGACCATTTAGCAACACACATCCAATATCAAGAGCTACAGGCAGTGCAGACAGTAGGGAGAGTTTTAAAAAGGCAAATACAGGTGAATGGACAAAGGGTAGACAGAAACACATGCCCCAGAATAGAGAGAAAAACCCACCCTGCGGGGCTGACCAGGGTGACCCTGGGAACTAAAAAATACCTAACCCCACCCAAGTCCCCCAGGGCAGACCCGGGTGGGGGCGCAAGGGGAATGTGACCGCTTGTGCTGAACTGGACGTGCTGGTGGATCTGGTTGATGATCAACGACGTCAAGAACTGAAGATGGACAACATGCCGGACAGTCCAGGCCTAGCATGACTTGCAATAAATTGTACAAGATGTATGGAGTTTCAATTTGTTATAATGTTTTAATAGTTTACAAATTTAATTAGTAGTACACAGGTGTTCAAAGTATTAAAAAGTGTGTTTTTCTAAGCACCTGTCTTAGCTAGTCCTTCAATGCCGGATGACAGTAAAATACCCACAAACAAAAAAATAGATCCTCATGGGCTGGCCCAGGAGGATCTAAATTAATTTCTTACACACCTTCTTTGCTGCCTTTGAGCGGAAAAGTTGTATCACACGCGTATGATACAGCTTGGCTGTATCACACGTGTGTGATACAGCCCTTTGCGTGAACGGACACGTGTTGTCTTGTAGACAATATTGTCTTGTAGAAAATCGGGTCAACAAAAAGGTTCGGGTACACACGATATTGAAACGTATCCTACTTTCAGCTCACGTGCAATGACGTCATTTCATAGTGACAACTGGCACTCTGGCGTCATGTATTGCGCTATTACGTCATGATGTAGGAACATTTGTTTGACATCCAAAATAGCCACGTCACATTACAAAGTAAATGACATAATGTTATTTGCCAAAGACACAATGGCGGCTGTGTTGTGGTCAGGCGTGTGCCGAAAACCAACTTACATCTGATCTATCCCAAGAAAAAGGCGAGTCAGAAATAGATTCTTACATCCGTGTTTAGGTGATACGGAGAATCTCACTCTCATGGTCTTAAAACCTTATCCTACTCGCTTTCGCTCGTACCGTAATTTTTCTTATTTCTACTAGATATTTTGCATATAACTAGATGAAATGGAGATATTGAATGAGTTCGTTAACCAGCAAGAAGTTTTGAGTGATAATTAAATATTTTTTGAAAAATATATATATTCACGTTTTTGGGATTAATTTCACGAATTATATGGGTTAATCTTAAAACAATTGAATCTTTTTTACGAAAAAAAAAATTTTTCATTAATAATCGCATGATCACGGTACACGGTATTTACATAATCCTACAGTTTGTCTCGGCTGTCGGGTACGATTAGATCAATTGTGACCTATATGCCCTAAGTGTGAAAATCAGACAATTTTCTGCACCACGTTTTCGGAGTCATTTGTAAAACAGCTAACATAACTTTAATTTTTCTTTTACGAAAAAAAAGCTATCTTCTCATTAGTACCCGGATGATTTTTTACAAAGAGTGTTTACATAAGCCTGTTATTTGTCCCGGCCCTGTGGTAGGATTAGGTCAAACTGTGACCTGTAAGCCCTAGGCATGAAAATCAGCAAGAAAATTGCAAAGTTGATTTTCTGATACGCCAATAGCATCGAGTCGTCACTATGAACACGGCGTCGTGGGGCTAATGATGCCATGACGTGAAGCTTGAAGTTACGTCATTTCGCTGCTCGTGCTATTATTCTTCTTCAGCACAGCTATGCTACGCCAGACCACGGCCGGAGTTTACGAATGGTGGGAATCGCCGTGTGTCCGTCTTTACTTCTGTGTGCCAGTGTGTGTCGATCAGAGGGTGGGTTAGAGTAGAAGGAGATGGATTCCTGTCGCTACACGTGACCACAGAGCGTACTAATGGCGGGAAGCGCCGTGCGTCCGTCTTTATGTGTGCGCGCCGATGTGTGTGTTGATCAGGGGTTGGCTTAGAGAGGAGGGAAATGGATCAGCATAATAAGCCTAAAAATATGAACAACCCTGAATGTTCCTAAAATATAAACGCGTCTGAGCTCCAAGCAATACGGTAGACTTTGGGATGAAATCCTCATCTTGTTAGATGATACTGTTGAAAAGACTCGATTTGGTCGCGTCTTGCTCTGCGACCATCAAACCTAGATTCTTTAAACTTGGCAGGATTAGTGTGCATAGGATGATCTTTCCAGAAATACCTCTTTGAATGACCTTTGATGAAGGTCAAGGTCACAAAAGGCAATGTTGGCGCAACGATGTGCGTTTTTGCTTAACTGTATTCTTCTGTACATACACTAAAACGGTTACTTTACCCACACAAAAAAAAAACGTAAGAAATTGTTAGCAAAAGGTTAAAACTGTGCTTGTTTAGTTTTGTTATTAGCCGTTTCATGTATGTCCAGGACACAGAAGGCACAAATTATATACTAATCAACAAAAGAAACGCAAAGTAGCCCCTTCAAATCACATTTAATCCAACATTTGAAAGTCGATTTCGGACAAACCATCTCTCTGGCTTGACTTCGCGAACGAAGATTTTATAGGAGTTGACCACGACGTCTGCAGGCTTGTTCGTGGCTGCGGAGGCCAATCCGAGACAGGCAGGTTCGACCGCAGTGGCTGCAGGGGAAGGTATGGCCAGGGTTCTGAGCTGCGGCATCTGTTTTTTCTCCTGAGCCGCTTGTCCTTAAGGCTAGCTCTGTGAGAGTCCTCAAAGGAGACAGCTGCCTTGTAAATGGTGGAGCGCCAGGTGTCACGGTCCGCAGCAAGCGAAGACCACTGGTGGTGGTCGATTTGGCAGGCACTAAGTGACTTCTTGAGACAGTCTTTGTATCTCTTCTTTGGTGCCCCTCTGTCACGGTGTCCAGTAGCAAGCTCGCCGAACAGTGTGATCTTTGGTAGGCGATGATCCTCCATCCTGGAGACATGCCCCGCCCAGCGGACAAACCATACAACGGATGTTATCGACATTTTGAGAATGAAATCATGGACACCAGCTTAATCAGTGTGGAAGTTTATTCTGTATTTGGAGCAAGCATGGCACAGCACATAGTCAATATGGCGTGTGACCCCCATTGGCGTTGATGACGGCTTGGCAGCGTCGGCGCATAGAGTGCATCAAGCGGTTGACAGCTGCCCTGGGGATGTTCCACGCCTGGACAATGGTATTCTCCAGTTCTGCGGCTGTCGTTGGTCTGAGGCGTACAGCGTTGATCTCCCTTTGCAGTTGGTCCCAGAGATGTTCGATGGGATTGAGGTCCGGGCTGAGGGCAGGCCAGGGCATGACTGGGATGTTGTGCTGCTGCAAGAAGTGCTGAGTGATACGTGCAGTGTGTGTACGCGCATTATCTTGCTGCAAGATGAAGCTTTTGCGTAACACTTGGTCAATGTAGCGCTGAGCTGTGATGCCATTTCCGCGACCTGGTACGAGTCCACGAAGAACACAGGGTAATCCCACCCCAAATTATCATGTTTGGCCCGCGCCAGGCATTGTTCTCCAGCACACAGTCATCACCCCTTCTCCGCCACTCTTATGCGCCCATCTGCATTGCTGATGCAGTAGTTGCTCTCATCCGTGAACAGGACGTTCTGCCACTGTCGCCAGGTCCAGTCGACATGAGCCTGTGACCACTGTAGGCGTGCACGGCGATGACGGTCAGTAAGAACAGGTTCACGGGCTGGACGGCAGTTGTGCAGATTATGCTCCTCTAGCCGTCGTCGCACTGTCTGGCCACTGATTGGTGCCTGGTGGCTGTCGATAACTTCTCTTGCTGTTTCCTCGGCCGGCTGAAAGCGATTTCGCATGTGAGCCCGGAAAATGTGGCGGTCTTGCCGTGGAGTTGTCACGAGTGGTCGTCCGCTTCGGTGAGCGTCAGCAGAAAACCCGTTGGCATGATAGCGTTGCTGCAGCCTGTAAATGGTCGAAATGTGACATCTAAAGGCCACTGCCACACTGCCTCCGGCTTCCAAACGCCCAAGAGCTCGTTCTCGTTGGGGAGCACTAAGTCTTTGGTGGTTGATGTGGCAACGGCAAAAGTGACAGAAGGCGTAACACTGCTGATGTTTTTTTTTTTTTTTTTTTTTTTTTTTTTCTCATTGCATTGCATTGCTGAACACAGTTCATGACCCAACATCACTATGCAGTGTATGCACGTGCGTGGAAAGCATACGCCATGCGTCCTAACCAATACCACCCGTGCACAGGGAGGGTAACACGGTTACTACAGTACGGTGACCGCATGCTTACATGTTGTTCGTACACTGGCTATCAAAAATACTTACTTACTTATGTCTGTCACCCCTCTCAGGGTATAGGCCGCCGACGCGAGACCTCCAGCGACTCCTGTCCTGTGCTTCTACTTCGATTTTACTCCAGGTGGTTCCCAGTCTCTTGATGTCTGCTTGGAGGTCTCGACGCCAAGTGTTTCTCGGCCTGCCTCTTTTCCTCTTTCCCTGGGGGTTCCATGACAATGCCTGCCTAGTGATACTGGAAACTGGCTTTCTCAGACTGTAACCAATCCATTCCCATCTTCTTCGTCCAATTTCATTCTCTGCTGTTATCTGCTCTGTTCTCTCCCAGAGTCTGATGTTGCTGATCTTCTCTGGCCAGTGGATATTAAGATTCTTCTAAGGCAACTGTTTATGAAGATCTGTACTCTGTTGAAGTGTTTTTTGTCACCTCCAAGTCTCTGCTCCATATAGGAGAACTGCTTTTACGTTTGAGTTGAAAATCCGGACTTTGGTGTGTTGTGACAGCTCTCTGGAACTCCACACTTTTTTCAGCTGGAGAAAGGCTGATCTGGCTTTAACGATTCGTGCTCTGACATCTGCATCAGTGCCACCTTTTTTGTCGATGATGCTCCCGAGATAGGTGAAGGACTCCACCTCCTCCAACGGGGTGCCAGCAAGCAAGACTGGTTCTTCCCTGGTTGCGTTCAGCCTCATTGTCTTTGTTTTCTGTTTGTGGATGGTGAGGCCCACTTGGGACGAGATGTCAGCAAGCTTCGTGGTCTTGTCCTGCATTTGTTGATGAGTGTGGGACAGTAAAGCCAAGTCGTCTGCAAAGTCTGTTTAGAGCACAAAAGTCTACGAACCTCTCCCCGTTCTAACTCATCTCCCCTAGTCCCTGTCTCCCCATCACCTCTTCGTATCCAGTGTTGTCCTCCCCTATTTTGACATTAAAATCGCCCTTGATGATGGTGATGTCTCGCTCCGCACATTTGTCCACAGCACTCTGGAGTCGGTCGTAGAACTCTCGTTTCTCTTCCTCGTCACTGTCATTAGTGGGTGCATAACACTGGATGACGTTCAGCTTGATCTTTTTCCTGGTTCTAAAGGCTGCTGTGATAATTCTTGGCCCAAGAGGTTCCCAGCCCATCAGCGCTCTCTGTGCCACTGGTGACAGCATGAATGCTACTCCTTCTGTATGGGGGCCCTCTCCTCTTCATGACCTGAATACAGAATCATCTCACCACTTAACAGCCGTTTCTAGCCAGACTGGGTCCATCTGGCTTCACTGATACCTAGCAGGGAAAGGTTGTATTTTGCATTTCCGCTGCTATCTGGGCGGACTTCCCGCTCTGGTACATGGTCTTGACATTTCATGTGCCCATGATTGTGTCCCTGGATATAGAAAAAATAGTGTAACTTGTATTTTCGTGGATTTATCATATACATAGAACATATAGTCGAATTTCGCGTTTCTTTTGTTGATCAATATATTATATTTTATGAAAAGTAAATGTCATTCACGCTTTAGAAGACCAAATGATGAAAATGCACGCTTCAGATACACTTTCACATAAAACATGAATGACCAAGGTCACATATCAAGGTCACGTAAGACCATTTAGCATTTGGTTAAGTGTTGGTACAGAAAGTTATTAAACGCACAGGCGATTTAGTGGCATGTCAATAGGGCTAGCGTATATACTAATATAGGGTCCACATCACTCCTCAACTGCAACAGCTTGTTTGGTGTTTGGTTGTGATCCGGAGGCTCGAAAAGTCACAGCGAGTTCCTCTGGATTGGATCTTGAATAGACTGGCTACAGTCTGTCCGTACTGACGCATAGTAGTCATTGTACTGTTTCTCAGTTTCCAAGTGCTTCGATACAGCGCACGGCTTCGACTACATGGTCGCTGCAACCATCACCAGTGTCTAATATCGGCTGTGGAGTGTCCTTTGTCCCCATTTTCGAGAAGGTCAAGATCCCCGCCAGACTCAGGGCTTGCTGTCTGAATTCTGTCTGAGCAGAGTTCTTTGTGGTGAGAGTGTGTATGACTCTCGTCAGTGAAGCAAATCTCGAATGTGTAACGGCATCCATCCGTAAAACACGGACGGGTTCTCAGCCATGGCACCGCCAGCACTTTTGAGAATATTATCTGATTGCTCATGGCACTGGACAGTGGCATGGACAAAAAGCGATTGGTTTTTGTAAAAGAAAAGACAGCGCTCCACAACACTTCCAAGACTGATTAGGGTAAGTTTCCATCAAGTGCACACCGGATCCATCGCGCTTAGTATTATGGTCTAGCGAGGAGCAAGTATTCTCAGGGAGTCCATATACATGTGAAAATCTGCTTCACGGTGTGTCAAAATGAAGATCATCCCTAGGAGCTCAAGTCTGAGGACTAAATCCCAATACCGAAATGTCGGACTCTTGTTGATCATATGTCGCCGGACTTCCTTTTGCTGATTAAGTCTGAGGTTAGAGCTTTATGACATTGAGTAGGTATTTAACACGTTTGACATTGACCTTCATCAAAGGTCATTCACGTAGAAAGGTCATCGAATGGGCAATAGCCTTTAGGGGCTTTGTAAAAACAAGCAATTTACACATTCAAGTACCTTTTGTGACCTTGACCTTTGTCAGAGGTCATTCAGGTAGGTACTTTCGGAACGTTCATCCAATGGGTAATGGCCCTGCCAAGTTTAAAGAGTCTAGCTTTCAATGTCGCAGAACAACTTGCAACCATAGGAAGTCAGTGGCATTGTCGTTAAAACGCCGTCATCTAAAAATAGAAACATGTCACATGATCTCTCCCAGAAGCTGAGACGCGAAGGCGACCCCTCTAAAATAAAAGAATATGAAAGTTTGGTGGTTTTATCCGGCGTGTCACGATCTTGTTATGATTTGGCCATTAGGAACCTAACTATTCATTGGATATAAATATAATAACCCCTTCATGAATAACACCGGCCGGGACCTTAGTTATTCTGGTGGGGCTCTAGAACCGAGGCCCCGAATCAAACCGCTCAGAATCAGTCGTTGACGCATAAACATACTGGATGATCTGGTGGTGATATTTTGAATCCTCACTCTCTTGAAACACCTAACGTCACTATAGCTTTTCGCATCCCCCCTCCCCTCCCCCCCCCCCCCCCCCACCCCACCCACCCTAAAAATAAAAAATAAGAAAAATCTAATTTTTTTTTAACACGTAATGCGTTTATCTCCGCCGCAGATTTGTCTCCAGCTGGTGATGCAAAATTACGTAATATTTTTGTCTACAGTACTAAAAATACGGTAGACTTTGAAATGAGGGCTGGTCGGAGCGCGTTCCGGAGAATGCACACGATGTCGTGTGTGCTGGGCGGGCGGATGCAAAAACGTAACAAGATAAAAATGACGTCACGTCGCAAACATTGCTAGAGAACGTACGTGTGTGTGTGTGTGTGTGTGTGTGTGTGTGTGTGTGTGTGTGTGTGTGTGTGTGTGTGTGTCTGTGTGTAACAGCGACTAGAGCCCGCATTTGTGGACAGACAAGCTTGAAACTTTAGGATATGTTCCCTACGTGAATTCTCCCGAAGAGCGCCTAAACAATGTTGTAAGTCGCGGAGACCAGTATGATAACAGTGTGGTGCAGTTCTCAAGAAACCTCGCTTTAGTTCGTTCACAAGATTCTCTCTCTCTCTCTCTCTCTCTCTCTCTCTCTCTCTCTCTCTCTCTCTCTCTCTCTCTCTCTCTCTGCATTAGTTTTTTTTTTAATAATTTTCTTCTATTATTGATCGCAAATGCGACATCTCTCTTCGATTCGTGATATGAAATTGAAAAAAAATAAATGACACCACAGCAGTGTGCTTGAAAGTCACAAATCCAAAGCAAAGTTTCTCGAGGTCTTCACCTGAATAGTCAGAGAATCGCGAATTGCCGCGTACCTTCATTGTCAGCACCGGACAGCCACCAGGGCCTAGACATCGTCTTCCATAAGTTATATGCAAGATGCCCTCATGCGTGCCTCCTCAGTGCTGACAGCGTTCGGCCCGGCTTCTTCTGCTTCATCTCCGGTTCTCCTCAAACGGACGTGCCGAACGTGGTGCTGCCACACGACTGACTTACCCTCTTTGCGCGTGCTGTTTACGGTAGCGGTGGCCACAAGGGGGTTAAGTCAAGCGCCATCAAGTCCGCAGCATTTGGTAGAGTACAGCTGATGGATGTATAGGTGGATTATAGGTGTGAGTGGGTGTATTCATGTTGGACTGGAGGTGGATGAAGTCAGCAGCGGGCGGAAGGTGGGTGCTGCCATAACTGCCCGATGATACAGATGAAGTTTAGTATTCATTCCACGTTCTGTGCCGCTAGAGGGGCCGCCTCTCCATTGCATTAATCAAATGTCAGTATATCGTGCGCACAGTCGGGACGTGACGGGGCTGACTGAGGACGAGCTGATACACAATCTGATATTAATTATGCCCCCCTTCCTGCCTGTCGGGGGCCAGGGGTCAACTGCCGTCGCCTGATACTAGTGATAGCCACAACCCAGCGCCACGGGGTTCCCCGCTTTCCGCCCTCTGGCAGGTGCTACACTCACCGGCGTCGGATCTGGCATCACTTTCCGTGCTCCGCAATGATAGAGGCTACGCTAGCCTTTATACTCTTTGGTGATAGCGCCCGAAACGGGTACCGGTGCCTGGTCGGGCACCTACCTGGCATTAACACCATCAGAAAAATAGTTGGAAACAACCTCAATCAGAAGGAGCCAGTTTCTCGTGAACCCCTGCAGTTCAGCAGATGCTCATGAGTGTCCAAGTCTCTTGCAGGTATATTTTGGCTGGCTGAGCTGAGGGCCGTGTGTGTAGCGGTACTGGACTGGCAGCATGTCCGTCAGCTTGCTTCGCCAAATACTGCCGATCACAGACCTCGTCTGAGGATGCAGATTGGGCACATCTCTGCTGGCATTAGGTCCAGGGTGAAAGTGCAGTTAATTAACAACCAGTAACTGCCTGTCCGGCATAGTGCTGCCAATAACTGCCTGTCACGCCTTACTTTAGCTAGTTGTAGTCCCACGCCAAAATCTCACTGTGCTTTTTGAACTACTTGATCTGCTGACTGAGGGACAATAGGTTGGCTGGTACTGGCTCGGAAAATTTTCTGCACTTGGTGGCAGATTCTCGTGAGCCTTTGTGATTGCGCTCTGAAGAATCCGTTCCAAACTCTTACAGCTGAAGGGACGCCGGTGAAAGAGACTGGCGCTAGGGCGGCAAGGTTTGGTAGCGCAGCGAGCAGAAAGCTGCCGGTTTGTGGTCATAAAGATGTTATTTATCTCAAACGTATTCTCAAGCTGTGGCAAGATAAACTGACATGATTGGAAAAAGACATTGGATGAGTTCGTTAGCCAGCTTTGTATCTTTTGAACTTTTTAAAGTAAAAATTAATTCTATGAAGAATTTTTTAAAAAGTAAAATACGTCAATGTAACTACGTACGCAGACTTCCAACGGTCGCACGCACAGACTCAAAACGCAACGGGCGCATACACAAACAACACTGACTCTCAGTCGGACGCATTCGTGCAGCATAAACTCATTTTCTGTGGCCCAACGTGTAATACTAACTAACAAAAAAAAAAAAAAAACTCTTCACAAAATACACAACTATCAATACTAGCACGTCACACTCACTTCCACACAATATAATAAAAACCAGGCTAGGTAAGATGTCCTCACACTCCAACTTGTTCAAAGGGTGTTATAGTTCTGCACCGTTCACACGTTCCTCCACGTCTAGGCGTGTAGTTTTGTGCGACACGCGCTCCTGAAGCTGTCCCACGCTCCCCAGCTGTGAATGTCCTCTCGACACGCTCCTCCAACGGCAGCCTCTGTTGACTTTGATGACTCGGCATCAAGTCCCTCGCTCCTCACAAGAACTCTTGAACAATAAAGTTCTAATGTCATAATACTTGCTTAACACGCAAATTCTGGGTGATAAGAGATACATCACGTAACCTGGCTGATACAGATAAACCTACACGTTCATTCACACACTCGCGCTTCATAAAACAGAATAGATTCGCAACACGTCATAACTTGGTCACTACACAGAAAAAGACTCTAACATGATGCACGCGTCATGCACTGGTTCGTACATAGGAAAAGATTATACTTAACACACCCACGCACTACCTTCGTAAACAACCTAGTCATACCAAAACACATCACATTCCTTAGTTACCCATCCAGGTAAATAGCTATATAGAAGGGAAAAAAACGGTTATCTCAACAAGTTCTAAACCGACATAACTGAACCAAATCAACGCTACACAACCGAACTCAATCTTACTAACACATACTACATTTAACTCACTAGCTGTCGATAATACATCTAAAAAAAACGTACCTGAAATCTCAGTTTCAGAGTCTTGGAATACGGCTACGGTATCCAAAATACATCCGTCCTCTACGACAGAATAGCACGTACTAATTTTATTCTTGAGCTCTGTTAGGCTGAGCTCCGCCATTAATACCCCGTGCGAATCGCTGAACTTGCGAACGCACGGAACTCGTTAATACTCACGGAATATTTGTCACCAAACAACGCTGACTCGACAGTACATTGCAGAATCCCAGTGTGAACTTTGTGCGTGGGCATAGAGCTTCATCACACTCGACTTCTGGAGAAAGTCAGACAGTGATGGTGACATAAAAGCAGAAATATCGTTGTTACGTTTGTGGTTGTGTTATTGTTTTGAGAGCATGTGTGTGTTGAGCATAGGAAAGATCCGATATTCATTTGTGATCTTTTGGATAAGAATTACGTACCTTTTTAGTAGGATTCATTTTCTTTTCCATAGAGAATCGCAAACGACTTCTGCTGTGTAGCTAAAATGACACGTCTTTTCGTTACATTGTTGCCAAAGACCGACCTCGTTTGACCTAGAACGTTCTCGAAACGGCGCGATTATTTTAGCGACCTCATATATGACGTCAAACGTTGTCGGCAACATTTCGTAACATTGTATCGAAGGCGCCTAGATGGTAGTAGAAATTTGTAATTATTTCTAGGGTATTATTTTTCGTGAATATTAATAAGTTTTGGTTACGTTTTCTTTTCTGATTGGTTGAGTTGTGTGAATTTGCTGGATTGTTCTGGAAATCTGTATTAGTATAAAAGACGGTGTTAGGAAATATGTGTGTGTATATTGTATGAGAGATGCAGTGTGTCAAAGTGTTGATGCATTGTAGAGGAGACAGTGTATCAATGAGTGGATGCATTTGTGGATGCATTGTGCTGAGACTGTATCGCTGCAATAAAATATTGTTGGAACTGTTACTCCAGTGTGGTCTACAACCTTGTGCGACGTGTGACGAGTTGCAGCTGAGTTAAGGTTGTAGGACACACCTCTTTCGCGCATCTTTTCTGCGCATTTAGATACCGCTATCTTGCGTCTGCCGTGACCTGAGACTAGAGGTCACCGAAAAAAACGCCGTACGGCAAGTCGTATTGCAAACAAGCTCAATTTATCGATAATTGACAAAAGATATATACTGTCTGAAATAGGTGTGTACGCTGACTGTTTCTATGCATAAAATGTTGTGTTTCCTCAGAAATAAGATACTTTTGCATAAGTTGCGACAAGTCATCGAGCGTCAGTAGTAACGCATAACCATTTCTCAGAAGAAGAAAAAAAAAATGAACGGGCCAACCGAACGGGAGCCAGGAAAACAACAAAATCTCTTTAAACATCAGGAAGGTAAAGTAAAGTAGAAAAAGAGGTTGGTGGTGTTTGCTAAGTGACTAGAACACGAGTTACTAGTAGTGAAAGAAAAATGTCGTACGTAAGTGGCATATCGGACTAGTTTTACAACTCTTAAAAAAAATAAAGTTTTATGCACCGCCGTGAGATGTCACCTGCACGGCGTAAAACCCCAATAGCTAACTGTCCTTTTATGCATGGAAATTTACAGCCTACCTGCAATGAAGAAGACTACATTTTATTGTGGGTTGACAGGGGCATGCATTCCATGTATGTCAGTCACCACCTAGAAGTAGAACATTTCCATACATTCTCAGAGAGCCTTTACTAATACCGTGGAAGGAATGTAGTCCACATTGTAGTGATATTAAACCAGTGCCAGTGCTTATTATTTAGGAAAACGTACTGTGTGTAGTATAAAGTCCTGCTAAGGGAGAATTTTGCATTACTAACTCAGTAACTGCTTTCAGTACTTAGTAACTTAGTTTTCTCATCCATTCTCTGTCTTATGAAGGCTATATTAGTTATTACAGATTAGGAGATAGGTCCAGCATTTTTTTAGTTCAAGGATGGTGCCAGAATAGCTTGGCGGATGAGACGCCAATCGATTCTGGCACCACCCTTGAACTATCATAGTCACATTTATTTCAAGCAGTGGGTGTATCAGGATTAAAAGGGTTACCTAGTAAAACGCTACTTTGACTGAAACCCTAATATTTGTTGACTACCATTTTGGATGACCGTAGAATGTGTGAAAAATACAAATTTGACTAGTACAAAAGCAAGCCTGTATGTTGAGACTCGTGACACTTGTGACACTTATTTCAGCTACCGTTTGGAAAGGTCACACAGGTTGTGAATCAGTTATGCGCATGAGGCGTACAGACGTGACTTTGCCATTGTTGTTTGTTCTTTGTGGTTTACACAGTTTTTGTTGCATTTATTTTGAAAGTAATAATCTGCCCCTGCATTTAGTTCACGCAAAGTGAAATTGTCATGCTGCCGAACAACACAGTAATAATCATGTATTTCATTTCAGGCTAATACTGCTGTTGACCTCTCGCTGTGGAGTCTCAGTACTTTCACCCAGAGTACATACTTGCAAACAAGTGCAGAAGTATGACGTCTACACCAACTGACCAAGGTCACACTCACAGCTCAAGTGAAGTGAGGGAATGTGACACTTATTCTCCTGGACTCAAGGTAAATCATACCAGTAGATCTGTGATGAGAATCAGGTGCAGAACACAACACAACTGTGGTGTGAATGAACACATCATACTGTAATGCCTTCTTTCATTGGCTCATGTGTGAAGCAAGTGTAAGGCTATGTTCTGGGCCATTGGTCGTCCATGATAAACTTTAATGTTGGCATTTTCTCGGAGACTATCCACAGTCTTCAAACGTAGCCGAAGGATACTTTGTGGCAAGACCTTTCTTACTCTTAGCCTACCAGTTTGAGTTCAGGCCAAGGGTCATGAGAAATCAAGAAATAGGTTTAAAAAAAAAATAGCCATATTTTGACAAAAGATATTTTTTTCTCCAATACTATTCACAACTGTACATAAGCCAGCACTTTACATATGCTTAGCCTCATGGCACTTAAATTTCAGTCACCTTTTGGAAAGGTCACACAGTTCAGATTAAGAAAATGATCAGTTTTAAATGCACACGAGCGATCCAGGCTTCACCATTCTTGTTTGTGGTGTTCACAGTTTATTTCACATTAGTTTGAAGGTAGTAATGTGTAAACTAAATGTAGGGATGAATTGGGTGGGTGGGTGGGTGGGGGGGGGGAACTCCCCCCACCGGCCCCGAATTGTTTATAATGCTATAACAAAGTCCCTGTTTGTGGAGTTTGGAACCGACCCACCCTGAAATAAGAGCAGAAGTGAAATTGCCATGCTGCCGAATAACACGATACACATGTATTTCATTTCAGGTCAGTGCTGCTGTTGACGTCTCACTGCAGAGTCACGCCCAGAGGGTATACTTGCAAACAAGCACAGAAGTATGACGCCTACACCAAGAAGAGGCAAGAGCTAGTCAGGTCATGTTTGCTCACAGGAGAAGGCCACAGCTAAAAGCAGGCAATTCCAGTTCCAGCGGATCAACTAAAGTGAGAGAATGCGACACTTATTGTCCTGGACTCGAGGTAAAGCATACCGATTGATTTGTGAATAGAATCAGGTTCATAACAAAACACAACTGGTTGGGATAAACACATCACACTGTAATGCTTTCTTTCATTTTGAAGATGGTGTAGTAGTAGTACCAGCATTCTCAACAACACCGAATGCTAAAATCACTTGCTGTCAACAAGTGGCACCATATTGCATTTGATTTGAAAACTAGAGGGTTGGGCAAGTCTCCAAATACTGTCGTTTTCTTTAATAAGCACTTAGTGCATACAAAAGGACTAGAAAAATCTGAATACTACCCATTTGGTCCAGTGTGTGCAGTTGCTAAACAGCAATGCGTTGTGTCCTGTTTGAAACAATTTCTTCAAGTTACACTTTGAATATTGATGCTGATTCTAGATATATGTATACACCCTTTGTGGTCATTTCAAGCTCAATGGCGTCTAATTTTTGGCGCAAGTGTGATAGCAAAAGTAAGTGTTTGTAATGGGTCGTCCGTCAACTGTCTGTTACCTGTGGGCAACTTTAACATTGGCATTTCCTCGAAGACTATGCAAGCCTCAGACTTCAAACTTGGCACAAGGGTACTTTGTGGTAAAATAATTCTAAACATACCAATTTCTGTGACCTTTCAAAGGTCATCTCAAGTAGTATTTTCAACTTCAAACTCAAACTTGCTATGGAGATACCACATGATAAGGGTGACAAAAGTTAGTTTCGGGTAGAGTTGTAGTTTTTATCAATGTTTTTGCAAACTTTTCAATAAAATTTGGCATGATGATAACACTTTTCTGTGCTACTAATGTAATCAGCCCCTCACAGAGGTCAAGGGTCACAGAGGGTTGACAAATGTGTGAAAAATGAAGGGATTTGGAAAAATACTCAGGTTTCACTGGTACAAAATCCAGCCCTATACTTATGTTTAGACATTTTCAGAGACCTGTTGGAGAAGTCAAGCCAAGGTCAAAAAGGACAGACATATTATGTGGATTGGTCATACACGTGAACCATAAGGACATTGCCTTTCTTGTTCATGTTCTGACTACTGTCATATTATGCATGTATGTACTTTGTATAAATACTTGCAAACATATATGCACGCAATATGTGCATGTCAGAAATTTTTTTGATACAAAATTATCTTTTGCAGGCTGTGAAAGCTGAGGGAAGAAAAGTTCAGCGGGTACATCTCTCCGCAATGGCCAACCGACGAGAAGGCAAAGGAAGTGAACTGATTGTCCTGTGTAGGAGGGCAGACGTCCTGTTATTTTGATGTCCATCCACCAGGCTGGCCAGAGTGTCAAGGTTTTGGACAGTCACATCATTCGCAATGCAGCAAAAGCCTGTGCCTTACTGCCTGAGCTGATGCATAGCCATATATTAGGAGAAGGGCAAGCAGGCTTTAGGCCTGGCTATTCAACTGCAGACACAACAACAGTGGGGCAGTGACAACAAAGTGACAATGACAAAACTCGAGAAAATAGAAATAAAGAGGGAGTGTTTCCATAAGCCTGACATAGAAGCAGCGGGGCAACAAAATTGTAACGTGCAGTCGAGCAGTTCAGGGGCTATTGTACAGTGATGGGGGTGTGCTTTGTGTGTTTTCATATAACAATGTGACAAAGCGATTTGACACCCATGTTGTAATTTGTAGTGCAGTAAAAAGGTGAAAAATATCTGTATTTTGACCAAAAAGATGTTTTCTCAAGTATACACAACTTCAAACCCAGACTTGGTACAAGGTGGTAAGAACTTTTCATGCATACTAATTTCGTATGCATGAAAGGTCAGAAAGGTCAAGGGTCACAAGAAATCGGAAAATAGGTACAAGATGGCCATATATTGCCCAAATATGTTTTTTTCCCAAGTATTCCTAACTGTAACCCTAAACTTGGTAAAGAGATACCTGATGGTAAGACCTTCCTATGCATATTTATTTGCTTGACCCCCTCATAAAAGTTACTTTTTGTCACTCTCCTGTCATGTCGCAATTTGGAAATGCAGCTTAATATGTATTAGTTTTTGATTATCCAAGGAAAACCCCTTTACTGACAATGTGTTCATTTTTCGAAGACATTTCATCATATGAACAGGTCTTGTTTGTGACAAGTTCCTAAATACTGGCATACATCAGTCATTCAAAATATGTACTCCACAGCTGACACTTATGGGGTAGGAAACAGTGGTACAGATAGATTTTGTGCAGCATCGGTGTGAGACAAGGAGAAAACTTATCACTGCTCCGCTTTGCATGATTCAAAATGATATACAGGGTTCATTCTGAAAATGGTCAGTGGCCTCAGAGTATAAAACCCACGGGTCCTTTCTGAAGAGGGGATGTGCGGAAATATAGAAACGTGGGGATGTATATTTATGTCATTAAACCCTCAGCTTAAAATGTTGTGCAAATGTGGACTTGCTCAATGAAAAACGCAATACTTCTCAAGAGGGAGTTGACCATGCAGTTCTTGCATTACCCTCCAGCTGTCACAGCAGATTTAAGTGGTTGGATGATAACTGATCATAGGCATATGATATGTACTGTACTTTGTGTTTGTTTTGTTTTTTTCTTCCACTGTCAATCTTTGACTTTCAGCTGTGTGGCTTTACTTATCGTATCAGAATTGCTAACCACATGGTTCATTTCACAAGTTTTACAGATGTACTGTACATGACACACGCCAGCAAACAGAATGACCTGACTATGATCCGTGTCCATTTGTGATTTGTGCTAAGGAACATGCGTATTTTGTATTGTTATATGGTCGATTTTGTATCAAGAGCAGTACAGGTATTGTTTGGTGTGCATGCCTATATTATGCAGACTAGGTGACACAGTGCATTGTACCCTTGCTATTCAGTTGTTATGGTATTTTGTGTTGACATCAGCATTGTGCAGTGCAAGTTATGGGGCTTGAGACTGCATTTCACTTTGTTGTGCTGCAATTGGACACAGTGTGGTACTGGTAACAGTATTGTTTGATTTTCATGCCAACATTGTGCACAGTATCTGTGTAATGTAGTGTGGTGCCTGGATACTGCATTTCACTGTTATTATGTTGTGGGATGTGCAATGTTGAATTATATCAGGACTACAGTGATGGTCTCTCTCTCTCTCTCTCTCTCTCTCTCTCTCTCTATATATATATATATATATATATATATATATATATATATATATATATATATATATATATATATATATATATATATATATATATATATATATATATATATATGAGCAAAATAATATATGTAGTGGAAGGCTCTAAATGATAAGTCTGTCATTCCTTCTCTCATATCCCCCTTTTTTTATATACTGTGTAGTTGGCTCCCACATAAATACCTTATGAGCAAGTGGTTGCCGGTGTCGGTCTCCGTTGGCATGCACACAACTAAAAATGACATCAGCTCCACTTTTCTCCCAAATAGCTTGTATACAGCCAGCACTTTGCCAATGTAAATGTGAATAATGTTACATGTAGTTGAAATATGTTCTGCAGTAAAGCTGTATTTTGAGGGGGAGCTGGGTGGCTCGGTGGTAGTGTGTTTTTGTTTCCTTATAATTTGTCACCAAAAACTGCTGGGAAAGTGAGATTCAGCTAGAGAGAGAGGTACATCCACTACCAATCTGTTTACAAACATCTTTCAACCAGAGATGTTCATCGACCTGCTTTCACGGAGACACCAAAGGAGCATGTAGCATTTCTTGCAGCAGGTATATTAAAACAAATTCACATCAATTAATGTTTGTAGATGATGCCAGTAAAAATTAAAAAAAAAACTGACAACACTCTTTGGTGTGCTTTTTCATCAGTGAAGCTGTGAATGATTGAATGAATGTAAACATGTAATGTAAACATGCTCACACAATGCCTGGCTGAAAAAATGAATGAACAAATGTACCGAGGTAACCAGTGTGCATTTTTATCCAAGACTGAATCCGGTTGTTTGGTTTATAGTTTAACATTCACTCACATTACCACAGTGATGATAATCGCATATTTAAAAAATAAATTTAAAAAAATACCACGCGTTAATTTTTGTTTTTTTGCTTTGGGTTTAAAGTGTGTTTGTTTCATTTCGCGAAGTAGAAACTGTATGGGTTTCAAATGTGAGCAGGAAAAAAAATGTCGCCATCTACGGGACTCGAACCCTGGCCACCTGCGTGGCAAAAAAAAGTATCTTACCACTGCACTAACTCTTGGCTTGACTTCGCGAACGAAGATTTTATAGGAGTTGCCCACGACGTCTGCAGGCTTGTTCGTGGCTGCGGAGGCCAATCCGAGACAGGCAGGTTCGACCGCAGTGGCTGCAGGGGAAGGTATGGCCAGGGTTCTGAGCTGCGGCATCTCTGTTTTTTTCTCCTGAGCCGCTTCTCCTTAAGGCTAGCTCTGTGAGAGTCCTCAAAGGAGACAGCTGCCTTGTAAATGGTGGAGCGCCAGGTGTCACGGTCCGCAGCAAGCGAAGACCACTGGTGGTGGTCGATTTGGCAGGCACTAAGTGACTTCTTGAGACAGTCTTTGTATCTCTTCTTTGGTGCCCCTCTGTCACGGTGTCCAGTAGCAAGCTCGCCGAACAGGGTGATCTTTGGTAGGCGATGATCCTCCATCCTGGAGACATGCCCCGCCCAGCGGAGCTGTGTCCGCAGCAGCAAAGCCTCGATGCTCACAGTTTCAGCCCGTTCAAGGACCTCGACGTTGGTGACATAGTCACTCCAGTGAATGCCCAGGATGGTACGCAGGCAGCGCTGGTGGAAGCGTTCGAGGAGTCGTAGTTGGCTGCGGTAGAGGGCCCAGGACTCGGAACCATACAGCAGGGTGGTGAGGACCACAGCTCTGTACACGCTGATCTTGGTGCCTGTTTTCAGCTGCTGATTGTGCCACACCCGCTTGAAAAGTCGCCCGAAAGCGCTGTTCGCTTTTGCCAGCCTGCTGTCAAGCTCCTTGTCCAGCTTGGCGTCCGACGTGATAATGCAGCCAAGGTAAGTAAACTGGTGCACTGACTTTAGTTCAGACTCGCCGATGGTGATGTGAGGAGGGCGGTACACTGTCTTGGGTGCCGGCTGATGGAGGACCTCTGTCTTTTTAAGACTGACCTCGAGTCCAAAGAGCTGGGCAGCATCTGCGAAGCAAGACGTGATGCGCTGCAGGGCTCTCTCTGTGTGTGCAACGAGGGCAGCATCATCAGCAAAAAGCAGCTCGCGAATCAGTTGGTCTAGGGTTTTCGTGTGGGCCTGCAGTCGTCTGAGGTTAAACAGGCTGCCATCGAGACGATACCTGATGTACACTGCATCGTCATCATCGAGGTCCACTGTGGCCTGCTTCAACAACATGCTAAAAAAGATGGTGAAGAGGGTCGGTGCCAGCACGCAGCCCTGCTTTACACCGTTGAGAATAGGGAATGGTTCTGAGAGGTCATTGTTGAGTCTGACCTGGCCTTGCTGGTCCTCGTGTAGCTGGACAATCATGTTGAGGAACTTTGGGGGACAGCCAAGTCGCTCCAGGATCTGCCACATGCCTTGCCTGCTCACAGTGTCGAACGCTTTTGTTAGGTCGACAAACGTTACGTACAGCCCTTTGTTCTGCTCGCGGCACTTCTCCTGTAGCTGTCTCAGCACGAAGACCATATCGGTGGTGCTCCTGTTTGCTCTGAAGCCACACTGGCCCTCTGGGAGTTGGTCTTCAGCGATGGCAGGTACCAGCCGATTCAGGAGCAGCCTTGCAAGGATTTTCCCAGCAATGGACAGCAGGGTAATTCCCCGGTAGTTGGAACAGTCAGACTTCTCGCCTTTGTTCTTGTACAGGGTGATAACGACTGCATCACGGAGATCTTTTGGTAGTGTTCCTTCCTCCCAGCAGCAGAGAAAGAGGTCATGGAGCTTGTTGTGCAGTGCTGTGCCTCCATGTTTCCAGATCTCTGGCGGTATTCCATCAATGCCTGCTGCTTTGCCACTCTTGAGCTGATGGATGGCTTTGAGGGTCTCTTCAGCGGTGGGCGGTTCGTCCAATTCAACCTTTACTGGGAGGTGTGGGATTTGTAGGACGACTGCTTCTTGAACAGTGCGCTCAGCGCTGAAGAGGCTCTGAAAGTATTCCGACCAGCGGTTCAAGATGGAGGTATTATCTGTGAGGAGTGCCTGGCCGTTCGCGCTTCGCAGGGGACTTTGTACCAGGTGCCTGGGGCCATACACTGCTTTCAGTGCTTCGTAGAAACCCCTGTAGTCACCATTGTCAGCGCAAAGCTGGGTCCTCTGTGCAAGTCTGGTCCACCACTCATTCTGGAGATCTCTGAGCTTGCGCTGGAGACTGCTGCAGACGAGGCGGAAGGCAGACTTCTTCACAGGGCAGGAAGGCTGGGCTAGGTGAGCCTGATGGGCGGCTCTTTTTTTTGCTAGGTGTTCCTGGATCTCTACATCGTTTTCGTCAAACCAGTCTTTGTTCTTCTTTCTGGCGAAACCCAAGACTTCTGCAGAGGATTTTGCAATAGCAGTTTTTAGTTGTTCCCAAAGTGTTTCAGGGGAGGAGTCTACTGGGTCCGCTGTGTCTTTGAGCCTGCGCTGTAAATCTGTCTGAAAGGCAGCTTTCACATCATCACGCTGAAGGCTGGCAACATCAAGCTTTTTCTTGGGGGGCCCCCATTTCTTGGGTTTTGGCTTGAAGTGGAGCCTGAGTTTGCAGCGGACAAGGCGGTGGTCAGTGTGGCACTCTGCGCTGGGCATCACTCTGGTGAGGAGGACGTCACTGCGGTCCCTCTGACGCACTAGGACATAGTCGATAAGGTGCCAGTGTTTGGAGCGAGGATGCATCCAGGTGGTCTTTCGACTGTCCTTTTGCTGAAAAGTAGTGTTGGTGATGACCAGTTGCTGCTCCGCACAGAACTCCAACAGTAGGCGGCCATTGTCATTGCAGTTCCCCACGCCATGCTTGCCGAGGACTCCTTTCCAGGCTTCAGAGTCCTGGCCCACTCTGGCGTTGAAGTCGCCAAGGATGATGACTTTGTCGTCTGCTGGGGTACTCTGTAGGAGGCTGCGCAGGTCAGTGTAAAACTTGTCCTTTTCAGCAGGCTCTGCCAGGAGGGTTGGGGAGTACACACTGAGAAGGGTGACGTGTTGCTGGTGTCTCAGTGGGAGGCGCATGGACATGATGCGATCTGAGTGGCCCGTTGGTAGGTTTTCCAGCTTAGTCGCAATGGATGTCTTGACCATGAAACCCACGCCTGAGAGCCGTCTTTCTGATGCAGGCCTGCCTGACCAGTAGAGGGTGTACCCAGCACCAAGTTCTTGGAGGCTGCCTTCGTCCGGAAGGCGTACTTCGCTGAGCGCGGCGATGTCGATGTTTAACCTCCGCAATTCATGGGCAATGAGGGCGGAGCGACGTTCAGGGCGTCCGCTGTCTGCTTTGTCGAGCATGGTTCGGACGTTCCAGCATGCTACATTGAGTCCGGTCGTGGTCGTCATGAGAGTGGATCCGTTATTCTTTCTTGTTTTTTGACCGCAGGAGAAGATGCCCGTTGACCGCGGCTAGCCAACTGGGGTTGCGAGGGGACGAGCTTTGGTTAGGCCACCTTTTCTAGGCCCCTCTCCGTGTGGAGCAAGCAGTGCTGTCCCTAGAGAAGGCTGCTTGGTCGTTCAGGGTGTGCCGAGTGATGTTGTCATCCCCAGGTCAACATCAGGCGACCAATATCCTGAACCGCCTGCATGCAGGTTTGAGACTGCGGCTTCCAGTGACATCTTTCACCTGCCGTTTCGCCCCTCGCCCATCGCTACAGGACTTGGAATGGTCAGTGTCATGGTCCGTGGACGTTTCCTAAAGCCTGCGCAGTGGAGCTTTTTGGTGGAGTTCAGTGTGCGCAGTACTGGCCCCACCCTTTAAACCCTTGGTTCATCTGCCATGGCCTAGCAAGCTGGGACGATGGCATCGAGGTCCTCGGGTCGTAGGTTTTATATCAGACTGTCCTTGTCCTAGTCTCTGGCTCAAAAGCCTTCCCCGGAGACACGGGGGCTTTGATGTCAGGGGTTTCCTCCCTTAGCCTTTCCGCAGCCAAGCGGCCAGGCCTGCAAGGCAGCAGGCGACTCGTGGAGGGCGGGGTCGTCTATGTCCCGTGCAGATGTGAACATCTGCCCACTGCCCACACTGCACTAACTAAATTACTAAGAAAAAGCTCGTGCATTTAATTACTTATAGGTAAACGTTTTCATCCCGTATCTGCCGTTGTTGTTTGTTCCAGTTTACTGTCACAAATAGTAGTTGAGGACTAGCAGTTTGGGCGTAGTTTGCAACAGTTTGGGCTTAGGTTTTTCCTTCTTTCTGATGCAGGCTTGTGACCAGCTACGGCGGAGATATGATCTGCCGGAAGTCAGACATCGCTTGTATCCCTTATTGAATACGCACTCGAAAACGACCCAAAGTGCCAAATTTTGTGCGGGACCCCATATTTTCTTCATAATCAATGTGATAGTTATAACATAAAGTACGACTTTATCGAATAAAAAGGGCCTGAGCAATTGCCCAACACTTGTAATGTATTGATAACATCCGGGCAATTTGCGAATTTACAACATAAACTTTTCTCGATTGCACTTAGAATTCCAATTATCAGAACACACTTTTTTTACGAGAAAATACTAACATACTTTATGAAGTGACCGAAATGTTTCTTTATCATTTTAACACACTATTCGATAATTTTTTATTGTGTTCTGAAATCAGCTATTTTGCGTGTTTTTGCTGATGGGGTAGGTCACGCAAAAGGCTCAAACTTACAAATATGCCCGGGACCATGGGTCTTTCGGGGTGGCAATAGCCTCCAGACTCAATAAGGCTCTCAAAAAACCCTATAAGCGGCAGTTTTCAATTAAAAAATGTAGGTATAGTATACAACCTTAAGTGTCTTTTTTTTTTTACAAGAACCATACGTGCGTGCGTCTGGTGTGATTGTATTATACTACAACTACGACTACCACGTAACATTCGTCATCACACAGACATCGACGCAATACTCTAGATGTGACCTCTCTCTCTCTCTCTCTCTCTCTCTCTCTCTCTCTCTCTCTCTCTCTCTCTCTCTCTCTCTCTCTCTCTCAAAACAATGACGCGTATGCACTGTGACCCTTATAGAGCTCACCGTAAGTCTATTACTACAAGTGTGCAACACGTCGGCCGCAACATGTTGTAACTTTAGTCTACGCGTAATGTTCGATCGCCCTACCTTGAAGGTTCCGTAGTGACGTAAAAGACAAGTACGCAAACTTCAAAGAACAAAAATCATGCCGGCATCATGGGAAGGTTGCGTAGAAATCCGCGACACTACGTCATTGTATTAGGCAAGATGATGTAATCAGAATATAATATGCGCAATGGAGATAAATGCGATCATTCTATGCTGCTTGATTTTATCCGAAAAAAGATCGAAGACGAAGAGGACCGACGTGTTAAAGGTACATGGACTGTAAATGGTTTGTCTGTCTGATAATTATGAGACCGGTGTTGAGCAGGATTTTTGTTTGCTTTGTTACATCTGTGCAGGTGCAGAAAAAAAGACATACACACTTACACACACACACACACACACACACACACACACACACACACACACACACACACACACACACACACACACACACACACACACACCATGCAAAAACATGCACTGTACAACAAAAATATTATGTCAACATTGCATGTTTAGAACATTACATGACGTTTACATGCCAATACGTCAAAAACGAACATTTTATTAGGTAAAAGATTTCTGGGTATATGGCTTCTGCGGTAGTCTACTTTGTACCAGTGTGCTCTCGACATCCTGTCCTAAAATAGACATTTGGAAAATACCTGTTTAAAAGCGCGTCGGCCGCGACACTAGGCGTCGACTTTTTCGATAGGCGTTGCACACTTATAGTAATAGACTTACGAGCTCACTGATGCATTAACAAATTTGCGAGGCTTTTTCAAATATATTTCAAAATCAGAATCATGTCAAAAACAACAGCGAGTACAGCTCCCACCCATATAAAAAGGACTTTATGAGTTATGGCTCTTATATAGAAGACACTTTGCGGGTCAGTTATGGTTCATCCCATCTTGTGATGTGTTTTAAAATTGCTTCCATTTTGGCACCTGACACACATTACTGTTCTGTTTCACAGGTAACATGCGTATTATAAATACATCACACATAAACACTATCGCGCATCAATCACTGCCACCAAACACTGAACACGAATCGCCTCGCGCGACATACACACTTACACACACACACCACAAATGAGGCCTTTGGTATGGACCAAAGACCTCATGCACACACACACACACACACACACACACACACACACACACACACACACACACACACACTGACACATACAAAACCGTGCTTATAATCAATGTTCAAACTAAGTTGACATGTAATCTTCCATCGCCCTGGCTTGAAGAAGCTCAAATAACAGACTGACCAGCGACATTATCCGAGCGGCGTATCCGCTGTATATTGCAAAAATACACACACACACACACCCCACCCCCGACCCCAAGCCCTCACCCCCCCCCCTCTACACACACACACACACACACACACACACACACACACACACACACACACACACACACACGCCACCACCATCCGCGCTGGTCTCTGGCTGCTTCCTGCCTTCTCTGGACTTGATGACAAACACCATCACCCTCACCCCACCCTGAACCCTTAACCCCAGATCCCCAGGATGAAATCAACGGAAGTGTTTTTTTTTTTCTTCTTTTCAAAGCATCGCATCACATAGCATTGCATCACATCGCAGCAGGCAATGCATTGCTTTGTCTATCTATCGCACCTTGACGCAAACTAACAGTGTTCCTACGTTCCTTCTTATTGGTTAGCGTCAACTACGTGCCATGGGTAAGAATACATGAAGGGAGAACAAGCATGGCCTCCACAGCCCTGGCCTTTAATAAAATAATTTTTGACATGAATATCTATCAACATACTAAATTTCAAACAAATCGGCCCAGGGGTTTCGGAGATCTCACATAAACACACCAGAACAGAAACAAATTAATAAAATATGGACACCGTGACCTGGTCTTTCTCTGGATTCTCGTTTATATGATAGCATTTCATAAAAATAATTACCAAACTGAAGTTTGAGCGAAGTCAGTAATAGTTTTCGAGATATTATCTTTACAAGAAATGATCGTACAGCAAGCATGTCGAACTTTTTACTCCAAACACTTTTTTCATTACTATCTGTCGACACATCTAATCAAGCATACTGTTCCAATAGTTTAAGAGATATCACATAAACAGACCCAAAACAAATACGGCC